>VZRU01012936.1:178593-298322 GCA_013398155.1 Pedionomus torquatus
GAAAACAAAACACCACCAAAACCCCAAAAAGCCAAAATATTGCTCCTTCCCCCAACAAAACACGCAGCTTAATGTTTTATTTCCAACATTGTAGAATAGGAATAGTAATAGCAAATACAGTATAATAGGGGAAATTGGCTACAAACCTGGGATTTTTCTCTCCAGATACCTAGCATTTTTAAATTAAAATTAAAATTTTAGTTTTTCTTTCTTGCCTTCAGGAGAGCTGGGGAGGGACTCTGGATCAGGGAGGGGAGCCGTAGGATGAGGGGGAAGGGTTTGACACTGAAAGAGGGGAGATAAAGATGAGATGTGGGGAAGAACTTTGGTGTGAGGGTGGTGAGACCCTGGCCCAGGTTGCCCAGAGAAGCTGTGGCTGCCCCATCCCTGGAGGGGTTCAAGGCCAGGCTGGATGGGGCTTGGAGCAACCTGGTCTAGCGAGTGTTGGACCTGGATGATTTTTAAGGTCCCTTCCAACCCAAGCCATTTGATGATTCTATTATTTAATAATTCCTCTGTGAACCTAACACAATCATCAATACATTAAGGTGATTTAGCAGGGTTTGTACAGCCATAAAACTTCTCCAGAAGCAGGGAATTCCTTACAGCCTCTGCAAAGGCTCAAACAATGCATCCAGAGATAAGTACCAGGAACCTGCAGGAAGCCACCAGAGAACAGAGCATGAACCAAAACTCCAGGTTCACATATTTCCAACTTTATTCTCCTTAGTATCATGGAGACTGTAATCTTTATCTGAAACATCAGTTCTTACCTACTTGAGTCCTATCTTCCAGGATAACACAAAACTGTTCCTTATTCCTATCAGCAGATAATTACTGTTACAGAACAAAGCACATAGTAAGTAGCAATGAGAAAGATGAGAGTCTTATTTTCAGGGGTAGTTGAGAGTGCACGACCTTCACCTACAGACTTCAGGCCCAGGAGTTTGTCAGGTTGTCCATTTAGTTGTAAAATTGCATGGTAACTAACATTAATGACATTGCTTTGACCAGGCAGAGAAAAGATGAGAAGTGTATAATTTAGTGTTGTCGAGAAAATGTAATCCTACTTGAGAACTCTTTTGTGTTGTTTCTGAAATTCAATTCTCTGAAATGAACTTGGATTTGGGACAAAAAGCTTCTTGGCTGTGAAAAATAGGGAAAATGCAAAGAAGAAACAAACAAGCGCAAGTGTTATGGAGAATAAAGTAAGAGAACTAATAAACTAGTAAAAAATAATTAACAAAAAGTGATTTCAGTTAAGACAAAGGCAAAAAAAAATCCCAAACAAACGCAAAGCCCTGCAGCTGACAGATGAAATGATCTTTATTTTCCCTATTAAAAAAAATAAAGCTGGTATTTAATCTCTCTTCTTGCCACAGTATTTTAACTGAAATTACTAAGGAATGAGAACTAAGCAAGTAAGAAAGCAGAGAAGAACAAGAATAGTAATAACTCAGGCAGCATGTATCAAGTGAGATGAGTTATTTTGCTTGTATGTAAGAGACATTACTAGAGTTCTCTCTTTTATTTTCTATTTTTAAAAAAGTCAATAGGAAGCATATTGTTGTTCAAACAGGATAACTATGAAACCATGTTAAATGCCAGTGAAGGAAACCAGTAAGGACCTGAAAGAATCTGAGCAGATATTTTTTCAAAAGATCCCATAGTCTGTTTGGTGCAATATATTTTTCATTTAAAAAACTTCCTGATCAAGTCAACATCTAATTGCCTTTGTAGATAACAGAGTTTGTATAGGTTAAGAGAAAAACGTTTCAGAATTCTTGTATCCTTCATACCCTAAATGAGCAGTGACTGCCCACCTGCTCTTCACGTGCTNCCTAACAGCCACCACAGTGCACCATAGGCTGCACCGCTCCCAAAGAAAAAGAGATGGTTTATTTTGCAATTATCACTTCTTTGAACCAGAATGGATTGAGGAGCAGCAAACATCAAATCTGTAAAGCCTTTCAGACACCTGTATCCTCAAAATAACATGGAGTTGGTTTGGGGTTTTTTTTTGTCAGAGAGGTGAGACCTTTTATCCAGAGGTAAATTCTGACCTATTGCACAAAATGGTTTTTTACTCTCCGTTTTACTGTTAGGCACCCTCAAATATTTCTGAAATAGCTGCAATTTGTATACAGAGCAAAAATACAGTGAAAAAGAGTGTCTCTCCTGCTGTCCTACTCTTACAGTGACCAATGTCATGTGCTGGGGGAGATGAAGGCAAGCACATCGTTGGACTTCCCCAGACTATTCTCTAACCCTCAGCGAGATGCAGCTCAAAAGCTTCTTAAGAAAACGTTATCTGTTTTATAGAACTGTTCTTGAGTTGTTTTTCTTCCAGGAATCTGAACCCTTCAACATCATGGAAATTTTCACTATCCACAACACCACGTGGCAGCTTAATATTTCGTTGGGTGAAGAACCACCTTCCTGGGTTTGCACTGGATGCCACTGGTTCTACTTTACGTCTCTCATTCTTAGGGTGGAACTGAAATAAATCCCTGTCTACCTTCCCCTCTGCACTTTGATTTTGTAAACCTCCTTCTACACACACCTTAGTTTTCTTGCCTTTTCTTTTTCCTCTGAAGGTTCAATTGTCTTCTTCATCCCTCTCTAAACCATTTTTCCATTGGTAACCAAAATGAAGAAAAAATGATTGCATACAGTTCTTGTGGTTTTCTTTTTTTCAGATTTGAATTACCACAGCATTTTCTATTTACTTCCTTCATTACATTCCTAATAACCCATAACATGGATTTCTTTATTAGTAATCAGTAAGTCTGGGAATATTTCTTACAGGGTTACAGAAATTTGCTCCTGAAGAGAAATCTAAACAAAGAATACAACATGTAAAACAAATAGTTTTCACACTGCAAATCACACAGCTTTTTAGGCGAAGCCGGTGGCTCACTGCAAAGTTACAGATGCTAAAATATAGAATTTGAAAGCAGAGATAAGGAGACGCTTCTAAGAGAAGTGCCTAATTTGTTAATATCACAACTCCTGCCCTTGCCAAGGGGTAACCAGGGTGTTTTCAGGGTGAAATTTCAATGTCGCAGTGGCTCGTTCTTCTTAAAGTCTTATCTGACTCATACAGACCATCCCGAAACTTCTCAGGAGCACAAGCTTCACAAGGAATAGAGACACATGAATGCTTGAGACCCCTCCTCTGTGGGTAAGAGAAGACTCAAAACCGCAGTACAGCATCTCGGGGGGCAGGGGGGGAGGCTGTCAATACTATTGCTGCCAGAATAGGATCAGATGCTGTTGTTTCCATCCCTTTTTTCCTATCACCCTCTGTAGGGCTGAAGGGAAGGCACTAATCAGGGGTTCGGGGACAGTTTCTCCTGACGAGCAACCGACAGTGACATCCATCAAAGTGATTCAACCGACGGTCCCTTCTGGAAAATTACACTCACGGGCAGAGAAAGATAAAAGATTCGGTTGGGTTTGTGGTGAGGATGTCGTTTGCTGCTGCCAGCTCTCCAAAGATTTACGGTTTTCAGTTTGTGTTCTCTGTTGCACCATAAAAGATCACCTGAAGTGCCCTTGACTTTGAACTGAGACTTAAAAAGCCGAAAAAATCTTTATAGACCCAGTCTGATGCAGGCTCATCGCAAGCCCAATGCTGCCTTTACTTGAGGCGTTTGGCTTCAGAAAGCTTAAATTAAATGAAAAACCAGTGGAAGTTAAGAAATGAGAAAGCTTAATCTAGCTGAATTATAACAAAACTATCAACTACAGCAAGTACTAATGGAACTGAGACTTCTACTCGTAATTAGCAAGTGTGATACTGAAGGAAATCAGCACTATGAGTCTTCCAGTCAGATTTGGATACTCTCTGGAAGTTTTTGATGTTCTGGGTTACAAAACTCAAGGTAAAAAAATCTTCTATACTGTTATACTGGTCTGATAAGTTTTAAATCTGGGAAACCAGAATTTTTTAATTTTTTTGTTTGTTTGTTTTTTCCCTCCTCCCACCTCCAGTAAAACTAGAAAAAAACTCAAAATATTTGCTCATTAGTACTGTGTCCATTTTTTTTCAATCAGATGACCTTGCTCTCACAGCTGACAAAATACAAAATGCGTGGCAAGGATTTGAAACCCCTCTTTTAGAAGGTGTAGGCATGAACACCTCATATTTGCTAGTATTTTTTGGCATCAAAACACTCTTCAAGAGTGGGTATAAAACTGAAAATACTTGTCACTATTTAAACCCCCAGCACTCAAACTTGTAAGTAACACGGACTCAGAAATTTCAGTATGGTTTTAATTGCATCCATCCTCCAAGGTCTGTGCCCTTCAGATAAGAGCTCTGGCAATATTAATTACCGAGCAGCTTGTTGCAGCTTCCTGTTCTTGCCACTTTTCCGCCCAGCACGGGACGTACACGCAAACNAGACTCAGAGTGGTATGGATTGGAAGGGACCTTAAAAACCATCCAGTTCCACCCTCTGCCCTGGGCAGGGACACCTTCCACTAGACCAGGTTGCTCAAAGCCTCGCCCAACCTGGCCTTGAACCCCTCCAGAAGAGTCAAGAGCTTCTATTACCTCCTATTACCTTTTTGGAATCATGTGGTATAAGCTACCAATACATTTAAACTCACCTTGAAAATCCTCTCTTTCTGCAAACGCAGAAAACAATTCATTTGTTTCCCCAAACTGAGCACCTGACCGTATTTTCAAAATTCTAATAGAAACGAAAGCGTAAAGAGAAAGACTCCATCACAGTAATTTGTCCTTTGGAGACGAGGCAGAACAGGTAGAAAGAAGCCAGTCAGACTGTCAGTGCAAGGGGTGACAACTTCAGTAGAAATACGCGCTAAGACTATAATGAGAAAAATACAGCTGATTAAGCACAGCCTCCCCCTCACTCCCTTCTGGTTCTCCGTTTTCTAATCCTAAAAGTCTGAGATAACAGAACTGAAAATGGGAGGAAACATTCTCAAATCCCTGTGGTGAGATGATTTACTGTATATAAATCATTAGTAAAGGATTTAAGGAGCAGAGAGCTCGGCAGGGCAGCCAAGCATGGGTGCTGTCAGCTCAGGAGGTAGTGAACTGCAGTTTACTGGACGTCGCCTCTAAAAGACAAAGAAAAGATGTCGTGGGGCTCTGTTGCACACCGCCTAACCCCAAGATTAGAGTGATTTATGCTTAGGCATCTATGATATATAGGCTAAAGGAGTTATCAGGGCGTTCGGTTTAGGTTATATACGCTGGAATCTTCTGTAGTAAATCATTAGAAATTCTACAACCTCTAGATAATTTGTCTAATGCAAACAGAATCAGGTCCAACATCCAGTCTCTCTGCAGATTACCCAGCGAGCCAGAAACTGGTCACCTGGGGACCAGTAAGTATGGCCTCTTTATGTTATGGATGAAGAGAGGACGTGTCCAAGCAACACCCACTCACTCATTCTCATATATCACATAAAGGCACATCAAAAGGGCTAAATGTTCAATGATCTGGGTAGAACGAGCCAAAGTTAGCAGTAGGGCTGTCGGACGGTTCCCAAGAGACACGGGTGTTTATTTGCTGTGTGGGCCTGGGGATTCGGGTCATATTCCTGGTCTGAAAATGACAAATAGCACTTGCAACTATGGGTATCTTCCAAAGTGAAAAGCAGCCCACGTGTTCAGCAGACTACTCAACTGTCCTTAACTGGTAATTTGAAGCCAGCGCCCATCCCTTCGAGGGAAATTAATAGTTGGATCTAATCTACGGAAGACTAAGAGCCATGTATAAAAGAGATAAAACACTGTCAGCTCTAAATTACAGTTAAGCTGCGACAATCGGTAAACACAGGCGTTGCACGTCTGTCTCAGCGCTACAATTAACCTCATTATCTTAAGCAACGTGCTTTTCATCTTTCATTTTCCGTGTAATACCAGTGTACAGACTGCTAGAGCGTGTCCTGCTATGCAAATAAGACGTACTTAGAAAAGCACATTATCTTCCAATTTACAGCGGTTTTCTGTATCAACAGCAACTTAATGGTGTCACTGAAATAAATTCAATAGCAATGGGAATAATTAACAAACTGCATACAGGACAACCCCAGTTCTTCTCTCCATCCCATTTGTCAGTGGTTGTCCTACCTTTAGCCAGCTGGGATATAACAAAAGCTTCCAGGGGATGGAAATCTTTTATGACACCATAAAAATGTTCATTCAGTCCCAGCGTTTGGAATCACTCTTTAACTGGACGAACATCTTTGCCATCGTAGGGCTTTACATGAGAAGAAAAGATATTTAGCCTGATTGAACTCACAAAAAAATATTTTTCTGAGGTTTACTTGGAGATAACTGGAGAAAATTTAAGAACCGAACCATTCATAAATAATTTACAACGGGGTATAGCTGTGAATTAAACATATTTGCTTTAGGTAGTCTACTGCTAATTATTTACAGTCCCATTCAATAGCGATGCTTTTCCTTCCTACCCCTGCCCTACCCCTTGAGAAGAAAAGATAAAACCTTGAATAGTCAAACCATGCTTTTCTTTAGTTCCTTGCTCCACGAGAAAATGTTGCAAAAAAAGGGGAGCATTTGAAAAGTCTGAAGAGGAAGTAACTCAGAGATTGGGCCCATATAAAAACATCAGTCTAATTAATTAATTTCATTGTTTTATACCCTAAAACAGCTAAGTAAGTGTGTAACTGGAGCAACAGGGACACTCCGTTTCTGCAGAATATTTGTTAAACACCAAGTCTGGATGACTTATTCTAGAACTGATGCAAGGTCCCAGGTGGGAGCTCTTCTCCAAACCACACTTCACCATGACTTGTCTCCTGTAGGTCATGCCTGTTTCAGTGGTGACAGAGACCAACACAGCCATGTAAAAAGAAGCTCAAGGAGGGCTTTTCTGCTCAGAAGCGAAAATAAATTTGAATTTATCAAATTTATCATCAGTGAGCAACTGATGAAGATCCTCGCTCTCCTCATTAACCCACCACCTTCTAGTTTCTCAACATGATCTGATTTCTGCCCTGAAGACCCGATTTTGCCACCAGCCTCCGTTCATCAGCAGTGAAAGAGAACAAATGTGCAAATTGGAGACCTGAGGAGATCTGATTGACCACCCTCAGAACTATTTTGCCTGATATGGATCTACGCCGAACATTTCTAACAGAACTCCTCAAAGCACAGCAGCAATCTACCAAAATGGGAGTGTTTTGAGAACTAACATAGAGCCCCAAGGCAAGGGAGAGATCATCTCGCCATAAAAATCCCGTTGTCCAGAACCCTGAGACACCACCACCCAGCCGTTAGCAGACTTCAAATAAAGAGTTAAAGAGTCGCTCAGATCACCCTCAAGACCGAGATTGCACCCAGACCCCTGTTTGTGATGAAATTTTTAGCATATTTGTGGGTTAATTCCCCTCGTTGCCTGATCCAGCAGCTGCAGTGACAGATTCCAGAGCGTTTGGCAAAAATCCTTTCTTGCATCTGAGAGATACCTGAAGTTGACCAAATTGTGTGTTTTTCTCAGGTAACGTGTCTAAACTGCTTATGTATTACTGTGAGCTGAGATTGTATGGAACACACACAACACCCCAACAAACCAACCCAGCAAGGCTAATTACCGTCCTCAAAGTTGCACAGGTCGTTACAACCATGAAGAGAATTCCGCTATCTTTGAAATCAGAGTTCAGGCTACTGCTCTCACAGTAACGTGTNCTCTCACAGCTGACAAAATACAAAATGCGTGGCAAGGATTTGAAACCCCTCTTTTAGAAGGTGTAGGCATGAACACCTCATATTTGCTAGTATTTTTTGGCATCAAAACACTCTTCAAGAGTGGGTATAAAACTGAAAATACTTGTCACTATTTAAACCCCCAGCACTCAAACTTGTAAGTAACACGGACTCAGAAANAAGGAAAAAACCAAATTTATTAGGTATTATTAGGTGAGTGTATCATTGGCTCCCGAGATTGATTGTGACAGGGAACGTATTTTTTTATTCACACCCTGGGAAGCCGAGCAGTCCCTGCAAGCTACTATATTTTTAAAGGAATTTTTAAGCAGTTACCACTGGGAGAAGAGTCTCGTAAAAGCTGTGGGGGCACGGCCCAGGCGCATTCACAAAGGTTTTGAAGTGGCCAAATTTGATGTCCGCACACAGACAAAAAAAAGGCTAAACATTTCTTGTTTCTGGGTCACAGACGATGGGGACCTCTGACCCCTGAGCTATGGATCTCTTACGCAGGCAAATTACTTACCCTGCAGTACTTCCCGGCCAGCAGCAGCCCATAGTGTCCCACCAGGCTTTACAAATGGGGGGGTGCATCTCCACTTGCCACGGCTTCGATTGGGATGGAAATGAGCCTCCCCGGGAAACCCTCTCAAGCCTTTTAAATAAGGCCTGAGCAAAAGCCTGGTGATTTAGGCTTCGAAGAAGAAGTAGATAATGATGCTGCTTTGCTGTTTTAGGAACGTGGCTGTTATGAGTCACCAGAAGCGTTCCATTAAGATTTACTTACTTATATTTTTTTAAATTAGAAATATTATGCAGTTGGTGAGAAGGAAAACGCATCAGCTCTCCACCTCTAATTTGGCAGAGTGATTCCTGCTGTAGCTGAATTCAGTATTTTACTGTTTTCCCCTTACATGGTCATGAATAAATACTTAAAATCTGCTGTGGAAACGGAAGACAAATCTAAATTAAAATAGCAGCTTGTCTAGGTTGTGCAGTTTATATCGCCACCGAGTTCTGAAGCATCCTCTTGGTATCCTCTTGGATACCTTTTAGGTATCCAGTAGTCACAAATAAGTTAACTTACGTTTCAAGGGGTAACTAGAAGCCCACACTTTCACTAGAAGAAAGAAGTAGTCACTCTAATAATTCCACCTTTCTCCAGTCAATAACATTAACTGTCACATTTTGATAAAGTCAGAAATGGGATGGTTCGTATTGGAACGATTCCCTCCCACGTTTTAAATTACATTTTCTCTTGGTTATTTCTCCTTCAATTCAGCATCTTTAGGAACCACCGTAAATCACCAATAATTGATAGGTAAGTCAGGATCCACTACCCTACAACGTTCAGCGGGATAATCAGAGAGAAGTGGCATTTAACACATTTGTAAAAAGAAAAAAAGAAGAGCTTGTCCAACAAACAGAGGTAATTGGATTCTAGCAACAGAGTGGTAAACCTCATTTATGGAAGTCTTTCTAAATCTCAATTAGGACAGAAAATCATTAGATAATTTTTGCAGTTATCTCTAATGTAGCATTTGTGTCTTGAGTGCCCGATACACCTGGTTCCTATTTCACTACCCCGGCTCAGGAATCAAAATGTTCTATAGTGTTGATACATCTCTTCCCTTAAAGAAAATGCATAGAGTCCATCAACTTGTGACTAAATAGTCATTCTATATCTCTAACAGAGGAGAGGCTCATCTGGGTTTCTGCCAACATATAGAAAGCTCTTAGAAAATGGCACAGCATTTGGCCACAGGCTCTCAGGTAACAAAATTTCCCCTCTTACCACATTAAAACCTTTTCATCTTTAAGATCTTATGGCAACTGCCTTTAAGACTTAAGTATATATAAAGGTAGGAGAAGTGAAGGGAAGGCTCTGGGGAGACCTTGGAGCAGCCTTGCAGGATCCGAAGGGAGCTCCAGGAGAGCTGGAGAGGGACTCTCTGTCAGGGAGTGTAGTGATAGGACAAGGGGGAATGATTTTAAATTGGAAGATGAAAGATTTAGACTAAATATTAGGAAAAATTCTTTCCTGTGAGAGTGGTGAGGCTCTGGAACAGGTTGCTGAGAGAAGCTGTGGCTGCCCCATCCCTGGAGGGGTCCAAGGCCAGGCTGGATGGGGCTTGGAGCAACCTGGTGTGGTGGGAGGTGTCCCTGCCCAGGGCAGGGGGGTTGGAACTGGATGATCTTTAAGGTCCCTTCCAACTCTAACCATTCTGTGATTCTATATAAAGCATATACACAGCCTTAAGTATATATAAAGGTAGCCTTGTCTGTAGGTACGGAAATTAATACCTTTTTGATTGGTATCAATTTCTTTTAATTAAGAAAAATAAGTACTTTTGAAACAGTATAAGATATACTAATTTGAAAAAAACCCACATGATCACTATGCAGTAGCGCTCTACTAAGTCAGATAACATACTAGGCTTGAGCAACATTCTGAGCTTGATAAAGTCTTTAACTTTTTTGAAAACCAATTTAACCTTGTGGCATTCAGAACGATGAGTTCTCACGCGATTAGATTTCTTCGTGATCAGTGATACCTGGTTTCTGAGTGAGCCTTTTCAGCGCATGAACATTACATTAAGGTCAACAGCATTAAGCTAGAAATGAAATTGAAATAGATGTAACAGAATTAGACACTGCAATAGGAAGTAGCCCAGTCCCAAGGAGTATGCCAGAGTAAAACCTACGTTTATCTAAAGGAAAATTGTTATTTCCCGTACTTCATAGTTCATCTTTAGAGTCCAAAGAGTCGTAAGATCCTATTCTATGAGAAGGAAATGTCACTTTAAGAACTGTGTTTAAAAATATCTCTGAAATAGTCTATTCCACTATAAATATGATATTTCTGAGCAAGAAATATCTTGAAGACCACGTCCTTCCTGCCACCCAAAATGGAGCTCTCTCATTTTTTGGTTTCATTGATTTCTATGGAAAATTTTAATAACTTGGAACTTAACAAACAGGAGAGATAACAGGAGGAAGATGTGGTGGCCTTTGGAAAACTGCTGCAAAGAAGACCAAACAGTCTAATTTCTTTGCTCTCAGGAATAAGACAAGAAGTAATGGTCCTGCGTGGCAGAGAGGAAGATTCAGGCTAGAAATCTTCTAAGTGTAGCTGTTCCTAGCTGAGCACTTTATTAATTGACCTCAGCCTTGTGATAGCTATATTGCCAAAAGTATCTATAATCAGGAGATTTTTTCCTAAATGAAATTAATAAGGTTTAACTAATAACCAACCTTAAAGTTTTAGGTCCTTAAAATAGTTGCTTTTTAAAGATGAATGCCAACATAAAGCCACGTCACAAGTACTGTAAAAAACAATGTAACAGATTACAAAATAAAAAGGTTAATCACAAAATGTATTGAAATCACAAAATGCCTGAATTTCCACAGCTTTTGACTATAAGCCAGATTTCTTAAAACTGATCATAACTTTTTATTTTCTTGCTGCTTCCTTTAGGGACTGACAAATCCCACTGAGAGAATATTCTGGAAGAGTCCCATCAAATTCTCGTGAGAACACTACCTTTTTTTCTTGTTGCAGAGTGTATTTATTCTGCATTGTGAGAAATAGCATTATCTCAGGTACTGAAGTCACTCATCCCTAAATTAATTTAATCCACACANCATGAGAAATAGCATTATCTCAGGTACTGAAGTAGCTCCTAGCGATGCTAAAAAAGGTAAATTCACTCATCCCTAAATTAATTTAATCCACACATAAAATCCTTAAACATTTTTAGCAATTCCAAAATGCATTTCCAAACCCATTTATTTCAGTTTGCTACATTTACTGGCCACAGTGTATTTTACATCTGTCATCCAAGTTGTTTGAATTACTCTCTTTCTGTGCTGTGCCTCAATTGTCAGAGGCAAAGGATAATAATTAGGGACACATGAACATCAACAGATTAACAGATCAATGGAATCTGAGTCTTGGGTCTTTTGCTTCTAGATGAATATCCTCTGAAGTATTTTAAATAAATCAAATGAGCCCCTACAAGGACAAGACACAAGGGAGCAATTAAAGAGGCAAGTGTATTATCTACAGAGGTATTCTTTATTCCGATTCAGGATTACTCTGTTCCAAAATGTACCGAAGCAACTATGTTTCTCTAACAAAGAGGTACTCAGATGATCAATTAATTAAATCCTTTCCCTTTCTAGCTCTCAAGTTTCCCACAGGTTCACCCAACTGCATCGCTCCAGAGATAACATTTGCAGAAGTTTTAGAACAAGAGTTACTATTACCTCTTATTAAAGAAATATTTGGCTTTTTTGTTAGCATATTAGAGTTGTTTAATGCAATAACTTTTTAAGATTCAGAAACACCATTTCACTCTGATATTTAACACTGACTCCCCCCTTCCTTATTGCAAAATCACTCCTTTGACCATTTGGACCACCTGGTTTGGTATCTTTTTCCTGGTTATTGTTTTTGGCCAGAATTTGGGCTGCACAAACATCCCAGATTGTTACGATCTACTAATAGTAGCCCTAAGCCTAACAAAATAAGAGAGTACATCTTGCATTTTTGTGATCTTTTCCACTGAACTTACAAGAAATCCAGTTGCATGGAATAAAATTCAATATAAATTCACACATCAAAATAGAAAAAAAAAAATCAATTTTACAACCATAGTAGTGTTTGTTAATTAGATGTTAATTGGGTTACAAAGCAGTATATTTTATACATTTAGAGTTGCCTTTTCATAGTATGTTTTGTGTGAATCTGCCCAAACCCACCGAGCAGGGAACACTGCAGTAACTACTTAGACACTCAGGGCACAAATTTTTAATAAGATCTTCTATAAAATCATGATAACAACCTAAAAGTAGTTATCAACACTACAATCTCAAAGAAGAAAACCACCTTGCTAATGTCCACATTTCCACTCTGAGAAATAAAAAAGGACACTTTTCACAGGAAGATCTCATTTCATTTAATTTTTTCTCTTCACTTACTTCATTAGTTTTCCTCCAGTTACTGATTGTCAGCTGAAGTACAGTTTCTTTTGGTTGCCCACCCAACTTCTCTCACTTAAAAAAAAAGCCCCCAAACTTACTAACTAAAACTAATTGGGGTGCTCAAATTGCATTAGAAAACATCTGCTACACCTATTCGGAGTTCTTTTAAAGGAAAGTGTATCAAAGCGCTACGAGCACTTGCATTTTGACCCAGTCACCAAATCCCAAAGGATTAGCATGACTTTTCACAGTTCCAGAAATTACCCCGGATCTCATTCCATTTACCTCCTAAGGCCAGAAACCTACTCATCAATTAAAAACTACCAGAAAGAAGGGAAAAACTGCTTTGAGAGTTGCTAGAAAACACCTACTGAAAACTATTTTCCACTTGTAAAATCATATTCCTGTAAGAACAGCCACTAGTAGTAAATTTTGTAGCGTTGGGCATCAGAAAATGGGAAGACTCATTCACTGAGTGAGGCAGTTTTGGTAACAGCTCTGTAGCTAAAACATTATTATACAGAGCAAGGTAATGGATTTCTGCAGTTTAGGAAGAGAAAACATAAGCCAGATTTTAAAACGGTGCAGTTATCTTAGCATCAACAGAGCAATATAACTGTTAGTGCATAATTAACAATATATTCCCTCATGTTGATCCAGTTTCATATTACAGAAATGTCAGTCCTGCAGAAATAATTTTATGAGCATCTTTCTCGCTTGTGATCCTGATGTTACTTTTTCCTCCATTTTTCTATTTCATGCAGTTCCCCCACTCCCCCACTTAAAGGTTCTGAGAACTAAACAAAGTTGTTAGAGGAGAAAACAACTAGTCATTGAAATACCCTCCATCACAAGATTTATTCCTTCTGAAATAAGAACTTTACCAAGGAGTGCAACAAAACCAGCTCTTAAACGCACACGTATATTCCTCACCAGCCTGTGGACTAGTTCCTTTTAAGCTTTTCCAAACTCCTTCCCTGCTCATTAGCATACATCTTGTCGTCAGGAGAAATATCATCAGAATTAGTTTATTGCATTGAAGGATATAACGGTTAGGATTAGAACTCAGCTGGTTTTGAATAGTCTAAAACAGATTAAGTACCATTGGATTTTCATCCAGTGACTAGAGCAAGTTCCTTAAAAAAAAAATAAAAAAAAATTGTCTAAACTTCTTTCTTTTCCCCACGTGGCATCCATATTTTCTGGCAGCGTCCTAACTGAAAAACGATATAGATACAAGCCACTTCTGGCACTAAAATTTCTCCTCCAGAGAGTGCTGACTCTCTGTTTACATTGACTTCCATCACACTCTTTTTCTCGAGCGAGGAAACATGAAACCATTAAAATAAAATAAAAAAAAAAAAAATCAACAAAACATAGTCTGTAAGCCCAGCTCCTCTGCACTGCTGTGAAGAAATAAAAGCACCAATACTGAAACGTGTTTAAATCAAAATGACTATTAAACTTCAAAAGCCCTTCTTTACCTCCCTCCAGCTTCTATGCTACGCAAACACAACTTTGCAGTAATGGGAAGAGAAAATAAATTTTAGCTAAAGACACCAAAAGAAGCTCTTGCTAAAGCAGCCTTTTTTCTAAGAAATATAAATTCACTCACATGACTGCTAGATTAAAACAACAGCTTTTTTACAAAGAAACAAACCTTTCACTTCACCCTAGATGGATATTATTCAATCTTTACGTAGACTGTAAGAAATGAAAAGATACCCACCCAAACCTCCATAGAAGAGATAATTGTATTAATTAAGCTAATGTGATTCTGTGATACTAACCAGTGGATACGGAGGCCGACTGGAAGAGAGGAGGCTGAAGGAGCAGGCTGATGACACCCCAGCTGAGCACCAGTGCTCCATCAGCACCCAGGAGTTATGAGTAAGTACCAACACCCGACTCTGCTGCTGAGGATAAACTGGGAATAGGAGCTGGGTTGAGGACAGCTGGTTCCTACTGGAATGGAATCAACTAACGACTTCAGGCTGATATGGAGGTTGGCTAACATGGATTGCCAAAGCTACTGTTTTTATGAATCTAAAAGAATATAAGGCCCTTTTTACATTGCTTGATGATGTTGGGGATTTTTCTGTGCAAAAATAGCGAGAGGAAAGAGGATTAAGGTATTATTCTTTAATTACTGCTTTGACTTTTTAATACTTTTTTATTAATTTTGTTGCAATAGCAATGCTGAAGAGTTTACTTTATTCGTTGCAAGCAAATGAAGGATGTTATGGCTCTCATACAGACCTACTACACAAATGTAGACAGAAAGTTCGGTAGAATATTTACATATGAATAAGGGTAGCTGTTTATACTGGAGCCACTTCATAAACTGGCCCAGGACTCAAGAAGTGCACTCTGTTTACTGAAGCTACACAGAATCTAGATTGTGCTGAAGTTAAATACCTTGCATGGATGGGTGGTTATGTGGCTTCTCTGTCCCCCTTAGTTCTCAGATAATAGAAATTCCTTAGCACTGGAAGGACGTGGACCTGTTGGAGTGGGGTCAGAGGAGGCCACGGAGGTGCTGGGAGGACAGGCTGAGAGAGTTGGGGGGGTTCAGGCTGGAGAAGAGAAGGTTCTGGGGAGACCTTCAAGCCCCTTCCAGTCCCTAAAGGGGCTCCAGGAGAGCTGGGGAGGGACTCTGGATCAGGAAGGGGAGCCTTAGGATGAGGGGGAAGGGTTTGACAATGAAAGAGGGGAGACTGAGCTGAGAGGTGGGGAAGAGCTTTTTTGGTGTGAAGGTGGTGAGACCCAGTCCTTATTTCTCAGTCATGTCCTAGAAAGACAAGGAAACAAATACAAAGCAAAGGTACTGGAAAACATTGTTGTCTGGGAGAGATGAATTTAATCAGATCAAAATAATTCACTTAGAAGTGTAGCTTTTGAGCAATGAAAAGTGCGTTTGGTAACTCTGATGAGAAAGTGGGTCTTATTATATATTAACACTGCTTTTTTATTAAGAGTACTTGCTCTTGTTAAAATCAGTGCAAGAAGTTGCCCCCGAGTCCCCTGGGGTTATTTTAGCACGCCTGGGGCACTTTTTCAACTTTCATAATGCATTCAAAAGTTTTATAATATTATTCGTATCATTAATGATGCACGTTTATAACAATATTATTTAGAACTATGACCTCAGTGGCTAAATGTTTTTTAAAATTCTGCCAAGAACACTGGCAACATGAATCATCGTTTCTTCTTCTGTTTTCTTTACAGATGGCGGCAAAAAAAAAACACGCTGAGGACTCTCAACAACCATCTGGACCGAGTTCCTGTGTTTTTGTCTTCTCAGGAGAAAATTTTCTTCTACAGTGAAAATGGATGTTGACCAGAAGCCCTGCAGAACCTTATGTATCATAAAACAAATATTAACCAGAGAATGGGGTTTCAAATAACACAACATTTGTATTATAATGAGTCAATCTTTGCCTCGGAAATTTAATTCAGGTGTTGAGGAGGGTATTTTTCTTTGCTGTGAATAATAATTCATAGAATTCAACAAGTGTATTTATCCCAAACCAGAATTTAATTTTTAATTGGAAAAACTGAATCCCTTACACCTTAAAGAAACATTTTGGCACGGGATGAAATTCCTTGGGGTATCTAGGATCATTTTATGATCCGATATCTGGGGGACAGGAGAATCCATCAGGGCCCTGAGAGCCAGGAATGTTGCCTTTTAAGACAGCCTTTATCTGTCAAAGGACAAAAACTGCTTTGGGAATCTTCTGTTTTTCTCAATTTCTTCTGTTGACATTCTTCCAATCTAAAAAACTAACTAAGCAAGTCGTAATAAGATGTCCCACACTAACGTCTGTAGAGGTTTTGGAGCTGTAAACTAGTGATTTAACCGAGGAAATTCCCACGTCCACTTGGCCTCCAGCATCTCATCCTCTCCTTTGCTCTGATCACTCTGCTCGGGCTGAGGCACCTGTCTGGGGAGCCTTGCTCCGAGATGGATTGCTGGAAAAGTTCTGACTACCAGCAACAACAACAAAAAAAGACTATTAGAAAGGTTAACTAGAGAAAATTAAAAAAAATACTGTAGGTCTATTTTGGGTGATTTTACACTAACTTCATAAAACAGAAGGAAAAGGAAAGAAAGAAAAAATAAAATTGAAAAAAAAACCAACCCAACAATAACACATTTGAAGAAGGCAAATAATTTTCCTACAATGAACAGCTACTTCTAACAGAAGGGCCGGCTGGGGAGCGGGAATGGGGATGGCGCTATGTTTTTCTTCTCTAAACTTCTGCTGGGGCAGGCAGGAGGAATTATTCAGCATTTAGAGTCGTACAGTACACAGATGTCTGCAGAAAGCACTTTTTCAGGCAGAAACCAGGTAGAAGAAGGATTCAATGTTTGCTGGTGGATGATCTATAAAGAAAAACCCATTGTTGGAGAAACAACAGGAGCCAAACACACTGAGAGTCCTCCTTGGTCTTGTTCCCTGGCTGGCTTTCCAGGGACAGAGCTCCTCAGCACAGATTATTGCACCATACGAGAGAAAACCACAGATTTATGACTTCTTTGACTGTCTCACAGTCCTCCACACTCTTGCAGATTTATTTTAGGCCTTCTGTGGTACAGTGAGGTTTCTTCACGATGGCTTGATTAACTGCGGAGCTCAGCTCTGCTTTCTTTTGGGACCGCGTGGCCCAGAAGGTCACGGGTGTTTTGTGCTCGGCTAAATCTGAAATTGCCAATGTCAGTGAGGACGGAGGGAATAACTGCAGCTGGTATACGCCTGCCTCGTGTATGTTTTCAGACAGGATCCCTCTATACATTCCACAAATGCTTTCAAAATCGGTTCCCATTAAACAAACCAGCATGTGCTTAGGGATTTCAGTAGCCGGCGAAAAGTAATTTTCTTCCAATCAAGGCAGTTTTAAAAGGGTATGTGTTTCCTCTATTATAAACACGCTGTTACGCCAGGGAAGACAAAGCCCTAGTTTTCCTCTCCCCACTGTTCCCCTCCCCTTCTCGAGTATGTCCCCCTGCTCTGGAATGCAAGACTTTTTATTCATGTCTTCTTTCAATTCCCCAGTTTTCAGAGTCAGGCGGCGCTGGGGGGAACAGCGGAATCAGGCGGCGCATCCCAACTTTCTCTTAACAATCGCAGCTCAGAGGAGACAAAGATGCAGGGGGCAGGACTGGGCTTCTTGGAACCAGGGAGTCTTCAAAAATAGACATTTTCCTCTCCTCTGGCTACACTAAGCTCATATTGTCAAATTTAAAAAAAAATTAGATAATTAATAGAATAGTTTATAGCATAATAAATAGAATAGAAGCCTTTGCTACTTTATACTGCCTAAAAAGTGACATTCTATTTTGGTGCAAATAAAATTATTACTATAATACATCTTATATAAATACAATTCATAAAAATAATACATTTTAATTTTTCTTCAATGAAAATTTACAAGGATATGCTGCAGAATTGCAGTTTCTAAAAAGTACCTTAATGAAAACCAAAAAGAAAATAGAATTTAGGAACTGGGATGCCTTTGTGTTACCGAGGCCACAAAGGTTGAAGGAAAAACCAGGAAGATTGAACTCCAGTTTCTCTTTTTTTCTCATGACCTGGTTTTTATTCTTCACAGGCTCATGATGTGGATGAGACCCACCCCACTCCCCGAACACACACCGGATTTGGACTGTGGTGTCTGCCGCGATACGTCCCAGCAGGAGATGTAAACGCTGCCGCAGAGAGTAAGAGAGGGAGCGCTGAACAGAAGCTGTGAAATAACAGTATATTCATGTTCCAGATCACACAAACTTAAATACTCTTCTTTTCCCGTTATGATACCTCCTCCGAACATTGGTGGGGTGTGCTGCCAGCAGCCAATTTGAGAGCTAAAGCACAAACTACAGAGTACAGTACATCTACAGACCAAGCTTTATTGCCCGTTAAACAGCTGATGAAGAGCATCAGAAGAATGAAGATTTTTCATGTCCCTGTGCATCACTTCAGGTTAAATTTCAGTTTAAAAAGGAACTTCTTTTTATTTCAGATAGAATGTACATATTATACTTTTAATTGAAAAACCTCATTCTGATTGGACAGATTGCATGGGACAGATCTTCATACCTGTTCCACATTTATTATCTTATCATTCTTTTTTTTTTGCAAGACAAATTCTTTTTGATTTTTATTTATGCTGTGAGGTTGATACTTTTGGGATTTAACCGACTATTTTTATTTTGTTTAGAACAAAAAGTTACCTAAGCAAGAATCAGTGGCGAAACCTCAGTAACAAAACAAATATTGGCAGCTATCAAGTCTAAAATTCAGACTTCTACAGGCATATTTTAGGAAAAATGTTTCCTTTCATGTTCCGGAATGCCTCCCTGAATTGTTGAAATGGGTGCAGTCATGAGAGAATACCACTTACCTGCTCTTTCTACCCTGCAGTTTCAATTGGTGAAGGATTCCTTACCTCCTGCTCTAAACAACCCTGCTGCTATAAAGTTTAAGAGCCACCGGGGCCCTCTGGGGATAAAAGCAGCGCTATTCAAGTGCAAGGGCATTGGGAAAACCTGGAGTTTCCAAGTGAGTTGTTATGCCTTCTGTTAAGAAAAGTATCTTTAAAAACCTGTTTCAGGAGCCATGGCATCTTGCAGCAGCACAAACCCAAAACTGGCTGTGCTGCTATTGAGTGTAGGGTACAATTGATTCTGGACATAGAAGCAATAGGATAAGATAGTGTCCAGTTCTGGGCTCCCTGGTTCAAGAAGGACAGGGAACTGCTGGAGAGGGGACAGCAAAGGGCTACAGAGATGATGAGGGACCTGGAGCATCTCTCTCTTACAAGGAAAAGCTGAGGGACTTGGGTCTTTTTAGTGCAGGATGTGATCAATGACTATAAATACTTAAAGGATGGGTGTCAGGAGGATGGGGCCAGGTTTTTTTGGTGGTGTCCAGTGACTGGACAAGAGGTAACAGGCATAAACCGGAACATGGGAAGTTCCATATAAACGCAAAGAGGAACTTCTTGAGATATTCAAGGTGAAGCTCAATGAGGCCCTGGGCAACCTGGTCTCGTTGGGGGTGTCCCTGCGACTGTGGGGAGGTGGGACTAGATGACCTTTTGGAGGTCCCTTCCGGCCTGGATGATTCTGTGATTCTTTCTTTCAATTTCACAGAATGTGACCACCTACAAAACTTCCAGTCAAAAGCAATAAAGTAATAACAAACCTATATGAAGGATAATCTTGTCATTAGTAAGGATTAAACCTACATGGAGGGTAACCCTATTACTGTTAATGTTTTGTATTTACAAGACCCATAGGAGAAAAATAAAATTTGAGAATTCATATGAAATGGTAAGGAAAAGGAAGCTATTCCAAAAATAGGAACAGCCTTCAGTAAGGTCCTAAATGAAAAATGGAGTGTTTGAAAAAAGGGACAGAAGAAGGGAAATGGGTTGATGGAATGAGGGTAACAAGGAAGCACTAGTGCGAACAAGGGCAGAGTTACGTGCGGTTGGAACTCCAACAGACTCTTAGAGATAAGGACTAAGTGCTCAAAGAAGAAAACAGGTCAATGCTGAAAGTTAAGCAAGATGTGAGTGCTGAATGGGGATACTGACTCAAGCTGGTGCTGCCAGGGAAGTGGAAACGAAGAAGGAAGAAATGGAATCAGCCAGGTGAGTAGTGACAGTCACAGTCAATACATGTAACACAAACAGCATGACTTAGCACCTATTCCTGTGTTATTAGGGTCACAGAATCACAGAATGGTCGAGGTTGGAAGGGACCTTTCAGATCATCAAGTCAACACTGACAAAACCCGCTGCTACCTCATGTCCCTCAGCACCACGTCTGCCAAGCTTTTAGATACCTCCAGGGGTGGTGACTCCACCACTGCCCTGAGCAGCCTCTTCCAAGGCGTTACAGCCCTTTCCATGAAGAAATTTTTCCCAATATCCATCCTAAACCTCCCCTGGCACAACTTAAGGCTGTTTCCCCTTGTCCCATTGCCTGCTCCTTGGGAGAAGAGACCAAGACCCTCCAGGTACACCCTCATTTCAGGGAGCTGTAGAGAGTGAGGTCTCCCCTCGGCCTCCTCTTCTCCAGGCTGAACACCCCAGCTCCCTCAGCCGCTCCTCACAAGACTTGTGCTCCAGACCCTTCACCAGCTCCTCTGTCCTTCTCTGGACATGTTCCAGCACCTCAAGGCCTTTCCTATGGTGAGGAGCCCAAAACCGAACACAACACTCGAGTTGGGGCCTCACCAGTGCCTAGTACGGTGGGGAAATTATTTCATTATTATTTATGGATGCTTCTGACAGCTGTCCCCATTAAAGGATCTACAGCAAACCTGTTTTTTGAAAGTCCCTGCTGCATCCCTTTTTACCACCAGATCACCAGTGGTATCACCTGTATGAAGCTCTGGCCCAGGTGACCTCAAGGCTGTTGACTGTGGAGCACTCGCAGCAGTCCCACCAGCCATTTTCTCCCACCAGGTTGGTATCTGACCCCGCATTGTCCTCTTTCAGAAGACCTGCCTTGGCTTGTCAACATTTGCACTGAAATTGTGCCTAGAGATACACTAACGAGCTGCATCTACCACCCTAAATTAGACACTGATGAAGAACACATGTTCAATTTGGCTAACGTTCATCTTTTTTGATGCTCTCAAAAGACACAATCAGCTTTTCATGTGTAAAAACTACCAATCTTAGGGACTGTACCATGAAGTTACTCTCATTTCTTCATTAAGATGGTTTTATATCATAAATGGGCAGTACATGTGGCACATCACGATGTGCAGTACAGGCTTAGAATCTAAATATTCCACAACTCAAGTGGAAGAACACTCAATAAATGCAATTATGACACAGCTCACTTCCCTCTGCCTTGCTCTCGGTTGTCGTGAACACAGCTGTATCTATCTCCGAGGGGCCAGTCAGCTGCATCCAGCTGCTTTGTCAGGACACGTCATTAGCAAAGTCGTTACATCAATGAAAAAAAGGAGCTGTTTTCTTTCATTTTTTAAAAAGTTCTGTGCGAAAAAAAATAGGTTAAAAACTGAGTAAGTGTTATTGAACATTTTTTTTTCACGTGGTACAACATGTAAACATAAAAGAGCGTTCTGGCACTTAGAAATATAAGAGTATTTAAAAAAAAACATTCTGTGTGTTCTTAGACTCCTGCAAAAATCCCAAGTTTCCTTGTTCTGATTTCTCCCCTGCATTCTCACAGCCCCAACAGGCATCCCCCTGAAAGTATTTTTGGCTAGATAAAAGAGTTTTACAGCTCTGGGGAAAAGAACCTTCCCTATTGCTCTTAACTATCCCCTTGATACTTTCATAAAAATGTTAGACCAAACAGAATCTCTCCAGGAAATTCCTAAACTCTAACCTTTCGGGGTCAGAGAATGCAGCCGACGGTTTGTTGTCTCGAAGGGTGACCTGGGTGCAGTCCTACTCCAAACAAACCTTTCGATGCTATCTCTGCCTTATCTCGGGGGAATTCGCTGCCCTCAGAGATCAACAGTAGCACTTTTTTGCACCACTTTCTTCACTTTCTACAAAGAACAAGGAAACGACTCTCCAACCCATTAAGTTTCAAGTATGCTGCAATTAGTGATTCTCTCAGAAGAGCCCTAGTTATGCAAAAGCTCTATAGTGGAAATGATTTTTGAGAAGCTGAAATGTGCAATATTTCAGGGTTTAGGATGTGAAATATTCTGAAGCCCGAGCGGTTTTTGTGCATATTTAGGATATTACAGGACTAAAAGAGATTTTCTGGGTAACCAAGAACATTTTGGGGTAATCCAGAACATGTTGTAAATTATTTTTTTTTCCATAAATGTAAGAATATTCCTTCTTAAAAGTAGTTTTAAAACAGTCCCCTTCTTACTTCATATGAGCAATAATCAGATAGAATTTATCTCAGGATTTTTAGATGAAATACAAATGAGAAAGCTTCACAGAAATCACTGGCTTTGTTCTTTTATGGAATAAATTTCTTTGGGAAAATGCCTAGTTTGACATTTTTTTTTGAGATTTCAAATTCTGCCCACCAGAACTTAAGTATTACTTATTATTCCATTAACACACAAATCACATCAAAGAAAGTTTAACCCATATCTTCATCATTCTAAATACTAAAAAAAACACAAAACAAAAACCAACCAACCAAACAAAAAAACCACAACGAAAAAGCTCTCTATATAGACAGGAAATTACTCAAAATTACTCAGTGAGTTTGTCAAATATGCTAAACTATTGTTTGGAAGAAATCCCATACTAGAATAATCATAAGGTTCCACAATGATAAAAATGTATTCCTTTTGGTATAATTGAGTTTTCAGCCAAAAAAAAAAAGGTTGTTTTAGAGTCTCCTGTGAATGCTTGGGCCTCCCCAGGACAGGACACATTCCAAACTTTGATCAATCTCTTCTAGAAAAATTGCTCCCTGACATTTCTTGCTATTTTACCCATTATTTTCTCCCAGAAGGCCAAAATGTAAAGATCTCTGTGCGGCTCCAGCTGTAAAAGCGTATCTGTCAGTTTAAATTAGATAGACAGCTTCCTACAGACAAGGGGCAGACTAATGCCATTAACCTTCAAGCTTTACAAGAACTTTTTGGTGTTGGGTTTTCAAACGCAATACATCGCAACCGCATGTGAAGATGATAAATGCCACCAAGGGCCAACAAAGTCCGCAGCGTGATTTCTGAGGGACTTCAGACAAATTTTATTTGGTTTAGGTTTTCATAATGCTTTTAAATGCTGATGTAAAATCTTAAAAGCGGTAGATTTTAAAGGAGAAATATGTTCTTTGTGGTTTACATCCAGAGACTGGATCCGAGCAGTGTTCAGCTTGATGAGAAAAACCTCTTGTGAATCTCTGACCCTTCCAGGGTTTGTTTGTAAGAGAAAACCCACGTATGTCTTTGGGGCGTCCTTATTTAGATAAGCAGATAGAAGGGATTGGGAACCAAACCAACCTTTTTCCCCCTCCCCATTATGAACTCTGGGCCTGAAACACACCGAACAGAATAGAAACATCCAGAATTACCTGGGTAGCAGTGAAATTTGCAATGTGGTTGCTGCTGCACAGCACTAGATAAGGTTATTATGCTTTCCTGTGCCTTCAATAGTTTAATGAAGCTGCAGATCCTTCGTATCTGTCATTTACAGACCTGCACATCCTCACTAACAGATCATGTCTTAAACAGCAGCATTGCACAAGATGCTTATCACTGTCACATGCAGCAGAGCTCTCATGACAAAGGTGGTTTGGGGTTGGTTTTTTTATAAAAAAAAAAGATACATGTGCAAGCTAATGTTGAATGGAGATAGAAAACTAAAATTCATTGTTTGAAAAGAGCAAAATGCTTGCACAGATAAGTTTATTAAAGGTGGAATTCATATATGACGTATAGAGAAGTAAAATGGAGAAGTTCAATAAGTTAAGTGTTGCAGCCACCCCTTCTCTGAAACATAAGAACATATGGAAGTTTCAAAATAAATTAATTGATGATATGCATTCTTCGTTATTGCGTTTCAGTTTGCAGTGAAGTTGGATGCAATAAGTAACGAAAATAATGAGCTCAGTTTTAAAAGGAGCTGATGAATCCTTCTGGGAAGCGCAGAGAAGTCAATCCCCATCCCCACGGACCCCAGTGGTATCTAAGGATGCTCAGTTATTTGGCTGAGGCAAAGATGAAGGAAGGGTGGCAGACGGCTGAGCGTCAGAAAACTGGTCTTGAGGAAGAAACCACCCAGATGTGTCAGTGAACATAGTCATACCATTCTTTGACTTTAGGAGTCAGACACAGTCCTGTGGAGGGTCCTTCATTACCCAAACCTGCCTATTCGGATGGGGTGTGTGATGGAAGAATTCAGTTTCAATTCAGTTTCACTTGACAAAGCCCTAAATACATTTAAGACTGTTCCCATGCTGCTAATGAAATATTACTGACTGTACTGGTTGCCTGTGGGATTAGTCCCCTGTTACCAACAGGAAAGCTCTCTACAGCTCAAAATCTCTCTACTGCAGATTATTAGTTACCAGCTCAAGGTAAGCCAGCATTTGGTGAGTAGTGGTAGTGAATGGAGAGGAAAAACAGAGTGGTATAAACATCGCTTCACACTAAAGGCAGCATGAAGCAAAATACTGAGATTAAAAAAAATCTTTTGCAAGACTTTAAGAAACAAACAATATAAAATTCCAAATCTTAGAATCATAGAACGGTTTGGGTTGGAAGGACCTTAAAGATCATCCAGTCCCAACCTGTGCCCCAGGCAGGGACACCTCCCACTAGACCAGGTTGCTCCAAGCCCCATCCAGCCCAGCCTTGAATGTTTCCAAGTTAGAAGGATTTTAAGAGTCAGCAACTGATGAAGTTCTTATTTTTTTTTTCTACTGTCTGCACAATTTTCTTTCTCTCCACCACTAAGCTTCTCATTGATGAGCGCACCACGTGTTTTGTAGGATTAACTTAGGGGATCTCTAACTATTTGATAAAGCATTGTCATTAAAGAGATAGTTTGGAACGAGCAAGAATCACTCATTCTTAGTTCTTTTAAAAATGTAGTATAAATCTAATTCCTATGTGTATCTTCTATCCATATCCTGTTATCTTGTACCACCCCCGGCTGTGGCTTCTATGCTTCCATCATCCAGACCAGAATTTATTGGCAAAAATGGTCGGTTTAATGGAAATAGGGAAAGAAAACTCTTCTCCGGAGAACAGAACTGGGGCTCAAGTTTTAGCAGAATGGCTTTTCTTGTCTTGCTGCCTTTAGCTACAGGCTTTACCACCCAGCTACAAGGCCTGCTCCCTTTTGTGACCTTCCCTCTGACCTCACCAACTTTCCACAGCCCCCCTCCATAACAGAAGAGTTTCAATAGACGGGATGGAAACTGCACTTATCTTTTCATGACCTATATGATGGTCATTAGAACAGAGATTAAAAGGCTGAAAGGACTTAGTTTTGATTTTCTCAGTCAAAATACTGTATTGAAGCCGGGTCTTTCTTATCTCAGGAGACAGAAGGTAACCGGTGAGGTGCTCTGTAAAAGCAAAAGTGAGCTGGCATCACCGTCACCTCTCATAAGCAGGTTTTGAATGAAAGGATACAGACAGCTGTCTGAAGAGTAGGGTTTGGGCTATAAAGTTGGAATGGGAAGAGGCGCCTCTGCAACACTGAGCAAAACACCCAAATGTAGGCTTAGGGCTGGAACTGAGCCACATTCCCCTTCGGAGGATGATGTTGGGACAGCGGGAAGGGGGTCTCTGCTCCCAGAGGCATCGGTCATTTACTACGTGCTGTGTAGGACTTTAATTGCTTTTATTTACTTATTTAAAATTTAGCCTTAAATTCCATTCTAAAGATTACACAGGACATCTAGTAGAACCAAGGACTCTGTGCGTCCTCTGCCAAGTCACCGTTCCCTGCCATAACCACAGGACCAACGTTCCTAACGAGGAGCTACACCAGGCATGAGTCACTGCCGTTGTGGTTCTGCAAAGTAGCGTTTCACCTCCCAAATTAATAATCGTCACATTATACTTATGTTAATTCACGCTTCTGAATAACATTTTGTATTTGGCTTATGATTTTCCCCTCATATTGTTGGTTTCAGCGAGACTGCTAGAAAAGTTCTATTTAAAAAGAAAAATATTTCGTATAATTTGCGTGTAGTACATCTAGAAATAAACAAAGCACTTTCTCTCACTTCTTAGGTTAACGTTTAAATTTCATTATTATGACATTTCAGAAATATTAGGGGTATTACCCAAAGCATATGCGTGCGAGTAGCCTTCCACTAAACCCGGAGTTTTTCAATCTTTATAAATTGCTGTTGGATACCCTTGGCGTGCGTCAATCTTGGGCGGATGAAGTGACTTCTAGAGGCTGCGTCTCACGATTTGGACAAGGAGTTATCAGCGACCCAACATTAAGATGTGTTTTGTTGTTTATTTACTGATGCCAACAACTACACTCTATACTTTAAAGGTGGCAGTTTTTCCAAATACTTTGTATTTTGGAAATATATACATGTGTATATATATATATATACACACACCTCAGAGACTTCTCCTAGGTGCTTGTCTGTTAGTTCCACACAAACACCATTAGAAGAAGGAAACAGAGCTGAAGTTTCGATCAGTTAAATATTTGGACAGCTCAGTTGAGCACTAAAAGTCTACGTTTACAGACTCAGTACACAATGGTATCTGAAACAATAAAAAAGGGTAAAAAGGCATTATCTTAACCCCCAAATGTGGTAACTGCCAGGAAATGGGCTGTCTTTTTAAATACAGACAGCCGACCACGGGGCACTTTTAGCACGGTAGAACCATGGCTGGGTTTAATCCGCACTGAAAATATATTCTGAATTAATTGAGCTTGCCTTTGAGCAAACATCTCTCATTCTCTGGCTACCCAAAGCAGGAATTTTTATGTGTCTCTAACATATTATCAGTAATCTTTAACGGAATGTCTTTACAGCTACGTAATCTGCAAGAAGTGCCAGAGAAGCCTGTCCTTTTGCCCTCTTACTTCTACCTGATTGCTTCAGAATCATTACCCGCTCATGATACTAAAAACTGCGGTAGGTCAAACTGATCCAAGGGTGTTCTGGGACCTCTTTAAAAACGATGTTCGGATTACCCTCAAATCCCTCAGCATTTCTTCTGGTACAGGCCACACTGAATCTCAGAAGACATGAAACACAGCAGATGTGTTTTAGCAGAATTTAGAAACCCACACAAGCATCTGCTCCTCAAATGATGTTTCAGGCTACAAATACATGTCTGGTTTTCAAGGAGGGAATCCCAAGGAGTCCTTCAAAAGAACTAGTTTCCACATAGTTAGAAACCAACCCCAGTAAAAATCTACTATTTTTGGAAGTATTTTGCAGTCCCAATCTGAACCAGGCTCAGATTTACTATCTGGTCTGTAGACAAAAGGTGGAATTTCTGTATGTAGAATAACTTTACTCTCTTGAGTAAATGAGCAGACGTTTCAGTAGCCACCTAATTCACACAACGGAAACCAAAACGCTTCCATACCATAAAAATGGGTTTCCTGGGCTTGTTCTATACCCTTTCCTTTTGTTTACTCTTCTCCAGAGTTCATATCATTTGACTATGAAAGAGGATATTTTTATACTAAATGATATAGTCCCATTTAGATAGTGTTATGCTTCTATATAATGCTCAGAATGAAAACAAAGCAGACTCCTGCTAATTGAATCCTAGAACGTCCCAGAAGACCACAAAGGCCAGCACCGCACAAAAATGACTAACAAATTTAAACCCCAAACATTCCAAGGGTTCTCAGATGCTTTTCTTTTCTCTCGCAGGGGCACAGGCAAGCAGTACAGTTTCCAGCATCTGTAAATTATCTGTACATCCAGCACACGCAGTACTTCTGCCCAACTGTGGTACCAGCAAGCTAAGTAACCGGTAGCGCGCTCCAAGTCGAATTCAAGCTTTGCCAAAAATAATGTACATACTTCAGCATATTTTGGCTGTACACCAAACACGAGAAACAATTTGTAGCGGGCTATTATTTGTTGAATCAACGCCGTTATCCAGCTACAGATTTATTTTCTTTAAATGTAAGATTGCGTATTTTCTTTCCATGCAATGAGATGAAATGTCACAAAGTATAAAAGTGGCAGAATGTGAGATGGTATCACTCGGTGTTATGTAATGTTTTAAACTTAACATTTTTGTTCATAAAGAGTAGGAAAGGTTTTATATGCTGTAGGAATCTATAAAGCTGGACTCCATCGATCACAGCACTCAATGGAAGCCTTTCGTATTCAAGATGATTCACACGCATTTATATACTGATAATACAGAAAAACATTGTTTTATTGTCATATTATGTAAATCACTGACACTACGTAGATAATGAACTATGAATTGTATAGGGTATATGGTATATAGGTGGGATGGGGCTTTTGAGCACTGGTATAGGTCAAGGTGTCCCTGCTCATGGGGTTGGACTACATGGTCTTTAAAGGTCCCTTCCAAGACAAACTGCTCTATGACTCTATAAGATACATGGTATATGTAATATACTAGATAATTTACAGTATGCAGTATATAAATATAGTATATATATTATATGGGTTGATCCAAACCTGTTGAACTGAATAGTTCCTTAAATAAGCTTCATTCAAGGTCTTAGATAAATAAGGCACGAATGTTGCACAGAGATTCCCAGCATCAACAGCTGAAAGAAAAGGGGGATTTCATGATCAAGTATTTCCATGGTATCAGTAGGGGCTACAACCAGTTAATATCCGAATAAATCCCAACTCTAACTGACATTTGCTCATCTTCCTATCTCATATTGGTCAAAATCCAGGGAGAAGTATTTAACATGGGCTGTAGGTCATATGTGGTGACCAAGCATAGACAGAAAAAATTATATAACTACTAGCCAAAAGGGAAGACATGAAATCAAAACCAAGTGTCTTTACACTCAACAAAAATTAAAAGAAAACCTCAGAAACTGGACAAGAAAAGGAGTTTTCCTTCTTTCCTGAATATATAATAAGTTCTATCAAAGAGAATGAGAAGCATAATCATCCAAAGCGTCTTCATCCTACCTTCCCTGTTGCTGTACAAAATTCTTACTGTTGCTATCAGGGAGCGTAGTGAGAGGATGAAGGAGAAGGTTTTAAACTGAAAGAGGGGAGTCTGAGCTGAGATGTGGGGAAGAACTTCTTTCCTGTGAGGGTGGTGAGACCCAGGTCCAGGTTGCCCAGAGAAGCTGTGGCTGCCCCATCCCTGGAGGGGTTCAAGGCCAGGCTGGATGGGGCTTGGAGCAACCTGGTGTGGTGGGAGGTGCCCCTGCCCAGGGCAGGGGGTCAGAATAGATAAATAATAAATTTTAAAAAAATTTAAAAATGGACTTTTCCATTATTACAAGACGCTACTGTAATGACTACAGCCTGCAGACAAGGGAAGAAAGTGTGGGGTTTATGCCAGGGACATTATCACAGCCATGGGATATATTTGTTGGAAGTTATTTCAGTTTTTATTGAAGCTTCACCTGCAGAGATCATGAGAAAATTGGGAACAGGAGATGCCACTGCCTCAGTATGACCTCTGCTGGCCACAGTCCTGCCTCAGCAAACAGCAAACATACAACTCAAACGTAACCTTCTAAAGGCTTGTTAAACTGGTCTGGTATTTGCTTTGAATAAAGGTCAGTAAATATCCCATTGACTTGTAATAAATCTCAGACCTCAACTGAAAATTTCTGGCAGTTGCTGTTTTAGAGTATGAGAAAATTTATAGTAAAATAGAATGCAAAAGCTAGCCTGGAAATTGTCATCTTTTTTGAAATATGTTCAACAATAACTGTAGTAGGATATTTTTGCGCTACACTCAAAATCTGCAATTTGGTACAAATCACCATAAGGGTTGTAGCAAGTTATTGTCACTCTCAATAAAGGATTAAATAGAACTACTATATTTTTAATTGTCAGTAAATTAACTGGAATACCGCGTCCAGTGCTGGGCTCCCCAGTTCAAGAGAGACAGGGAACTGCTGGAGAGAGTCCAGCGTAGGGCAGCAAAGATGCTGGAGGGACTGGAGCATCTCCCCAATGATGGGGAAAGGCTGAGAGAGCTGGGATACTTGAGCCTGGAGAAGAGAAGGCTGAGGNGGAGTCCCCTTCTCTGGAGACCTTCAAGACCCACGTGGATGCAGCCCTGAGTGCTGGGCTCTGGGCAACCCTGCTTTAGCAGGGGAGTTGGACTGGGGGATCTCTAGAGGTCCCTTCCAACAATCCCCTGATTGTGTAAACAAAAACATGTCTTTCTTTTAGACAATGAACCCTTTCTGCTGTACTAAAGTATATCCTAGACTTTTGGTGCAGGTAGGGAGTCTACAATAAATGGCTGCCTGTTCCTTTGCTGCTTCAATTCTGTGTAGTTTTAATATCTTCTGGAACTTTTTGGCGCTGTGAATAACCATCTGTCGAGTCACTTCAGAGGGAAATGCAATGCATTTTTAAAATTTAATTGGTAGCAAATTTCTAGCCAAAAAAAAAAAAAAGGCAGTTGTGTCTCCTTCACTGTCACTTGGTATTTACTATTCTGGTTGGTAAGTACCGATTGGATCCTGGCAAAGCCAGAGAAATATTTCATCTATGGATAACACAAAAAATTGCTTTGACATCTACAGCTGCTAATCAAACAGCCCAAATGCATGAAAGCTCATGGAATTTCAGTCTTCTGACTCTTTCCTGCATTTAAGGCTAATTGTTGAAAGAAGAATAAGGAAAACAGTAGAAGAAATGACTGGAGGGAGGTCAGGATCTTCCACCTCACTATGAGCAGTTTTAGTAATGACTAAAGGATAAAATGTCATTTATGGGCTAATTCCATAGGATGGTTAGAGGACGATCACCAATCTGTGCAAATTGAAACTTTTTTTTTTTTCTTGAAATTTACTCCAAAATTTCAGTGAGGAATCTGGGGTTTGGCACACTGAGAAATGTCCAAAATTCAAATGAGCAAGAAGTTGCTTAAGAGGTGGGAAGAAAAGAGCTCAGTAAACTTGCAGCTGTATTTTTGTTCCAGGTACAGCCCAGTTTGGTGAAGAGGTGACTGCAAAGGCAGTTTAGATGCATGTTTTGACAGTGGTGGGAAGCCTCCCACGTGTGATCTCACTGGGGTTTTGAGCATTAGGCACAACATCAGTTTTTAATGAGAAAAGCTCAGGCACACATGACCACAGGATTCCGTGTTCCCATTTAAATGAGCACCTTAATTTTCGATAGGACAAGAGAGACGTGTCTTCTGCTTGCAGATCAGAAGCAATAGTATCGTGCTGGGAGCAGCTTGAGCCCCCAACTTAATTAGCCTGGGTTTTCAGGTGAAGTAGGGCATGGAAATGAGTATCTTCCTTCGGGTATAAGCATGCATCTGGGACAGAATCCTCTTGGGTTCTAAGCAAGGCCTCAGGCAGTAGTAGTCTTTGCCGCTCCTACTCTGCCATCTTGGCACAATTCATTGTGTTTTATCAGCTTGAGAAAAAAAAAGTTCATTAATAAAAATATTGAGAAATAAAGATTTTTAAAAATTGCAAAAAATGGGCTTTATTAGTAAAAGAATTCAATGATTACTACAGAGAAAGGAAAACACGAGCCCTCAGCTACTCAACGCTTGGGCAGCAGCTAAAAGGGTTAAAGTTTTGTAGTGGAATTTTAAAGAATGCGAGGGATAATCTTTCCCTTTAAAGTAATCTTGGAACATAGAGACATTAATCTCATACTTATGATATCCAACAGCTTGGTCCTTGGTAGTAATTAATAAGACTTCTTTTCTGTTGCTGCTAATATTAGCTTAGTCATGGTTTCCAACTAATCGGCCTCAACTACATGCCTGCATAATTAAGTAGGTTGATGTAACATAAATTACAGCAGTCATAAAAAGAACTATCTTGTACCATTGTAAAGAATCAAAGAATAATAGAATGGTTTAAGTTGGAAGGGACCTTAAAGATCATCCAGTTCCAACCCCCCTGCCCTGGGCAGGGACACCTCCCACCACACCAGGTTGCTCCAAGCCCCATCCAGCCTGGCCTTGAACCCCTCCAGGGATGGGGCAGCCACAGCTTCTCTGGGCAACCTCTTCCAGGGTCTCACCATCCTCACAGCAAAGTGCTTTCCTGAGATCTCAGCTCAATCTACCCTCTTTCGGTTTAAAACTGTTCTCCCTCATCCTATTGCTACACTCCCTGACAAAGAATCCCTCCCTGTCTCTCCTGTAGCCTTCTTCAGGTACTGGAAAGCTCTTTTAAGGTCTCCCCGGAGCCTCCTCCAGGCTGAACAACCCCAACTCTCTCAGCCTGTCTTTACAGCAGAGGTGCTCCAGCCCCCTGAGCACCTTCGTGGCCCTCTGCTGGACCCATTCCAACAGGTCCATGTCCTTCCTGCGCAGAGGACTCCAAAGCTGGACACAGCACTCCAGGTGGGGTCTCATGAGAGCAGAGTTAAGGGGTAGAATCACCTCCCTCTATATCCTATATATCCTCCTATATATCAAATATAGTATCTTTTTACTGTTTGATAAAAAAAACCTGATCAATGCAACTGTTCTCCTGAGAGGAGGTGACACCCTGGTACTCGGAAAATTGATGATGCAACAAATCCCTGCACTCCACAGGCACAGGGGAGCGCTGCGATGTGTGGTATGATGTCATAATGTTAGACGAGCAAACAAGAGGTGTTGGGTTCAACTGCTTAGAAAATCTCGTCCTTTGTCTCCCTACTGTTTGTGACAGAGGTGTTTTTCTAAATAATAAAATAGTTGAAAGAGTCACATGTGATGAACGCCTCAAATCAGCAAAACGTTAGAGGAATGGCCCGCATTGAGCACACTGCAGCATGAATTAATGACATGAGAGAATTTTGTATGTTCAAAATTATTCCCCAGCAAACAGAAAACAAAACATGTAACCAGTAGAGGTATTTAGAGTAAATACAGGCAATATATACTCTTGAATATAATAAACTCTTAAGATAATAAACTCTTAAATACAGGTATTTAAGAGTTCATGCAATATTTTAGAATGAGGAATTCGGACATTATGTGTTGGTCCAAGATTTAGGATGATCTTATCACTTTTACAGTTCCTTGGGGTCCCTAAGAAGAAAGGCCAATCAAGACATCATTTTATTATTTGAGAATATGATCAAATCAAGTCCGCTGTGGTGTTATTGTATAGTCTCTTGTTCCTGGGATTCACGTGGCATAATTTTCCTCTAACACTTGAGTGTTTTTCAGTAAGTGCCCGCCTTCTTCTGGTAGGACCCCATCCATTAAAAGTCCATACAGCTCCACTGGCAGCCTCTCTCCATTATAAGCAGTTCCTTGAACACAGGCAAAAGGGCCAGGAGTGACTGGGAAAGCTGGGACTGCATTTTCCTTTTGCCTTTTAACAGGAGTTGTGATAGGGCTGTTCTATAAATCACTGCTTTCACTGCCTCTTTGCTGCAAGGCCACCACACTTGCAGGAATAACATACAACCGAGCATAGAGAAAGGTGCTTTAAAAATACATTATCAGTTCTCCCCCTGGTTTCATTTTTGGAGCTGTCTGTAATACGGCTTCCATCTGAACTACTGACCTTCTCCCACAACAATGAGCGCAATGTTTCATGTCAGCAGTACAAGAAGTTTGAACTCCTTCTAATAACAACGGCTCTGCCTTTTCTTTTCAAACATATTTCAGAATCTGAACTTCATGTTCCGGCTTGAAAACGTAAGTAATGGGAACAAATATCTTCCTATTCTGCGGGGACGGGGATTTGTGATAAAAGCCAAGCAGGCGCTGGGAGCAATGTGTGCTCCCCGCATGAAAAGGGAACAGTCAGCTAAAGCAGCGGAGTGATGGAAAACAGAGTGGCCTTTGATAGATGGGTAAGTATATATTTCTTCATCACGAGAAAAGGAAACACTCTGGAGTTGTAGAGAGATCTGTAAGCTCCAGCACTAAAATTCGTTTCAGCTCAATACACATCAGGAATGCAGTGTACTAATAAACTGTAAAAAGAGATGGTGGAAGGATGGGGAAAAACAAGCTCTAAGTTTACTTCCAAAGGATACGGACTAATTTTGTTTAAACTCTTGCATACTTCTCAGCCTGTTAATGCCCCAAAATGTCATAATATTTCACCAGGACCGCCCAAAAGCAGAATAAAGATAATTATTCATTTAATTTAAGTGATACAGAATATTATTTTTTTTTTTTAATTTAAAACTTTCTGTAATTTCAGCCTTATTATTTATTTCCACAGAAGAGTATCTCACTCGGGCACCCAAATCCTTTCTAGGCACACAATTCCCTTTTTGACAGCGTGCCTAAATATCTTAAATTTTTACCGATGACAGAGGCTTTAAAATTCTTCTGTACACCATCTTCCTCTTGCTGAGGAGTACTTCCCATGTGAAGTTTTTTTTATGTTACGTAAACTTAAAGGGAGGTTCCACCTTTTAAGCACTTAACAACTACCTTTTCGCTTAAGAGTATTCAGTAAATATTTCATACTGACAGTTCCAGAAAGGTAAACATTTGATTTCAACATCGGATGAGTCAAATGAAAAGGTAAAAAAGTTAAAGGTAACCACTGTTCATCCCCTCCAAATGCGGGTACTTTAGGGCAACAACACTTAAACCCTCATGACCGGCAAATTTGTTTATGGATGCAAGATCCAAACTTGATACTGTTGAATTCAAACTGTTCTTCCAAACAATTCCTTATCTCAGATTTCTGACATCTTGAACATGGCCGTTGCAGAACTTTAGTTACTTATCTTTATTTCTGCTCATTTTGAGTGGATATCATGGAAAAATATCTACCCCAACTATGGTTTGTTTGGCATTAAGGGAAATCTATTAAGACTGTTCAGATGGTAAATTGTGATAGGGCCATTTTCTCTTAGGTTATAATTCAAGAGAATGTATTCATGCCGGTACCTGATACCTGGTTCTATACCTACCGTAACCCGATTAAAGAGTGTCCTGAGATCATCTAATGTGAATTTGGGTCAGCCCCACAGCTATGGGACAATTCTAGGGATCAAGTATTTCCTACTCCAAATGTTGCATGTTCTCCTGAATCTGACGGCTTTTTGATAAACTTTGCATAACTAACACAGATGTTTAATATCTTCAGTAATTTGATGACATATCATTTCTGGGACCTCTAGATCTCATTATAGTCTGGGCTTTTTAGATAACGATTGTATATTATACTTCCCATAATTTTTAAATTTAACTTTGTAGGAAGAGAACAATTTATCTGAGTGAGAAAGGATATCTGGATTTAAAAACAATAATATTAAAATACAGTCTGAAGTTTCATGATTTATGAAACTTTCACTGTTCCTATCTACATGAATACTCCCTGGATTTTTCTTGTTGTTTATGAGAGACTAGCCAAAATTTCAACAACGTAGAAAAAAACGCAACCCAGCTATGTAGGTCAAACTCTACTCTCAATTATACTGAAGCAATCCAAATTTCACTAGATGAAATAACAAATTTTAAAATAAATAAATAAATAAAAGGAAAGCAGAATCTAAATTATTACTTCTAGATAAGGAAGTTCCGGAAAAATTTTCCCTTGAATTAGAAATATGACCTCTTCCTATTTCTAAGAAAGAATCAGTATTTCTTAGAAACTTTATCTGGCCTAATTTAACACTGGCCATATCATTCCAGCTGAAAATCGTTCTGCACTGGGGTGGAGTCCAAAATATTGTGTCACTGCCTCAAACTCCAGTGTTGTGTTGGGTAAAAATGCACAGGATTTCGGTAATTCCTTTTCAGTATATCCCTCATTTTTTACTCTCCAACGAGCAGAATTTTCCTGAAGGAACTCAAGCACCTTTTGTTATTTTTGGGCATGCACACGGTGCTGAGCAAATCAAATAGCACGTTCCATAGGGTAAAATTATATCTCGGCCTTCATTTTGATGCACAGTTTAACTCAGCAACCTGATACGCAGTCAGTTAAGTCAACTGAAAGATTTTGTTAATATTAATGCGCATTTTATCAGACTGGGATCTGGACAAAATTTATCAAAAATTATTACTCTCCTGAAAGTGAAGTGAGTATTTTTGAAGCTGTGACTATTAGTGTGCCAAATCTGTGAGCTTCACATTAGTTCCATGATGAATATCCTCCGCAATTAGCCACAGGCCCATTTGGAAATCTCAGACAGTTTAAGAAATGGATTTAATCTGTCTCAAGTTATTTACAAAGGGTTGTAGACTTCAGACTTGACATGACATATATACACACATATAAAATAAAATATGTCTGAAAGTCAAGCTCGGTAAACAAATTCACAAAATAGATTTCATAACACACTTGACCAAATGCCATTGTTACTGAAGACCGACGAGTTCTTTATCCCTGACTCTTGAATATATCAGCCTCAACTGGTGGGCTACTTTTGCAGATATTGAAAATTATCAGACACTTTAATTACTTCCTGTATTTCCTAAATTTTTTTCTTTTTTTTTTTCTCTCCAAACATTTTAAGGACTGAGTGCATTGCCTTTTGGCTTCTATTCAGAAGCTAGAAATAATCCAGAAGTTTATTTATAAAATTTGACAGCTTGTCTCCTTATGACCCATGAAAAGACTGGATTTGGCAAAATGATCTGAAGAATTAGCTTTCCCTAGATAAACAAGATGCCTGCCACCTAAGAAAATCCTCCTGGGAAGACAGATTTTCTTTTAGTAAAAATCAGAATAATTCTGGTATGACTAGCATAATATAATGACCCAACCGAAGGTATCTGTTAAAACGGGAGCAAGTACACATTGTCTTTAGCTGTCTCGGTGCAGAATGACATCTGATGTCTAAAGACAACTTCTGAAACTGGAATGAAATCTTAATTTATGTAGATTGACAAATTACATGTAAACTAAGCATTTCCGTGTGCAGTAGAAACTGTGTGCTCATAATTTTTGACAAAGTATTTCCCTAAAGGATAAAATCCTGAAGGCACTGTTTTACAGAAAAGATCCCAGTTTTTTTTCTAGAGATGGACACTTAAAACGATTCCTTCCATTTAAGAATTAACCATACCGATAAATCTTGAGCATTCTGCTAGCGCTACATTGGTATTTATGTAAAAAGTATATGTCAAGAAAATATGCTAAGACCATGAGAAAAAGCTCAATCTACAGAAAAAAAGACTACAGTAGATTTTACACTGCTCATAACTCTCTGCTGTCACCAAACCAGTTGCTAATATAAGACAACATCCCACTTTCCCTAAATTGTGAATCTTCTATGACACATCTATCAGAAAAATTTAGATATGAAGATATGAGAAATAATTTCCCATGTGTTAGGGATTCCAGGATGGCAGCGGTGCATTCAGTCAGACTATTCTTTTATATGATAAAAAGTATATTAGCTTAATTCTACACTGAATTTATCTGTGAAAATAAGCAATAAAATAATAGTTCACATACAGCTTGTTTTAGACAAAGGACTTTAGTGATTTTAAAGTGTCATTCATTTTTTTAAACCTTTCAATTTAATTTTCTGTCTTGTGAGAATTTTGGCATAGTGCAGTTATTTTTTAATAGTGTCAATACTGGTTTTGTTTCAAAATTTCTTTCAATTTCAAAATGTCTTTCTTTTATTTTAATGAAGCACCAGAAATACTTATAATTTCTGGCAATGAAAGACAGAAGTGCTTTAATGCACGTATCAGTCTTTCCCAAATTCAATATTATTTATACAAAATGAAGATGACAATAAACTCTTCTAAGAGTTTCAGGAGTGGCCACCATATAGTCATAGAATCAGGGAATGGTTTGGGCTGGAAGGGACCTTAAAGATCATCTAGTTCCAACTCCCCTGCCCTGGGGAGGGACACCTCCCACCAGACCAGGTTGCTCAAAGGCCGCTCCAACCTGATCTCGAAAAGGTCCATAAAGCCTTAAAAGTCTTGAATGTGTCTTTATTCTGACCCATGCAAGGTCTAACTCTAGATTTGCAATCCATCACTGAAAATTCGGATGGTTACAGTATTTTGGGGCTGTTTGTGAGCTGTTTGGATAGCTGTGCAGTTGGAAAGCTCCAGTGACACTGGACGGCAGCTCTTGCCAAGCATTCAGTGGGAAGTTGGCGTTTACTTTTTTTTCCCAAGGCTGTGCAAATGCTGGGGTGTTTACATTGCACTTATCTCAGGACGTAGGATGGGGTGTCTTTCTGCTCTGCAGTCCACGTGCCTTTATTGGTACTAATAGAAATTGTAATCATGAGGGACAAAAACTTATTTTTTCCCCATTTTATTTGAGATAGCAGAATTTTATTTTTTTTTCTATTTATCTCTTTTCGTATTACGTAATGTACTTTGCTGTTTTGCATAAAATCTGATAAATTTAGGCTTAGTATTACTTAGCATGATATGATGAGTATCTACTTGTAAAATATGATCATAGCCAGGCTATTAATTAGAGATATATGCCTGGATACTTGATATAAAAGATCCATTACAGAGGGATTATCTCTAAATTAATTGCTGGATTTGCTGGATACTGAGTAAAAGGGTCAGAATGAAATTGGGGGGAAAAAAAGACAGAAATAAAGATGCTCTTATTTGTTTCTGTTATTATTTTAGACAAGGGCAGCCCCAATTAACTACACAAAAATCTGAATCAAAGTATGTGCTATGGTGTTAATGGACCAGATTTTTCAGAACAGTATTTAATTTTTAACAAAAGGACTATTTTCCAAAGACCTCACTTACTTTTCTTAGTCAGAAAAAAACCTCACCTCTTAACACGATGTCCCAAAAATGAGACCAAAAAAACCCCTCCTAGGACTTCTAGTCCAGCTCTGACAATGTTCTTTTAATTCTGCATCTGACCAAGTCAACAATCCAAGGATGGGACTTCTGTCACTTTGCTCAAAGTCCACTTTATAATCATGACGAAGTCAAAGGGAAATTTCTTTTAACACAAAATCAGATGCTTTGTATTTCATCCCTCTTTAGCTTTGGGTAGAGAAGCTGAATTTGAAAAAAGAAATAACTACTGCCTCTTGAAAACAGATTTTCCTTTAAATGATATCTTTTTTATTATTATTATATGAAAACATTTTGTTTTCTAAGAAGGTATTTCTTCTTTTCTTTAATAGAAAAGCTCAAGAAAAGTCCAAACGAAGCATTTACTATTGGAGAATTTCTGATGGAACAACTGATGCTACTTCTAGTGGAGAAAATTGACAAATCAAAATTATATATGGAATTTGTTCCTTTTAAAATCAGGGGTTTCAAATGTTGTTTCACTTTCTTCCCTTCACAAGTTCTCATTCATGAGGGTTTGCAGTCTAAACTTCACAAATAAAACTTGTGTTAGCACTTGGCATGTTTCAAAGTTTTTTTTTTTTATCTCATTTCCTGCTTTTAATTTCAAACTAACTTCTGCAATAAGTAGTTTTTGGCAGCATTTTGCAGTAGTCAATTTGCTTCTGCAAATACCAATTTGAGAGAATTTGTGGATAAAAGCCACAGTAAATAGGTGATAATCTCAACTCGTGTAAAGTATTTGCTGTAAAATATTTTGCAGCGAGATTTGGATGGTAACGTGTCCCTTCCCGGGTATTTTGCTTTGCCTAGAACACTGGTTTTCCCTGACTAAGAAAAGGCAAGCCTGAAACTCAGAGAGCATCAGAGAGCAGCCATGTGTAGGTGTGTTTTTCAGGCGTTGTGATAACCAATGAGTATTTTCTATGGAAAATAATTGGTTTAGAGAATTTTCGAGAAAATACAACAAGTGAAAATGGAAAAGAATTCCTTTTCCAAAGGCACCTGAATCTGGAACTGAGCTGCTCAGATTAGCCAACATGTTTCCTCATTATTTGTGGGTAAATAATAAAAACTGGGCTGAAAAGGAACTTTTTTTATCTCTAGCAAATATTACTGAATCATTGGAACACGTGACACAATACTAAAACATGATGTCCATGTTCTCTGTAACAGTGTCATATATGAAAAGTGTTGGAGCAGTGCTTGTATCCCACACAGCAGCAACTTAGAAGGTTGAAATTGTGTCTTGATGTTAATGCAACAGCCAAAACCATCTTTCTTTAAAAAAAATATTAATTAAATATTTCTTAAAATTGTACATGTAGCATCACATGAGAACACATGCCTTATTTGTGCTTCACACCGTCCTCCTTTGGTCAATGTGTTGTATTTTTCCATTAAAAGTTGGCTTTTCCATCCCACTTTCCAAACACGTGTAGGAGCCAGGGATCAGAATTCAGCAAATTATTTTAAACTAGATAGAGCTGCCTTAAACACAGCTCTGCTCAGCACGGTTAAATAGCTGAATATTTAGTGATTCCTAACTAGACAAGAATCCTTTCCTACAGTCTAGCCTGCTTCCATGCTCCTTCCAAAGCATCAATTGTTTCTAAAATAAGATCTTTTCAAGGACATCTAAATAATTTCCTGTCACATCCGTATCTGACTCTTACCAGTGCACCAGTATGGAATTCTGTTATCAGCTGGGAAATGCAGACACGCTCAGCTTCAGTCTGTGCTGAAGTTGTTAGAGTGGGACAGTCCCAGAAATAGAAGTTAATGGCAGAAATATGAAGGACGGTGGTTATTTACTCAGCACGACATTTCTTTTATTTTTTTTTAAAGAAATTATTTGCTTCCTGTCTGGGTAGTAAATGCAAAGCCAGACTTTTGCAGTGCTTCAGCCAATGTTACAGGATCTTCCCTTACAGAGTTTGGAAGCCAAAACTCTTTCCTAAACAGAAACCTGTTTCACATCTCAACACAATTCTCTCCAGGTATTTTGTATTTCCAGCAATTACTGGTAAAATCCAGAAAAGGTAACTATAAATGGCACCTCGGTGAGCTGCTCTGGGAAGCTGTTTGCTTTGATGGGGGCTTTCCCCCTCCAAAAGGAGAGAGGGTGAATTAAAAATGAAAGCCATTAAAAAAATTAGTATAGTAGAAAATAATTATTATAGCAGAGAATATGCCTGACAACAGTACAGGTAGATAGCCTGGTTATTTATTACTACTTTAACACTAAAATATTTATTTAGGCTCATTAAGGAAGACACTGGACAGAGAAGTAAGAAAGAAATTCGTTCATGCTAAAAGAAAAAAAAAAAAAAAGGGAAAAATGGAGATGTAGAATGGATGGACGGGAAGGAAAGGAACAGATAGGAACATGTACACTTTTTATTAAGCAATATTTCAGCTTTCCTGATTTAAATTAAACTGCTACTACAGCAGTTTAATATACTCAAAATATACTCAAAAAGTATCTCCAGGTAGAGAGAGTTGTGGCTGGAGAGAGGGGGCAAGAGCACTGAGGTAACTGAAGGGAAAATGAGTACATTATTAATTAAATCTAATATTATTCACTTTGGAAAACTCGTCTATAAAAGGCAGGAAGATTTGATGCTGAGACCATGGCTGATCAGTGACTGCCCTCATAGACAAGGGCAAGAGTGGTGCGGGTGGCAGGAGACACCTGTGTTTAGGCACCTAAATTACTCCCATGGTATTTTAATCAATATTATTTAAAAGAAAAAGTGATTTTTGAAAACACAAGCCACACCATAGTTCATGACAATTTCAGTTCCTGTGCTAAAAGGAACTAGCTAATGGCTCTGAATTGAGTATCTTTGTTCATCTTGTTTGCTGGCTCCTCATTCACTTACTAATTCCCCACATCCCTCCTCAGACTTCATCCGGGATATCTGGTTTCCAAACTAGAGAGACAGGAATCTGAATATTTTCATGTGGAGTTATTCAGACATACTTATTCTGTTGTCTCCTAATTTTGATGCAGATACCTGTCACCGAGAGAAATCAGGGGCTGGTGCACTTCACAGAATTAGACGCGTCGAGCAGGACCACCAAAACTGTTAAACTGACCTGGCAGCAGGACGCAGTCCCAAAGCTCTACACTCCCTTCCTGGGAGTGATAAATTCCAGTTTTCCTTGCTTGTGTTTGCACAGGCAGAAGGGAAACCCAAACCAGAGGGAAAAGGCAAACCCACACAGCTCTTACATTACAAATGGTCCATGATATAGCTTTAAATCTGTACTTCACCTAATTTGACACAGGAATTCTGGCTGAGGACATTTATCCTACAGAAAGTGTCTTTACTGAAGACTTTGTAAGCGTTCTGGACTTATAATACTTAAAATACCAGTTTTAGGTCCCTAATGAGAGGAAAGACCTTGAGGGGCTGGAGCATGTCCAGCGAAGGACAGAGGAGCCAGTGAGGGGTCTGGAGCACAAGTCTTCTCGAGTTCACAAGTTCAGCCTGGAGAAAAGGGGGCTGAGGGGAGACCTTCTCGCTCTCTCCAACTCCCTGAAAGGAGGGAGTAGCCAGGGGATGTCGGTCTCTTCTCCCAAGGAATGGACAATGGGACAAGAGGAAATGGCCTCAAGTTGTGCCAGGGGAGGTTTAGGATGGGTATTATAAAAAAAATTCATCCTGGAAAGGGCTGTAAAGCCTTGGAAGAGGCTGCCCAGGGCAGTGGTGGAGTCGCCATCCCTCAGGGCATGGTGGGCAGACGTGGTGCTGAGGGAAGAGGTGTTTGTCTGTGTTGGGTTGATGGCTGGACTTGATGATCTGAAAGGCACTTTCCAACCAAGACAATTCTACGATTCTGTGATTCTATGAATATGGATAAAAATATACATACTTGACCAGTACCTGGAGGAATTTTATTCTGATTTGTTTTCATACTTGCAGTGGGAACATGCCTACAGCATGGAGTCTGCTGAGGAAGACTATGCTTTGGCTGCGAGTCCTCCTTTGGGACCGAGCTTCAGCCAAGATAAGGGCCGTCTGGAGTCAGAACTGATGTTGGGAACACAAACTCAGGGGCAGTAAAAGAGATGCAGAGGGAACGTACCTGCTTCTGGAAAGAGGCAGCAGTCAGCGCTATCAGTGTTACCTAAATGGGTAGTTAAGTGCCCTAAAGTGGTGTATTTTATCACTAAAGTACTTTTGAGGAACCCGGCTGAGTGAAAAGCCAGCTGTACATCTATCTCCAGGTATCTTCTCACTGAAACAGAGTTTCACGGCAGCTTTATTTTGGTCATATTTTGACTTTTATCTTTTCTTCTCTCAGGCACGGTATTTGTTCTAGTAAACTCAGATAAAAAAGAGGTCAGCTCTGCTGTTTATGTAACTTCTATTTCTGTCCTATTCCTGTTCCAACACTACCATTACACTTTACAATAGTTAAGCGCGGGATTATGAATTTGTGGTTTCTGGCATTTCTCCTGAGATTTTTGACAGTAAGAAAAAAATCCAGTAGAGAGCCTGGAGGAGGTCAACGGTTTACAACTTTTTATTATTTTAACAATAATGGTACTGTGGTTTTGCTCAGATCAATGTATCACTAACACCATCCATCTATAATGCGACCCCTCCTGGGTGTCCCTCACCGAGCCAGGAAATAAAAAAAAATAAAATATATGTATATTTGTATGTACATATATTTTTGCCATCTTCAGCAAAGTAACAAAAGGCAATGGAATGGACTTGTGTCTGCTCATTACAGCCACCAAATTCTTTATCCTAAACTGGAACTAAATGACCTTTAAGGTCCCTTCCATCTCTAACCGTTCTGTGATTCGTTATCTGGTTTATAAACCGGGATCTGACGTAAAAGTAATTGCAGCCTCATCCAACACCAGTGCAGGTTAACAGATGGAAACACGCTGAATTGCAGGCTCGATGTCACTTGACGGGGTTCTCACAACAGACATCTCCTCAGTTTATAGACCTAATCCCAGCCCAGCACTTCAACAATAGCTTTAACACCTTCATTTTCCATCTTTCTTGTATTGTTCATTAGGTAGAGATGAGGGCTTCTAAATGCATATAAAGCCAACTTTTCTTCATTTCTTTCCAAAAAAGCAGAGAGTAATTAAATATCCTCACAATATTGGGTATCACAATCACATATCAATGAGCATGGAACTTACTCCCTTCCTCCCCCCAGCCTTACTTGGTGGTTGTGCCCTCTTTCTAAGTCAAAGCTCAGAAATCTTGTAAAGGTGGTTTTAAGCTGCAGAGAATTTACATGTTAACATACTGGTTTGGTAAATGAACGAAGCCAAACCTGTTTTACACAATAATCTGTACTGAATTTAGCCTCCTCTCAAAGCATGGGATTTCTTGTTGTTTGCTTTTCATTTTTAGTATAATTTGGATGTCAAACTAGAAGAAAAGAACTCAGCAGAAAGGCATTATTAGTCTAAAAGCATTTCTGATAGAAACATAAAAAAAATCAGGAAGCATGAGAGGTGTTCACTGTGTGACTGTGGGTTGTGTGTGTATTGCTGGAATATTTCATATTTTTTCTTCAATCTGCAGGAATATTTTAAATTGTGAGAGTAATTAAATGTCCTTAGCTTGTCCAGTGGGAAACTATTTATTCCCTTTTAGTAAAAATCTTTTTCATTTTGAACATGCTTTAAATTGCCAAATATTTGCCTAATTTCCTAGTTATGTTTGTATCAAGTGGGAGAATGTGATCTTATTTACTAGCAAGTGCACTGGAATGACATAAGAGATTTTCAGCTGCTGAGGTTTACATGAAACTTCATCCCAATGAAACTCAGCGGAACTGGAAAGGCACAAACCCACAGACTTCACAGCTTTGGGACACAGAATACCATCAGAAATTCTACCAAAAAGTTAGAACCACCTCTCAGTGCTAGAACTGTGCTCGCTTCTACAACAGGCACTTGGTAACAGCATTGAGTCAGTAGGAACAGAAAGGAAGAACACAAAAAGTTGCTTTTCTTTCCAGAAGAGGTGAAAGTCACAGAGCAAGACTGAAGGGAGAAGGTTGGCGAGAAGGACGTTGGCTGGAATCTCCAAAAGGGAACCTTCCTTCATCAGTACTTCACGTCTAAAGCTTTGTACTCACCCTTGGCTTTGTTTCTAGTTGGATGGGAATCTGTTTTACAAAGCTATTTTCCCTCAAAAAACAAATGAGATTTCATTAAGGGACAAAGAGGGAAAGAAAAATTAACCTGGCGAAGTGCCTGACGGGCTGCATGGAATACACTGGTCATGTTATTCCTACATTTCTCTTGTGCCTACTTTAAATCTTGCATCTTTTACCGCATGTGTTTCTCATCCTCATCTCCTCCCTGTCAATGGAAAAAGGTTGTCCTGACAACAATTTTTTTTTTTTTTTTTGATATATTTTATATGGGACTGCTCACATATTTATACATCGCTTTTTCTACTTCCCTTTGGAAAATAGCCACAATCCATTCTTTCACACTGCCAAGTGTTATCTATAATTATTTCTAAGTTATGATTTGGTCGTTGGAACTAGAGATACTCCAAGGACAAAATTCGACAGAGACCTTGATAAGAACGCCAGGAGAAGCAACATTCACATGGAGGGGATTATTATTTATACTGATCATGTGCTTTGCACGGATTGACTGCACCGATTGACTAAAGCTTACAGAATAAGGCCCAACTGCCTCGTCATTAAAAGACCTATGAGCGATCTTTCTGAGTTTTGTTCCACACTGAAACCAACAGCAATTTCAGAGTTTACTTTTTCCAGTTTTTCTTTACTGCAAGAGCGCTCAGGCACTGGAAGGGCCTGGCCAAGGAGGTGGTGGAGTCCCCATCCCTGGAGGGATTTCAGGAAGGTGTAGCTGTGGCCCTTCAGGGCACGCTCTAGTGGCCGAGCTCATAGGGATTTTTTGTGTGTGAGTACGGTTGGACTTGATGATCTCAGAGGTCCTTTCCAACCACAAAGATTCTGTGATTCTGTGACTTATTTCTGATGCCCTGCACTGCGCTTCCTGAGAGCCCACCTCACTGAAAAAGCAGCAAAGCTAAACAGAAACACTGACATTAACATTCTGACAGAGAAGATCCGTAGGAGTAGGTTCCAAATTATATGAAAATGGTTTTCCTTGCCAGAGCAGCTGTGTATTTCATTTTAACTGGCATAAATATTTTCAGTATACACAATTATTTTATTTTTTTTTAAGAAATATTCAAACTCAAGGAAGAGAGAATTACTAAAAGTTGGATTAAAATTGCCCTATTGGGAGTTTTTGCTTACTATGAATATTTCACGAAACAAAAGAATAAGAAAGCAGGATCAGGCTGAACATTTCTGTTTAGCATAGAAACTTTGCAATAAGATAATTAAGTGACCTGAAAATTATGACAGAATGTGTTCATATTGAGCTAAATGATCACCAGGATACATTTGGAAAGATAATGAAGGTTCACAGACAACAATTCACCAAGGAAATGACCAAAAAGATTGAAATGAGCAGTTGGTACTCCACTGATACACCTTACAGGCAGATCTAGGAGACATACAGAATATTTCTGTTCAACCAGCTGGTTGGAATTCATTCACCTGTTGAATGTTCTGATGTGAATCCCAGTAGTGATTCAAGCATCTAACTCTTTTTCATGGTTTGAAAATAACACTTTTCAAAGACAAAGTATTGCAACAACTATTGGAAAAACTTCGGTCTCTTCCAGTATTAAAACTGAGGTTTATTTTAGTAATATTTTTAGAATCAGGCTAAATTTAATATTTTTCTTGACATTGTTTTTTGATGGAAACCAGATTTTGACAATACCGAATTTATTTCCTAACGTATCTTTGTATCTTTTCTCCATGGAAACTTAAAACTGTTGAAAAACAAAATCCCCGTTTTGTTAAAAATAAATACATTCTGGCAAAATTGCAAAGTATTTTTGTGTATACATGCTATTGTACAGACTGATAAAACAAGTAGTTTAATTTTCTCTTTTCCCACTCTCCTTTATGTACCAAGCCCCGTTCATAGAGAATTCATCTTAAAGTACATTATGTTATGAGAGAAAAGAATGGTAAATCAGAAGTTAAATAGTCCTATGAGAAAGCACAACATTTAGAGGGGAAAAAAAAAAAAAAGCAATTACATTTTCTATCAAATACAAAACAGAAATGACATGAGAAATGTTTGATTTTCCTTCAGAAAGTTGAAATTTTGTTCACATTAACATAAATACCAGAGAAAATGTGTTTTCCAAGAAGCTTTAGTTGATCTTCTAGTTCTGTTAGTGTATAACGGCATAAAGACAAGTGATTCTTTTAGATTTATCTACTGAATACCACATATTACTGTCAGGGCAGTTAATGCTTCCTCCAGGAGATCCACACGGTGGATCACATTTACCAAGAAGGCAGCTGATGTTGGTTCTTGGGTCAGTGTTACCTTAAAGAAGTTCTAACAGAACAAAGATCTCTTTCTTTGGCTGGGGCAAATTAACTTAAAAATTGGAATCCAAATTTCTCTGCTAACATTTAGCAGCTTTTTTGCTGTCCATGTAGCAAAAAAAAAGCGCCAAATATTTTTCTCAATCTATGCTTGGTTACTAAAGTAGAGCTTGCTTTCTGGAAATGAACGGAACTGAATAATCTTCATGCATATATTCATAAGCAAAAAGTTCAATCTGCAGGTATTTTATTACATTCCTAAATACTTGGATGATTACTGATAAATATTTGCAATGTGTGCGCCCCAATGTTCACGAAATACAGAATAAACGCACCATGACAATTCAGTGGGATGTGCAGATGATAATTATTTTTTTGCTGAAAGAGTCAGTAAGTTGGAAAATAGAATAAAAACACCTTAAGACTCAGGTGATGTCCCATCTACAAGGAAAAATGAAGCACAACTAGGTACATTTCAAAGTTTATTCAGTTCCAAAGTTGCTGTTAGTAGGAGTATTCTGTGTTCACAAAGAGGTTGGTAATTTGCTGAGCCATTTAGATATATGAATGCTATATCTAATTTGGATTTTAAACATGTCTAAGGATCATCTTCAGCATATTCCAGAAACAGAATAATTCAGGAAACTGGCATGAGGGAATCTGAAACTAAATTTCACATAAATTAGCTGACCAGTGAACCACTTAGCTGTTGCCTCATATTACTGCACTACTTTGGGCCAAAAAGCAATGAATGATTTATATAATGTGGCAAAGCATGAGAAAAACAGAGAAGTAATGGCAAATTTGTGGCATTTTCTTTAATGCAGGAACCTGGTGTTTTACCAACCTCACTGGATTCTGAGGGACAATTAGGAAGAAGCAGAAGCTGGGTCTGTTAAAGCCCAGATTTGGCTAGAAATAGTAGTCTGGATCTATGAAACACTTTTCCAACGAAAATGTTCTTCCAAAAAGGTTTTATTTTTGCCAAAAAAGACATTTTCTTAGGGGGAAAATATGAATGTGTTCCCGAAGAGTTTGAGAGATGATTCATGGCAAGGAGCCGCTCTCGCGCTACGAGACAACGGCGAGCTCCTCAGTTCGCTGGAACTGCTTAAGCAGCTGAAGGAACAGACTGAAGGTTGAAGAGTATTAGTTCAGAAATATTTAGAGACTGACACAATATTTCTTACCATCATGAACCAATTTTGAGCGAAAGTCGCTAATTAGACCCAGGGCTATCGTCCTCGTGGATTGTTCTACCATATACAGCCTGGGAGAGTGAACTGTTGGGAGCCTGACAAAGCATATAAAATGAAAAAAAAAAAAAAAACAGGACTATCCATGTAACTTCTTTAACAACTGAGAAGTGGTATGAGATAAAGAGTTGAAAAAACACTTTTACGTGCCCTCTAACTTTGCCAAGAACTCATTAACTGGGATAAATTGTTCAGCAACCTTCTTTGCTGAGGGAAATAAATCTCTACAGTGCGGTGATAACACATATCTAATCTTCACTTGGCTGTTTGCTACTGTATTTTTGTCTCGCGTTTACACCCTGAAGTTCAAGCATCTGAAGTGTCAGAGAAGCCCTTGATTTCCTTCTGTCCCAAGTGGCCATTTCGATACGATAGAGAAGAAAAAGGAAATACGGTGAGTATTAAAAAGAATTACTGATTGGTCTTGGGTGCAGGGTCCAAGTAGACCTCACAACAGTTCAGATCTCGCAGAGATTTAACTAATCCAGTAAAAGACTGCATCCTAGAACTGGAACCAGATCAAACCCAGTATGTCAGATTTCCCATTCAGTTAATTCATGTTCTTTTATTAATGCATCTTTTTGCTTCTTGAACCTCCACAAACTTCTGGCATTCCATTTGTGAAAAAGTGCCCTTTGAAACAAAGTGATAATTTCATCAATAGTCCTTGATCTTGCAATATATAGTGGATGATCTACCCTCTATTTATTTTCTAGCCTTTTTAAATGTTTTTGTGATCGCTCCTGAGCTCTGACCTGATCTTTCCATATGATTGTCTCTCATCATGTCAAGATTTTTTTCCTGAAATGGGATATAATTTACATTTAACTGATTTCCATTTAATTATATTGAATTTCACCTGCCTTTTTAATCACCTCACTCCATAATTTCAAAGTTTACTAATACTCTTTGCAGTAAACTTAACTTTTTATTTCCTTTTTATTTTAGCAAATGAATTAATTTATAACTGCAAACTTTTTGTTTATTTGCTACTCTCTACTGCATATCAATTTTAAGTCTGCAGAATCATAAACTCTCCATTTTAGATGCCATGTTCTTATCTATATTTTTTAGTTCCTTCACGCATTCAACTTCCAAAATACTATTCTGTCCAAAATGTTCAGTTTCCTTTTTCTCTCGTGTTTTTGTTTAATGTTCAAAACTGGATCAGTTCTACCTAAATTTGAGTTTATTTCCATGAGGTGTTTTCAGCTGATTTTGTCATCACATTCTCCAGCTCCCAGGTCTTTCTTGCACAGCCTCTTTCCCTTCTTTCATCATCTTTTTTTCCTAAATCTCTGTACAAGTATCCCTGCAGTGATGGAATTAATTCTGCCATCTGAGCACTCTTTTGTCCTTTCTTTCTCTACCTTCTTTTCTTTGGATTTTCTCCTCATCTACTTCATGACTGTATTAATTATACAAGTTCAATTAATCCTAGAATCCTTGAATCATAATGGTTTTTGCTATCTTGTAATCAATACCCAGTAGCAGAAACTCAATAGAAAGAAGATACTCCGTAAAAGATCTGAATAATAGAGCAGCTTAAAAGATACTACCAACATCAATGAAAACAACCTAGAATGCCCCCAAACCCCCTTGTTTCTTAATAACATGACGGGGCTGACATAGAATCATAGAATGGTTAGAGTTGGATCACAGTTTTAGCTACAAAAAAGTTATAAAAAAGGTAGAAACGTGACAAATACAGTGCATTAGGGAGTGAGAAGGCCAATGAAACAACCTGGCCTGGGAACAGCTATTTCGGGGCTACTGAGCAATGTTCAAATCGATGCCAATGACCTTCAAATCCCTTTACACTCTGTGTATACCCGCTTTATGTATTCTTAACTTGGCTTTCGTTAGCCTGAGGGCATGAACAAGATTATCTCATCATACATAAATAAATAGTATTTGTTTAGCATAGTCCCTTAATCATTCTTGAACAAACTCCATGAATCTTTTAAACACATGAAATCCTCCAAGGCATTTTTTTCTGGCACAGAGATCTATTTTCAGGCATTCTGATAAGTCTTTAATAGTGGGGGGAAATTTTGGCATTACTCAAAGTAATGGTGGATAATGGACTGGTTTCTAAAACTCCAATTAATTATATATATTGTAAATATAAACATATGCATATACACACTGTACTGAGTTTGTGTGGCCAGGTTTTGGTAGCAGGAGAGTTACAGGGTGGCTTCTGTGAGAAGACACTAGAAGGTTCCCCCATGCCCAATGGAGCCAGTGCAGCCGGCTCCAAGATGGATCCACTGCTGGCCAAGGCTGAGCCCAGCAACAACAGCGGGAGCACCTCTGGGAGAACGTAATTAAGAAGGTGGGGATTGGAGGAACCAAACTGGGCAATTTCAGCCCAGGAGAGGAGTGAAAATACGTGAAAGAACAAACTCTGCAGACCCCAAGGTCAGTGAAGTAGGAGGGCAGAAGGTGCTCCAGGCACCGGAGCAGAGATTCCCCTACAGCATGTGGTGGAGACCTTGGTGAAGCAGGCTGTCCTCCTGAAGACCATGGAGGTCCATGCTAAAGAAGATATCCACCTGCAGCCCATGGAGGTCCATGGTGGAGCAGATAGCCCCCTGCAGCTCACGGAGGACCCTGTGCCAGAGCAGGTGGATGGCTGAAGGAGGCTGTGACCCCGTGGGAAGCACACGCTTGAGCAGGCTCCTGGTAGGACCTGTGGCCCCATGGAGAGAGAAGCTGGAGCAGGTTTGATGGTAGGAACCCATGCTGGAGCAGCAACAGAGCTGCTTTGGTGAGAACCAGCATCCAGACACACGCAGAGTTCAGAAACTGATTTTTATTTTATATAAGTTTGAGTTAAAACACTGATTTCCCTTCTGTGATACTGTAACTGATTTCTTATCTCCTATATCCACTGGAACATTACAGAATGTCATATATACATTCCAAATAACAAAAGTTATGTGACCTCTAATGAGACTTTCTATCTATGTTCTTTTGGCATATTATTCCTCAAACAATACAGAATTTTTAAAGGAACGCTTATGGCATATTACAAATTTCACCACGATGAAGCAACTTTATTGTATTTATTATAAGAGTTTTCCTTGTCATGATGGATTTTGCGTTTATGTGGTACAAAATATAAATTGACACCTGAAATTTGAAAAAACTCCACTGAATTTCAGAATAGCATTGACACGGGATGGCTAAAATTGGATGAACGAGGAAAAAGAAATGGTTTGAATAAACCAGCTGTGATTTTGAAAACTCAGTGAGCAGGCCAGCTCTTCAGCTGGTGTAAATCAGCAAAAACCACTGAAGTAATCTGAGCCACACTAATCCTTTTTAGACAAAGATTTGATCTCCATCTTCTTCTTCCTCCATCTCATTCAGAATGAATTTCAAAGTACATTATTTAACATAATTTTATTGGGTTTTTGTTGTTTGTTTTTTTTTTTTTTTTCCCTTATGGTTGATAATCTACTACGTTTAGCTAAATCATACAGATTTTTAATGATTGGAAAATTGCATACAGTTTAGCCATGTAACGTGGTGTACAGACACACTGAAACCAACTGCCATTTCCAGTTATCTTGCCATGACAGGAAAAAATAAATTCAGCCTACAGTATAATCATTTTTATAACATTTTTAACTAGATTTCCTATTTCTCTCACGTGGCCTGAAGCTAAATGTGAGAAAAGCAACGGCAGTTATTAACACTGTTCCCAACACAAATATACAAACTTGTAGATTATACACCCGCTTCCAGATCAAAATGAAATCCACTATAAAACACTCAGAGATGTCCAGGCTGAGGAGCAGTTCAAAGATCAACCACCTCTAGAAAAATGCTGGCCCATATTTTGAATAGAGTATGACAATTAAAGCACTTTTTTTCCCCAATGTGAATAAATTCTTCACGTAACTTTCACAAGAGGTCTGGTTTACTTTCCTCTGATCGTACTCATACAAGCATCATTAACATTCCTTCATCTATTTTGAAAGTTATTCTGGGAAACTGGTTGTGATCGGGAACTATGTAGGGCAACTAAAATGCTATGTAAGTAATACAAATTAGATTATACAAATATAAATGATGGGAATGTTTATGGAAGCTACATATGAAAGCAAATTCTAGAGATGTAATATAAAATCTGATAGGTCACAAAGCCCCTGTAAAGATCTACTGAATTATCATTAGCATAAAATTTTCCATGCAAATTTCCCTCCCGTAGCAGCACATTTCATGAGTACACCACACACATGGCCAGGATGGTGATCTCTTACAAACACCGCACTTACGTCTTCTTGTATGAAGCATTTAATTTCTGCAGATGAGAAGAAGATGTATTCTGTTGTGTCTTAACGAGAAGCAGCTTAGCAATACAAAATTAAAAGTTCTACTTATATTACTCTCAGCTACTACAGTCTATTTTGAAACATCTGTCGTGACTTAAACTCCAGACGAGCCCAATTTGTGCAAAACCCAAGGACAGTAAAAAGCTAAGCTTATTCTTGCCATCACTGAATACACAGCAACTTCTCCTACTCAGCTGTACTAAGTAATCCTCCCTAATTAAATGCATTTATTACAGCACTGAACTCAAATGAGCAGGTAAAAGTCACCGTTGAATTGAAGCCAGAACCTAAGGATGGCCCTAGTGCCTTTAGGAAACGTACAAAGCCTTTATTTTTAATATCAGTTCAGGACATAATCTTTTTTCCATAAATTACAGTACCTAACTGATGTTTGAACCAGCCCAACTCTCCAGCCTGTCCAGGTCTCCCTGGATGGTGGTAACAAATGTCAAACAGATATTGGATAAATGTTATACTGAAATTAAATTTGTTTTTCATTACTGGCTGTCTGTCTTGGTTTCACTTTGTTGGCTGTGTGTTTGTTACTACGTTTGCTTTTTACCCCAATATATAGAGAGGAAATTTCTTGATTTTTGCTTTATAAAGTTATCACAGTCCATAACGACATCATAGAACTATCTACGTCACATCTGCTTTTCTGAAATAGCGCTGCATCTTCCAGAAGGAAAAGGAGGGCTGCAAGCTGCTTACTCTAGAGCACAAATCACTTCCCTTCAGTTCTAGAGTACACGTAGAAGTTGCAATAAATAAAATGTCAATTCCTTTACCCTATTTTTGACGGACAGATGTAAGTGTATGTACAACAGCATAATATTTTACTAGTTTATGAAGTCAGTGAGATTTATGGCTGTGGCCCAGGTGGCCCTTATATGCAAATACACAAATTTTCTCAGTGGAATCCTTAAAATTACTAACACAGTTGAAGTTTATCACAGCACAAATACTTTGCTGGGTCTGTTCTTACAGACAGACATGTCCCGAGCCCCTCCTTCGTCTCACACGGAGATCCTAAATTGTCTGATCCAGGAGCAAAGCTTCACTTTGCCAAATGATAAACAAGACATATAACCTGGCTGCTGCAGGAAATTTATTTCATTTACCGTGTCCAGTAAGAGGTTACAACGTAGGGTGGTCATAAAGAAAATAGCTGTATCTGCTTTTGACAAGTCAAATAGAGCGGCCAAAGGAGAAAATAACACAGCTTGTGCCAATGAATAAAGTAAATAGCGCTGCTTCAGATAACTCATAATTGATTTAAAATCATTATGGTTTTTCTCAGTTGCCCGGAAACTATCATGCTGTATCAAATTGTAGTTTATCATCTCTGCATAAAAATAAGAACATTTATCCTAGACACAGACTCAAATCTCAGTGTTTTCATAAAGTATCCTCTTGAGAAAATAAACTGGCTGCAATTTATCCTTCTAAAAGGTGCCAAGATTTCAAAGGAAAGAAAATGTTTATTAATAAAAAACTATGTTCTTTTGACTAATAAGTCTACTGATAAAAAAAAAGGGAGGTTTTATAGCCTACATCACTTCTAAGATATGGAAAATTATTAAAGATACACTCAAAAGATGTTTGACTACAGTGATTATCAGGAGAAGCTGCTCTTTTATCATAAATTTATTGTTTCATAGTAAATTCCTATTAAGCCAAATAAATCTCCTTTCAGACAAACTAGTCTCATGTTTTTAAGTGTCTACCTGACTTCTGCATCTGAAACCATGAAGACACATCCATTATTCATATAATTCCACGTGTAAATATAAAATAAATAAATAAATAAATAAATTTATTCAGCTTTTCATGTATCTTTCCTACCTTGACTCCCATTGGCTCTCCCAGCTGCTTATTCCATGTACCATCACACAGCTTTTCCTACTACATCCTCTGCCTTAGGGATGGGGGTTCTTATTTTAGATGAATTCGGTTGCTTTCATTAGAATGAGTCCCGCAGGAGTTTGAAATGAGCAGAACTGTGAAGCAACTGAGCCACGGATCAAAATTTACCTCCTAAAATCAGCTCTGTTCCATTCTAACCTTTGTTATTATATGATGCTTCCCTCCAACTTATATATTCATAAGCCATTGGATAATTCTCCTGGCATGTCACAGACTTAGCTATTCATTTATGTTAATATCTTAAACTAGATATTCAGACTGTGCAGCCAGAAAAAAAAAATCCCATGTACAGGAATCGCAAAAAAATGTAAGAATTTACAGGAAAATGAGTTTTTCCTTTCGATGTGCTATTTCTTTGAAACTTATGAATTATTTTTTCATTTTAACTTAGCTAAACCTTTTAATACATTTTGATCCTGCCTCAAAATGTCACTTGTAATGTATTTTATAGCATATTTTGTGGGACAGAACATGCACTGACAATTATCTATATTTGGAAGGTTCTCATTAGTGTTGTAATCTTTTTTGCAGCAGAGTATGACTGGACCAAAATTTAGGAGAATTATGGAATACAGCGTTTTCATCCAATGTTATGTCTCTTTGTTCCTGGCTGCTGCTGAGACTCTCTTTCTGTTTCTGCAATCTGAAGTTGTAGCAAGAATTTTATTCTCTATTTTTTCATCTAAAGTGACCTTTGGCGCTTTTTCTCTAGCACTGAACCATGAGCATGGGGGTCATCTTGGATTGGATGAAATAATTTCCTATAGGAAAGCTGTAAAATCGGGATATCGTCTTCCAGAAGTGTGTGAAAATATACATATTTTGGCTTCTTTTTGGCTTTCTCCCATTCCTATGAGCTTGTCCAATGCTACACTATATTTTTATAAATTCTGATTTAAATTCTTTCCATTCAACAGGAAGCCTTAGCTTTCCCCTTCATCCAGCTGTTGCTTCACTTGGTTACACGTTATCCAGAGAATGTTCCTTTTCTCCCATTTTCTGACACAGAAAAACGCTTCTAGTTATTCTGACGAAGTAAAGAATTTGAGAACTTTTTATAAATTTACAGGAGGGATTAATTCCTGAGGAATAATCCTTCAATGGTTTACAAATAATGGAATTATTTTTTTTTTAGGTAAAGTTCCTGAAACTGGATACCTTTTGGAGATGAGATAGAGTTTTAAACATAACAGCAGACCCAAATCATCTGTTCAACCATATACCGGACAGAATTCTGTCTTCTGTTATTTGAGAAATTACAAAGGATATAATAAAACTAAGAGAAAAAAATAAAAAATAAAGCTTGAACTGGTGTCATAGCAACTCCTGTAGATCAGTTTACATTTTCTCTTTAGTACTGAGCTAGGGTGAAAAGCCCTAAAGATAGCAGACAATCTGTTCAGAGTTCTGCAGGAATCAGATGCTTGAACAACAAAGTGTGAATGTTTTACGGAAAATGACACTGAATTAGATCTAGTCCATCTGACCAGACACGAAGTATTTACGGTGGGAGGAAAAACTAGCAGAAAAGCCTCAAGCCAGGCTCTACCAGAATGCCTGAGCTACCAGGAAAACGGGAATTTTGTGTCCCTGCCTCCTCCAGCCCCCGCTGGGTCATATTACCTAAACCGGGGACAGGAATGTGAAGCACATTGCTCTGGAGTAACCCATTACACAACGTTTATCATCCACCCACAGCTGGACAGAGGGACAACACAATTATCTGGAATTCTTTCACAACTCTGAAAAACTCTTCTTTGCTCGTGTGGTTACAGCAATTATGACTTACCCGATTCTGGGCCAACTCATTTTAGAGTCCACTCGCCCAGCCGACACCTCCGTGAGATACCTGTGCTGCCTGCAGCTGATTAGCTGGGCAATACGGCATCAATTAACCCACAGCGTTGTGGGGGGCATTAACAAATGCAAAGAGCAAGGACTGGAAGTGGATGTTTCAGAACTGTGGGAGACAGTGAACGCCTGACATTATGATACAGTCTGTATGTAGGTGGCATCTACACAACAAGAATTTGGCCAGAAGGAAAAGGGACTACTTGGAGGTAAATTTTGCTATAATTTAACAGATCCAAGTGTTACTCTGTGTCTTCCTGAAGAAAGTGCTACATTATAAGCACACTTGGTTAGATTTTTAGCAAATAGCAACGATGAGAAGTGCCTTTGTGGTGTTGCTGCGTGTTGTTTGTGAAGAATCAAGAAATATGTGGATATTGTAGCTGAAAAATGTAATTTTGCTTCGTGATTCATTTAAAGATTAGGGGTTGACCCGCTGGAGAGCAGCTCCGTAGAGAGGGACCTGGGAGTCTTGGTGGACAACAGGTTGCCCACCCTTGTGGCCAAGAAGGTCAATGGTCTCCTGGGGATGCATTAAGAAGAGCTTGACCAGCAGGTGAAGGGAGATTGTCTTTCCCCTCTGTTCTGCCCTGGTGAGGCCACATCTGGAGCACTGAGTCCAGAACCGGGCTCTCCAGTTCAAGAAGGACAAGGCACTGCTGGAGAGAATCCAGGAGAAGCTACAAAGATAATCAGGGACCTGGAGCATCTCTCTGATAAGGAAAGGCTGAGAGACCTTGGGCTGTCCAGCTTGGAGAAGATCAGACTGAGAGGGGACCTCACTGATGTTGAGCAATATCTAAAGCAAGAAGATGGGGCCAGACTCTTCTCAGTGGAGACAAGGGGTAAGAGGCACAATCTGGAACACGGGAAATTCCATTTCAACATGAGGAAATAATTCATTCCTTTGAGGGTGGCAGAGCCCTAGAACAGGCTGCCCAAGAGAGGGTGTGGAGTCTACTTCTCTGGAGACACTCAAGCCCTCCTGGACATGTTCCCTTCCAACCTGCTCTGGGTGACCCTGCTCTGGCAGGGTTGGACTAGATGATCTCCAGAGGGTCCTTCTGACCCTGCCTTTTTGTGAAAAGATGCTTTTGAATATTCTCATGAATACTGTGTACATGAATATAGTGTTCAAGCAAATGATATAATGAATAAATAGTATTAGTCATTGGAAGAATCTAGATGGATAGTTGATAAATTTTAACTTGACATGTGACAAATGCAGTGAAATGCAATGAACTGCAAGACAAAGTAAGTTGAACTTTAATGATCTACTGAAGAGTGAAAGAAACATTCACTGGCAGCTTTCATTCAGTAAAGACCAATTAAAAGCATTTAGCACAAGCGACAGAACCCTTCTGAAGCCTCTGTCCAGAGAAATCTACAGGAAAAGATTTAGATTAGGACCAGAATTTATTTAGCTGTTTGATTGCCAGCTGTGCTTGATTCCAATCCCATGTAACAATAGTTCAGGGGCGGTATCTGAGAAAGGATTTTAGTATCTAAAATCTACATCCAAAAATGCAGCCTAAAATACCTCCCTGACTGAGCATCTAGACACTTTTATCCCACTTGAGCCTGTCTGGGACACAGCGAGAAGGTGGAAAGTTCCTGGGGATGCCTGATCTGGCTCCAATGAAAATGTAATAGTGCATTTTTTATGGTGTAATTTGGTCACAGAAGGACATTTTAGTTAACAAGGTAATGGTCACAACACTTGCCTAGGCAACAAGAAACTCACACCAAGACATCTTACCATCTCTGTAACTGGACTGCAGGATCATTTTTCTTTCAGTGCATTTCTTCACTGGTAGAATGCATCACTCTTTGTTCTTTTTGTATCTTTCGATGTAAGAGAAAGAGAAAAAGAACCTCTTTGATGCTAATTTTGAATTACATTTTCCTCAAGTTGATCTCAGAACACATAGAGAAACAAATTTATTCATTCTCTGCTTGTGTATGTATAATCCCTGTAGGAAGAGATTGTTGCTAAAAAATACTGGGGATCTTACGGTTGCCTGATAATTGCATATAAATACTAAAATTCACTGTTGATGGAGCATCCCTGTTGAAAGGCCACGATCTTTGGGAAATAAGTTATGGGTCAGAGTAACAGTTTATGTGTCTGATTTCTACTAAATGATTCTTCTGGAAGGGTGTTATGGAACACCATTAGTACTTTAATAAGTACTTTAATCATAGAATGGATAATCCACACATTATTATTCCTCTCCAGACTGCCTAGCAGTCTACAATAGTGTTAAATGATTAAGGTTAGCATAATTATGAATCTTATCCTGAATATGAAAATCATTTATTTTGATGGCCATTTTTAAAAAAACTCTTCCTGGCGGTTGTTGTGTTATTTTAAGTTTTCTCTGACACCAGCACATAAAATCCATCTCACAGTGCTGCGAAATACTAACAATGTAGCATCTGAGACTTCGCCCTGTATCACTTTATAAATATTTGCTATGTGAAATTTAGTTCATTTCTGGAAAATTGACCTGAGCTGGGGAGCACTGAAAGCATCAGCTGCGCAAGTTCAACCTTAATGGCATTCTTTGACCCCTAAAACTTCTTTCACTGCTGGCAATAAATAAGTGAATTTTACTGTAAGAAATTTGCTGTATTGTAACTTTCTCCAGTGGCGTGGGACCACTCCAGTTTCAGAGGAAGGGAGTTACACTGTCAGGTCAGGAAGAGAGCAGACTCTGTGAATTAGGTGCCTGGGGGAGGACGTCTAGCTTCTCTGTGGAAGACTCTGCCCCAAGCCATGATGTGTGAGCTATCAGCATGACATACATTACATTTCTTTCTTTAAAAAAAAATATTATATTAAAGTAGTTTCCTTAACTTATAAAGTTTTTCAGATTAGTCCGACGCATTCTAAAGGGAGGAACAAAAGCTTTGTACATTTCTTAAGGTAACCAAGCCCCTCTCCCACTACATGTTCCCCAGTATTTTTCAGCAACAATCTCTTCCTACAGGGATTATACATACACAAGCAGAGAATGAATAAATTTGTTTCTCTATGTGTTCTGAGATCAACTTGAGGAAAATGTAATTCAAAATAAGACTGCGAGAAAAATTGTGAGTTGAATAAAAAAAATGGTTGCTTAAAGATGTACAGGAAACAGCAGGAAAAGGAAATATATTTGATACACAATCAGGGAGCAGGGTAGGAATTTGAAATTAGCTGGGCAGGTTGACCATAAAAAGCAGGTAAGAAAGTGGGAACAAAAACTGAACAATGAGCTCAAGCACAAACATGAAAGTGGTGTTGCAGACAGACAGTATTGATTGTTAAAAGAAATTAGAGGAAGAGCTGGGATAGAAAGATTGAGCTCAATGACCAGAACAAACAACCTGAGATATTAAACTGGCAACAGAAAAGATTGTTATGGGGAATCGAGGGATTAGAAGAGCTATTTCAAAGCATTAACAGCATGGAGGAAAATGGAAGGAAATCACATGGGAAAAAAAGTGGTCAAGAGCAGAATGAGTCCTTTGATGACTACAAAGGGAGCAGATGTAGCCAGTGGTCCTGAGTCTCATCCATTCCATAAATGACTACCAAAATTTATGAACCTCACAGGCTATAGAACATAACCTCCTAAATACCGGGACACATTTTAGCAGCACCTTAGCATGATTTTCTGGTCTCTTTCCAGCGCTGGAACTCCTACGCTATGAACCTAGAGGTTCCCAACCGACAGTACTAGATGACGGCATTCCGATTCTCGCCTTGCTTCCGAAGAAAAAAGGAGGTTCTAGAGTAGCGTTGTCTCTCTAACACCTTTTAAACCAACTGCTCAACATCTGCGGATTTTTTTCAGAGAGGAAGTGGTTTCGTTTTGCCACATATTTCGTGAATTGCAGTGACAGGCCAAGAATACAGAATGCAGTTTGTCCCTTTGCACGTTGGGCAGTGGATGCCTAGTGGCATTTCTAAAACCTATTTGTGCATCTCAACTAGCAAAAGACCTCTGAAATGCAGCTTCTGGCTTTGAAAACATTGTTCAGCTTCATTTCAAAATTCTGTATTCTGTAGATAAGCAAAGAAATACTAAGACTAAAACCATTAAAAGGTTGATACTGAATTGTACTTCTCATGTTATACATAATTGTATCCCCCCTCTTGCATAGTGACTGAGATGGTTTTGTATTTAAATACTCTGGAGGCTTCCGCTATAGAGCCTGCTGGTTAGGCTTTCACTAGATTGTGGTGGGGAACCAAGTGTTTTCTTGGCAGCAGACTAAAAATTTTTGCCATGGATTTTTTAGAAAACAGTCAGTGAAATAATTTGCCCCCTTTCATGTGGCTGACAAAGGCCTAATATAGAGGGTAGCAAGAGGAGAGCGGATAACAAAGGGCAGAAGTACCTAAGTCAGAGAAGTGAATGCAGTCTAATTGGTGCTTTTTTCTTCATTTTTTACAAAATATAGATTGCTTACTTAATAAAGGGGTTTTCTCCTTCTTCTTTGTTTATTCCTTGGCTCCTTCTGAGACTGGCATTACAGGGAATGGGCTGATTTGCAGAAGATTTCTCCTGTTAGAGTTTATCTCGCAAGTCGAGTATTGCTTGGTTTTGGGCTCTCCCTGTGCTGGAGACCAGCATTGGACGAGCTATAGAAAAATCAGCTGTGTGCTCTCCTGCCGTCTGAAAGATCTCTATGGTTTTATTCCCAGGAGCACAAAGGGATTTGGATCAAATTTATTCATTTCAGACCACCACAGAGTGGAATAAATGTTTTTCAACAAAGAATGTGCACTTAATGCTCTCACTTCGTAGTCTCCCGTGTAAAGAGCGATGGGTTTGTTCACGTATCCCTTCACTCCGACTGTCACATCGACCGTCATTCCTCACAAATGACACAACTCGCATCTGGCGCCTCAGCCTTGGGAGCTCTGCCATGGACTGCTGCATCTCTCCTCGCTTTTTTGGCAGAACCCTTTTCTTCTACCAGCTTTCAAGCTTCAAGGCGTGCTTTTTCACGTGTCGTGATAAATACGCACTTTAATTCCTGCCTCGCGCCAAGGTCAGCGGCAAACAGCAAACTGTTGCTCTGGCTCTGCCAACTCTTTAAAGCCTCAGCAGTACAACTCAGGAACAACGACATTTATGTTCTTTGCTGGGCATCCATGAAAAAATGTGGAAAACAAACTCGAATGAAATACGTTATTTTATTTTTTTTTCAAGTTAGGAATGTTACTGACCATAGCAGCTTGTACAAATTCTATCTGTAACCCAAGAGAGGTGTTCCAATTTCTAGACAGGCCCATAGTGAATATATTGTATGTGATTTTTAAGGGGTTTATAAGCATAGAATGTTTCAGACCTACATTGACCTTCTTCAATAAGTGTGGATCAGATTCTCTGGAGTACTTGGATCATTTCCCCGTCTGATCCGAACGCAAAGCACTGCTATTCTGATTATCTTACAGCTTGTCTGTAAAAATGCAAGTAGCTGGGTGAGGCACTGGAGAATAGTGTCTACTCTTTTGTTTTAAATTGTCACCCATTGATTCATATCTGTTTCTGCTGAAAATCGGTCAACATACTTACTTCTCAGTTAAGAGAAAACATATTTTTCACCTAAGTGTTCAATTAGACTCCTATTAGTAAGTTTAATAATTCTCGTGAGCCTACATTAAATATTGACTTCTTACTCTGGAACAGAATTCTCGATAATAGTGCCCATCTCATAGAGGCAACATTAGATACGGACACAGAGATTAAAATACGTGGTATGGCTTTCAGATGAAGCTTTAGGAGATCCATGAGATAGTTGCCAAAATATGCTGATCCTTCTTTTAAAGTGTGAAGCCAGGTTTGGGTGCCTCTCTTCCCTCAGGTTTCTCTCTGGCAAGCTGCACATAACAAAACTTGTCAGATCGGAATATCCAAATGCAATTATTTTAAAATGTTGCCTTGTTAGGATACAATAAATAAATAAATAAATATTTTCCTTGCACTAGGGAGTACGGGAATATAATTTCTACTCATAGAACTGCTCCAGTAAGTCACTTTTAGCAGCAAATCTATTCTTCTGATAAACTAAATACAATATTTTCCTTTTAAAGAACATACACAAACTCTTAAGATTCTGTTTATTTTCCACTTCTGGTAGACAAGGAGAGCTAAAGCTTACAGAGTGATAAAGTGTATTTTAAGTGGATTTTAGTATCATATAGGGAATAATTGTAAAAGGTGCGGGACTTCAACTCAGAAAAGGTTTTCTATGGTCTTTGAAGCAAAGTATTTCTATTTCACAAATGGGTCCTAATCATAACATAACAGCATCAAGGGCATTGCGGCAATCTAATCTCACATGTCAAGTGATGTTTATGACACTAATTGATCCGTTATACAAACAGCAGGGATTCTTTGGCTTTTCACTATAAATAAATCACAGTAATCCTTGTATTTCGTACTACAAGGCTCTGGACAAACGCTGCATGTATTCTGTGGAATCTGAAAATGTCATTCATGGGGGAAAGGCTTGTTATAATCTAACACATACCTCACAGACGTATTTGGCAGATTTGGGGGGCGGCAGGAGATGCTCCGTACCCCTATATTTGGCCATAAATCAGCTCTGCTGATCCTGGTGCCTGAGAATTCAGTCTGATCTTATTTTCATAGGGAAAATACAGTTTCTAAGAAAGCATCTAAGTCCACACCTTCATATGAACTTTTTTTACCGTTTCTTACCCTAAAGTCTTCAGAGTGAAAAAAAGTTCTAGGATGCTTTATGAGAAGGGAACCCATTCAGGTGTGATTCAAGTAATTTTAGGAATAGCTCTTTATTGCAATAGTTTGCCACAAAGAAAATGTACTGCTTTATTCAACAGTCTCAACAAGAAGCAGCCCAAAATTTTGGGCACTTAATGCTAATATTTTATCTATTATCAGTTTAGAGATGGATGCAGTTTCTACTCAGCTTCATTCTGTGTTTAGCACTCATGAAGTCATTTGTTGAAAATGATTGCAAAGATGTTCAATAAATATTACCATTGACATTGGTAAATGAAGGAGCAGTTCCTTAATTAGGAAGCAAGTGGTGAACGCAAATTATCACCATACAGATCAGGATGTCCATCAAGCAAAGCTATGAAGTCAGTATTTGAGGAAATCTCAGGATCCTGAGGGAACTCCCAGCCTTTAGTGGTCCTGCCTGACCCCTCCCGGAGCATCTCCCCACTCTGCCTGCACACCACAAATACCGTTTTTGGTTGAATAAATGACTACATCAGTCCTGGAATTCAGTCTGTGCTGACTACAGGTTATCATTTCACCACAAAGTTGCAAGCCTACTGCTGCAAGGAGCTAACCAAGTGATGCAAGAGTCTTAGTTGGCTGTAGACAACATGCAAGAAAATCATCAACATGCATAAGAACTTCCAAACCATAAACACATCATTACTTGTAAACATATTGTTTTCTTGATAATGTATTTGAGGAGTCAAGATAATTTGGCACCTGTATTTTTTGAGCCCAAAATGCAGTATGTAAGCTACAGCATATGCACCCTTCATAAATACCCAAAACGATGAGATGGGCTGAGTGATTTTTTTTTTCTCATATTCTGAAATGATCCATTGTAATTTTCTAGTATCCCATCCACTCTCTTACCACAAATAACCTATGAATAAATGAATAAAATTCATTTTCATTATTGGTAGATTATACAGTCCAAGAACCTGCATTATCACGGGACTCTCTGAACTCATCATTCACTTACCCAGAAGGAAAATCAGATTTCTACCAACCAATCTTACCAACAATATGATATACTTATATAAACTATTAGTGGAAAAGAGGAAAATAACCGTTAGCTTGGAATTCTGAAACATTCTTAAGGTAGTTACACCACCTGCAGGCTCCAAAAATGTATAAAAGAGAAGCCACCCTGTCTTTCCTCTACGTTTAACAGTATTTCCTATTATATTTTCCCTCAGATTTATAATTTCTTCTTTTAACTAAGCTTATCATTGTTATATCTTTACAAATTCCTTTCAATTTTACTTCCCTATATTGTAAAAAAAGTGGAATTTAAGATAAAATAACACAATAGATACTGTAGAATATTCTGTTCTTTCTGGATTGTACTTTTCTACATTTTGCTATTTTTAATTTTTATGTGAACTCTTTAAGCTGCAATTACTTCAGTGTTCATCCTGGGAAAAGCAAAAAGGGCATTTCAACAATTTATTTGACTGAGATTTATGTCTTATGTTTACCTTGATTTCTTCTAAAATATTGATAGATCTCATCGAAAACCTATGGGATTTCTGGACAATTCTTTAGGCTTCTGTTTTTGGTATGGCCAAAAATACATCCTCAAATTAACTACTTTTTATATAAAAGCCATTAAGCTCCTGTCACTGAAATCGGAGTTTATTTATTTTCCTTTTCCGTGAGTATTCTGAGGTCATTATTTCACACAGGCAAATGTCTTTTTCCAAACAGATCATTTTATGTGTATATAAACAACTAAAGAGAACATCCACATACCATATGTAGACTGAATATAAATTAAACGCACTGAGAATGCCCTGTTCCTACTTTCCAAAAGTCTCATTTTTCAGTAGACACAATATCCTCATTAATTCCAGCTGCCAGAGAAAGAAAGATAGTCTCTAAAGCAGCCAGATTCCCAGTGGGATGTATGCAGAAGTTAATTTCAGAGAGGTGATGCTGAGGAGTGTGGGACGTAGGGATACGAAAGAGAAACTTGTGGAAAGAAAATGATGGGAAGAATCGAAGAATTTCAGAACAAGCAGAAACTTCCACATTATTGCAAGGAAAGCATGTTGTAGCAACACAAAAACAATCCAAGGAGCTGCTCTGCTACAAATGCCACAGAAAAAGGTAGTAGTATGGTGAATATTTAGCGTCAGCACATGGTTAGTTCAAGTTATCAGTGCTAGGGGTATCAGAAATAATTGCCGAATTAGTCTGCGCCTGACATCAAATTACAAATCTGAAGATCTTCAGTTTCTTTTGATTATGCCCAAAGTTTTTTCTGAGCTCCCAGCAAAGAGATGTGATGAAACAACATTTTAAAGAAGTGAAAGTGGTCATTGCAGCTGCCAAGAAGCGTAGCAGAGCTACCAGTGTGGATTTCATGAGATATTTGTCAAAAGCAGAGTAATTTCTTAGGCTATTTTGAAACTATAATTATTAACTTTTGAACTCTTTATGTCCAGGGCACCTCTCTGGGAAATAACCGTTTGGAGCAGCCATACAAAAGGGTGGCCAACAGACTGGTAAATAGGGACTTCCCGTCACACTATTTCAGGACATCTAAAGTCCTGAAATACATCAAAGAAAGTAATATTTCATAAACTGTCCATCTGGGCATGTCTGGAGAGTGCAAAAAGTTGGGTTTCCCACATCTATTTGCAGGGCTTTCAGCTTGGATTTCTTCCAGAGTTTCCTATTCATTTTGCCAAAATAACTGCGGCACCGGCCCATTCAGCATCGATTCCGTCACCCTCGTTTGAGCAACTTCTGCTGCTGGGAAAAATGCTGCTGCTTAATTCCAGAAGTAGGAAATCCGTAACAGCAGATAATAAACATTATGTTTTCTAAGTTAAATAGTGTCTTTATTTATTTAACTAACCCATTATTTAATTTTGATTACTTGACTCAGCCCATAAGCAGGCTTACCATGGGCCAGAGATGAGTATTTATCCTTGCAGTCAGTAAATTGCTGTTCAAAACCCATACATTTGTCGTGCTGCAAATCCACAAAAATTCAGTCCCCTTTGAGGAAACTGAAAGGAATTTTTATTTTTTCTTTTATATGCCCAGTAAACAGGTATATAAAAGCAGATATGAAGTTATTAATCTACAAACAGTCTCTATCTGCTTTCTGTATAATGTTGCTTATATTACTTGAAGTCAGTTACAGTAATGGATACAATTGACATTAATATGCAAATTAGCCCACATCCATAATATTCTCTCTTTCCATATTATTTGGTGTTGAAATAAAATCAGTTATTTCAGAAGCCAGTTTAATCCCATATGCAATTCCATCTCTATTTCCCAGGACCACTGTGCCAAGTGCTCCGTGGCTTTTGAGCAACAAAAACCCCCCACAAACCAAGATTTAATTTCTGCCTAGAAACACAACTGACAAAATATAATCATTAAACCCTTTAAAATGGGCTGAAAATAACCTGAAATACCCCAACCCTGCTGGATTTGGAATCCATTTTTTGAAGTCTAGTATGTTGTACTGAATGTCTTTATTTTCCAAGTAAGAGTTAAAGCAGAAGCCACTTTAAAAATACAAGATGCACTTTAAATACTTTGGATGAAGCCAGACATGAAATGTTTCATGTTTCATAAAATTAAGGATGTATGGCAGTTCTAAATAAATGTTTCCCTCAATTCAATGAAAAAACCTAAGGGTCATTTCTTTGTACCATCGCAAATGCCACTGCACAGATTCAATAAATGACAATCGCAAGTCACGGAGAAGGGATGGAAAGGAAATGTTTTTACCAGTTCTGGGTAAAAAAAAAAAAATCCTATTTCAGCCTACTTGAACCATCTTTCTTTACTGAAACATGAACTGAACATCATTGGGTTTTTCCTGCAAATTCAGTTACTGTTGCTATGAGTTTTGGGCCAAAAGCCCGTACAAGTGTGTTCCACCACTGCCTCTGTTTTGGGAGGTAGCTCTATTGTGACGCAGAGAACCAAACCAATGCCAGAACCTTTTCTTTGGGCTCTGGAAAGCTCTTCATAAAGTAAAACCATCCCCAGATTAAGAGCTTCCACTTCATACCAAAGTCTAGTTCAGAGGTGGGTAGGGAGGGTTAAAACTATACATTTCTGATACTCATCAAGTTCCCTCTTCAGAGGAAACTCTGATTATTGCAGTCTCACATCACTGCAGCCTAAAGTGAACACATCCTTCTAAACCACTGTGTTTGCTCACACGCTAAAAAGAACTTGGAAGAGTTTGTCTAACATTGCCCCCTGGTGAAATTTCTTGTGATATTTCCATTTCAAAACTTAAAATGCATTTTGTCTCCTGTTATTGTTGTATTATGTTCTTCTCGATGGCTAAACATAATTCCTTTAATAACAATAAACCTCTACTCATTTAAGGACTAAACAGTCGAATCCCATTAAAGAGGGAAAGGTAGAGTACTTTGAAGTTATTTCTTATTGTTTCTTATGAACCTCATGTTTCTTATTAATCTCATTAGTGCGATTTCCAGTGCTCTAAACACACAAACAATTTCATACTTAAGGTTTCATCAGTAAAAAAAATTTAAACTGACCCATATTTTTCCATACTACTATTAGACACGGCGTAAAACTTAGCACCTCATTTACCAGACCACAACCGGGAGCCTCCAAGGAACAAGAACAGAATGGATAACGACACCTCTGAGCCTAAAGAGGAATTCAAAGTTTCTACTGAGGTGAGGTTGCCAACCAGGGCAACTAAATGCCAGAAGGCTTTGGTCAGCAATGACGCTTTGACCCTGCAGAAGAGCCCACTTATGAGCCTGCAGCTAAAAGACCAAGATATTCTGCACTAGATCTAGAAATAATGCAAAGTGGTCCGATGCCTTGTGGAACCAATGGCTACTAGGTCAAGAAAACACTACCCTTTTCTCAGAAGGCAATTCCACGTCGGAGCACAAACCAGAAACATGGCATGCAGAACACCAAACCTGCCTCAGGCAACACCTTCAACTTAGCACTGAGGCCACCCTTTAAGGAGCGCTCCGTACCACAACAAAATAAAAGAAGAAATAGTTCTATTGAAGAAAGCATAATTAAATAGAATACTCTGTGTAAAAACTAAGCTGAATTTTGGCAGGACATGAAACACCACTGCTATAATTCTGCATACAAGAGTTAAGGTCATTCTAACGGCTCGAAGGAGGATTATGCGTTGCAGGAGGAATTACTCTGAATTCCATTCACTGCCTATAACAGATTTCTACTGGGCTTTTGCTGATGGACTCCATCGAAACATTAGGTAAGGGATGGACATCTCAGAAGTGTTGAAAATCCAACACCCTTTACTTGGTTACCTGCATTTTTCAAACAATTTCCTGGGGCAGAAAGAACCAATCCCTTCAGGTACTGAAATGTGATCTCATTTCTGTAAGCAATCTTGTGCCAGGTGTAATAATTCTAATACATAATGACAAATATCCAGAACTATCCCTTCCCCTATATTTAGGTGAAATCAATAGATCACTTACCTGGTTAGTGATGAAGTCTCAGTCTTCATGGAAACAAGTAACTGCAGCCACCTGTCCCAACAGGAAACGAGAATGTGATTTTTACATATAAATATGTGTAAATATATCTACACACACACACATATATAAAATCATCACACCAAATTTGTTTGAAACTGTAACAAGTTTTCCATCGGACTCCGCTCATTTTTTTCCTCCTTTTCAAAATGTTAGGATTTTTGCTTTTTACCTAAAAATGGAAGCTCTTGTGGAAAGCCACTTGGCACCCAGGTGGCAGTACTGTCACGGAGGAGGCAGCGCCGACACCTCAAAGCCCTCGCTGAGCGGGCTCAGCCCCCGTGTGGGCACCAGCCCAGTCTACCAGATGGCCACCAGCAACAGCAGCCCCGGGCCCTCGCACGGGCCCTCGCATCTCCTGCATTTGCCTGGGGAAAGGCTTTCATCCAAGATTGTCCAAACAGCTGTTCATTCTGAGTTTCTAGCCGTATTGTTAAGAAGAGATGTCAGCGCTAATCCATTTTTGAGCCAGATTAATTGTTTTAAAAAGGAAAAGTGAAGCAGCTTTTTGGCTGGTGGAGTGTGAGCATAGAAAAGTTGATGTCAACTTCTTAAGGATCTCAGTTCCAGCTTTCAAGAGGGAAAAAAACCTGAAAAGTTGTGGTTATTCAGGATGAAACAAGGGAGAAAAGCAATGTCATCCTCAACAAACCCAAATACACACGAGCCTTAGTTCAGCTATTCCATGTGACAGTTCTTAGAGGGATCGTGCTCCTCCCCTTCCAGTCTCAATTTCTGGTTTCTTTGTTGTCTCCTTTTCCTAAGAACAAGGGGGATGGGAGAGGAATGGAGCAAAAAGAGGAGGTGATAGAAGGTGACAAGCTATCAAATGCTCTCAGTGCCTTGGTACTGAGCCTCATCCCACCTCCACTGCAGCCATGGGAAGGAAATTAATAAATTGACTCAAATTTTTCTGGTATTCCAGAATGTCCTTCCTCTTTGACACAGATCAGGACCTGGTGTCCCACAGCAGAAGATAAAACTACCACAGGTTTTCCCATCGACTGTTTATTTAACTGACTTCCCATACAACCAAAATCCTAGAGATGGGATGCAGGTCTGTCAGCTTTCCAAATCCTGGGCCTTTCAGACCATCACCTCATGCACTTAGACAGCTGGCTAATTACAGCCCTGAATTTACTGACCTTGAATCACCACTTTATTGACAAAAAAAGCGCAGTAAGTTCAGCAGATCTGCAAGGGTTCATAGAATGGTTTGGGTTGGAAAGGACCTTAAAGATCACCTAGTGCCACCCCCTGCCCTGGGCAGGGACACCTCCCACCACACCAGGTTGCTCCAAGCCCCATCCAGCCTGGCCTTGGACACCTCCAGGGATGGGGAAGCCACAGCTTCTTTGGGAAACCTGGGTCAGGGTCTCACCACCCTCACACCAAAGAAGTTCTTCTTCACATCTCAGCTCAATCCCCTCTCTTTCAGGGTTGGCCGAACACACAGTTGTAGGGAGTATCTAGCAATAGCTCCATTATCTTTCCTAAATCTTTGGGATGGGAATGTTATTTTAGTTTAACAGGCCACCAACAGCTTTTACAATGAGTATTTAAACAAGCAAATAAAAATGCTCTTCCAGAGCTGCTCATGCTACCAGGTGGGAAATGTTCAGGTAAAGGAAAGAGAGAAGTATTTCCAAGTTCCCTATGTATCAATATTGTATTATTTGCTTTGTTAAACACTTGAATCCTGATGTATCATATAATCACATCATAGAGTTTAATGTAAACAAGCCTCTGGGAAAATAACGGACTTTGTGAAAATATCCATCAATAAGTACATAAAAGATACATTCCTTTCCCACTGGATTAACACCCACTGCCTTCATTGAATTTCCATTAGATCACATCCCATTCCACATCCCCAGTTTGGATGGACAAGCAAAAAGACATTATCTCTTTAAAAACCTCTTTAAGGTGTGTAGAAATGCCCTGGGCATTTAGCGAGAGCACGTTTCAGAGGAGGACCGCACTCCTTCCTGCACGATGTCAGAAGTCTCTTTGCCACCTATAGTCTTAATATTCCTTGACAACTCATAAAAGCAGTTACAAATAAACTCTCCGCATCAAAACCTGGGGTATCCATGCGGTGTTTTGTTCTGTTGTGAAAGAACTGCACATTATTCTGGTAATTACAGATTAGTCTGGTAGACCTTTGCCTCCTATCTCCCTAATTTTCTAAAGGCTACATTTTCTATTGTAACTCGTTATTATTTGTTTCCTTGACAATCTTTCTCATCCAGCTCTCAAGACACAAATGACTCGGGACTTGGCAGTCTTAAAACATTTCTCATCAAAAAAGTCCACAGAACATTTTGTTAATTCTCTCTGTATTGGTGTCAACACAGCAAGAACAGATAAAAAGGCAGCAGAAAGAACTTACAATTCTTCTCCTGCTGCTCGAGGAAAGGAAGAGTAGATGCATTTGTATATACTAGATGTATTTGTATATACACCTGCAAAATATTACAAAATATTCTGTGCTGTTATTTGAGCAGTTTTACTTCCAGTAAAGCAGAGCAATGTTTGATCCTCTACGTTATACTCAGCTTGAATAAGAAACAACTGAATAAAATCATTTTGACAACTTCACCAAGTCTTTGACGTGTCTTTTATGCCAAGCACGCTCCCATCCATTTAGCCAGTCTTCTGCATGGACTATTCTACACTCCTACCACAATTTTATTTCACTTCCCAAAATGAAAGCACTATGATCTGAAACCCTTAGGAAAAAAGGTGATATACAGGTATAATAAATTCAGAATTTACTGAAAGGCCAAAGAACTCTCACAGACAGATTGCTTTGCTTCTAATACTATCATTGTTAGCCATTACTTTCACATCTAACAAATAGAAAAACTCCCTGCTTTTTATCAGTATTTGTTAATTTATACTTATGTGTCTATAGATAATGGTGTGCTATTTCATATGAAGTAGCTCATTTACCTCACTTTGTGTGATGAAGAACATTCACATGCTCAACTTGCTCAAAACAGCATTTTCTAGTTCAATCTCCACATAAATATTCGCTTCCGATATCTTTACTCCAAACCCACTCACTCTAAATGGTGTATTTGTGGGAAACTGCCCACTCAGAATTCCCAGGTAATCTATATACATGCAGGTATTCTGCCAATTCTACATTTTTTAGACATACCTATAAGTAGAAATCACATCCCGAAGGGATGTACAGAAAGTGGTTTGGCATCAGTTACACCTGGCTTGGATTTTGAATATTGACACAGCATCAGAAGAAAATACTTTGAAAATGTATTTTTGTTATCAATACATTTTTTTTTATTACTAATATTATACTTCAGCCACTTCTATTGGGCTCTACTTGCTTAAATAACCAGATTTCTTTTGTTGATTATAAATCACTTTTTCTTCCTTTCAACAAATAACTATTTTATTAGCATTTTTTAAAAAAATCAGCTGGATTAATAGGTCCCAGAACTTTGCATTTACTAAAAATGCTGAGAAATACAAGGGCAAGAGAAGAGACGTTGTTTTGATAATCTGTCACATAAAATCGTAACTATATGCTCATCTTCCAGAAAACAAAGTATGTGGAAAAGCAAACCAAGCTCAGAAATACACGTATTAACTCGTGCCATCATTTCCAAGATGCTGCATCAAACTATTTGTGGAGTCAGTATTCATTTTGTGGCACAATATGCTATTTTGTTGCACAACTCAGCTTCTAAAAATATGAAAGAGCCCAAGATGTGATTAGCTGTTGGAAACGATGAATAAATAACAAAGTACTTGATATTGCACAAACAATCCCGTGCCAATATTTAGGCGCTTTTGTGGATCTGATTTGTTTTAGTCATTCAGACTCAGTCCAGTACAAAATACCAGCTGTGACATTGGAAAAGGGTGGGGGAGGTTATTAAGATTTTTTTTTTTTTAATTGCATTCTAGAATATTTTATTTGTCTGGTTTTGCCTGTTTATGCTTCTACTTTTGGACAGATGAAGGTAGAAAAGCTTTTTCAGGGACCACAGCAAAAGCCATGTCTGAGAGACACCTTCAGCGCAAACCCAAAGCTGTTTGAACCTGGAATATTAAATCAAAGCCTGAACTAGATCCTGGCACAACTTCTCACTGCTCCGACCTGCAAAAAAATCCGGTCTCTCGACTCACACAGAGCATAATGGTTTATATTCTAAAGAGCAACTAGATATCATTGTGCCTGAGGCATGATAAACTGTAAAAGAAAGACAGAAAACTGTTATTGGAGTGCTTTTGCGAAGAATTAAATAATCATATGTTGCAGGGCCAATGCAGCCAAGAAACAAAACTGCCTAAAAATACAAAGAATAGATGAAGATAATAATAAAAATGAAAAAATAAACCCCAACAAAACAAACCACCCCAAACCCAAACTGGGATTTTCCTGACTGAATTAAGCTGCTTGACATCTAATCCCAGCACTCTTGCAGTGAGCAGGATAAGTGCATTTATTACATTTTTAGCCATTTGGTTTAGATACAGCAGCCGGTCAATCCAACTTGCTGTCAGGTCGAAACAATTGAAAGTGGGCACCCAAATCTATCACGCACCCTCGCTCTAACCCTGAAAGAAATGACGGATTTTATCAGGTTATTTTTCTACAAAGAAACTGCAATCTGAATAAATACAAATAACCAGAGAGCGTCAGCAAAAATGGAAACTTATGGCATACACCACAAAAAATTCGAAGTATTAATTCCTGTTCTTGTAACAGGAAGAAATATGCTTTTTATTTCTATACTGTGGAAAACTCACAATTCTGCAGCACTCCCTACTCCTGGCCACCCACTGCCATACCCTGCAGTCACCATATTGCTGGTCCTTATACTCAATGTTAATTAATCTTTATTGAAAGTCAATATGTTCAAGAAGCAATCCTCATACCATCACCACCGCGACTCAGAACTAAGTAACTGATTATCAAAAATAAAAACTTCTAACAGGAAGTTTTGTATTTCCAGCTGCTTTGGAAACCTTTGTGTAGGTCCAGTATTTCATGGTGGAGGCTGGAATAACAAACAGGTCAAGTTTGTCCAAGAGATGCCACAGGGAATTTATTAAACTCTACCTCTGCCTGCTTCTAAACTGATAAAAGCACCGTTTTTAAAAGGGGATGAGGAGATTTTACAAAGCTGCTTCTGCTCAGTGTGTGATTTATATTCTGCCAAATGACAGCCACATGGAAGAAGGAAAAGCCTCCTTCTTCAGCCAGAGGATGGAAAAACTTCCCCATGCAGTAAGCTATTTTCATGTCATTTTAAGGTGAGAACAAGGGTCATCCTACACTCTGTCAGACAGCTGAAAGCTTCACAACTGTTCTTAGTGTTTCATCCTTCCTAAACTACCAAGAATGACCACATTCGGAACCCTCATGAACTACAGTTTTCCTTTGTACGCAGAAAAATTTCACTGAGAGAAATTTGATGGTCAAATTTAGGGTATTAACGTCCATTGCACCGAATGACTTGTCCATGGTTATGTTTTCAGCTCAATAGTTATGGTTTGGTAACTCGGTGATACTTGTATCGCTTCATTCTTGAAAAAATGCAGCAAGGTTGAAAAATCAAAAGTGAAATGATTTGTAGTATCTAAGTTGCCAAAACACCGTGGCTATTTAGGTCCCTACACTCTACCTGTCAACTACCATAAAGCAGAGAAGCGCCTGCACCCACTCTTGATTGGGAGGCCAAAATAAAATTAAAAAAAAAAAAAAAAGGCAGGGAGCCCAATGAAATGCTCCAGAAGCTCTAACACACCAGTGAGAAAAAGGAGTTGGAGTCACTTGTCATCCAGCTTTCCCTCCCTGGCAATCCTGGAGCAGGGAGAAGTGTAATTATTCACTTCCAGACGACAGCAGCGATTTGTGCAACTTCCACTCTGTGTGGTGCAATCTTACTGGGGCTCCCTGACCTCCTCTTGGCTGGGATCTCCTGGGATCTCTGGCAGTCAGCACGTTTCCTCGGCTTCCAGCACGCTCTGCCCTCCAGAACTTTTACCCCCATTTTAGATTAAAAAAAAAGCAGAAAGGTCATGAGGTATCTACTGTCTTGCCAACGTGAGGCAGGGGAGGTGTTGCTCTCGTCTGGGATGCAGATGGGTGTGAGGTAGAATATAAAATAATAAATGATAGGTTATACACAGTCTGGGTCCTGCACCTGGGGAGGAATAGCTTCATGGACCAGTACAGGTTGGGGGCTGACCTGCTGCAGAGAGAGACCTGGGAGTCCTGGTGGACAACAAGTTGCCCATGAGCCAGCATTGTGCCCTTGTGGCCAAGAAGACCAATGGCCTCCTGGGGTACATTAAGAAGAGTGTGGCCAACAGGACAGGGTAGAACCCAAGAACCACATTGCTGCACCTCCTCTAGTACATGGCGCTGTACGTGTGTTCAGAATTTCCTTAAGAAATGGACTGAATCTCTCAGAAAATGCAATTCCAGACATCTTTTTTTTCAAACAGCGATACTCTTTCGCTTCTCTCCCCAGTGCGCTGCACAGATTGCATATCATCGCCACCTTACAAAGATACATGAGAATGCTCGAAAAGCCAACCTCCCAGAAAAGACTGCTAATGTTGCAGTATTCCCTTCTGCAAAGCAGGATCAACGGTGCCAGAACTGCAGTTTTGCAAGAGAGAATGTGACTTTGTCTAAACACTTCACAAATGATCCCACTCCTGCTCAGAAAGAAGATGCAAATACGCTTTTAATGTTAAAGAAACAGGACTTATGAACCTTCTAGTGAAGCCTTGACATCCACCCTGATGGCCACCAAGCCTGGCATGGTAACGGAACAGTAGTGATGGGTACATTAGGCCAGGCACAGCAAAGGCATCTGGAACATCACCTATGCCATTTGGGAATCCTGTGAAAGAAAAAGCACGACCTTGCCAGTTCCATCCTCCTCAGCTATTGGAAAGAGGAGCATTTCAAAGGTGGCTCTTGGAAACCTTCATCTCCTTTTTGCCAGAAAGTGAATTTGCCTTTCTCACATCAATCAGTAGGGGATGTAAAGCTCAATCGGAAGATGCTGTTCTCTTGGACAGAATCTTAGATCAAGAACCAGGATAGAAGTAAACAATTTGAAACTAGACTACGGAATCCTACTCATTTTCATTCTGGTTTGGTTTGGTGAATTTTTAACTGTTTACAGGACATCTGTCGCAGGAGAGTTATACATTACATCAATGGAATATGGGCACTAGTGAGAAAGGTACAAATCTAAGGAATCTAAACCATCCTCCACTGCTTGCTCCACTCATGACAGGGAAATAACTGAACCTCGGTCAATTAGATAAGATTTCTAATCACCAGAAAAATATCACCTATGCAAAAATGAGTTGGCCTGTACCACCACTGCCTCCTTATAGTAAACTTCCTTAGTTTGGGAGAAAGGAAGGGCATGAAAACTTTTCAACAATGAGAAAATCACATCCTGTGCAATAATTTAAGAACCTAAGCTGTATCTTTCCGAGAGGATGCTCAAGCAGAGCAGTCTGGCCTGGGCGTATTGCTGCTGAACATCAAGTAGCTTGGCTCTCTGAGACTGACCAATTCCTCTCAGACAGCGGTCTTCAGGACAATCATTACACACTATTTACACAATAATTATTTCCCTTTTTCATTTGCACTCAGTAAGGAGTGCTGAATATAGTATCTAGATTCATTCTAAATTATTTCAAGTTATAATCTCAGGAAGAGTGATCTCCATCAATGACTAATTTATCACAATCCTTCAAAAACTGGAAGGTGAGAGTAAAGAGGTGAAGGTTGTTTGACCTTAATTAACCACAACAGAAATGTAACCCGAGTACTTCATTTGATCTTCTAAATCAACAGATAAGGAGCATATTGCTTTATCAGCAGAGACTCCTCACGAATAGCAAATAATTCCTGTTTGCTTTCCTTTATCTTTTTGCACCACAAAATTTTAATCACAAAACTTGATTATTTGGGGAAAATTTAGAGTGATTGTTTTAAAGTGGTAAAAAAACATAAGCATCAAAACAATAAACTACTCTGGGTGTTGACCTTTACAATTTGATAAATAAATGGGCTTATTTTCACCTACTTATAGACTGGAAATAGTAATAGTTTTGTTTCCATGTCTCCCAAACCTCAAAATAGATGCCTGCATATGCAGATGAGTATGTGACAATTGCTCAATTGACATTCTCAGTGAGGCAAACAAGAATTGCACCTGGGGAAAAACTGAGTAAACGCTCAGTATCTGGTTCAAGCTCCTTTAACAGGATCTTTCATAAAAACATTACCTTTTATTCATGTGAGCTTTTGACAAAATAGAGATAAATATACATTTTAAACTGTGCTTAGTTGAAGCAGTTTAGCTAGTCCATGGGTTCCTGTGCTTCAGAAAGACAGAGAACTCCTAAAGTCCCTTGACTTTCAAGACGAATGTGCTTTGAGAGAGGTTATGATGTTATTCACCCTTAAAAGCCAAACAGAAAATCCAAGTATGACTTTGCTTCCCTCTTACTGCTTCCATGCCTTGAAAGATGGGTTAGCAATTACCACAGGGGAATTCACAACACTGGGGCTGTAATTTTGATAAATTACAAATTAGGGGAAACCCTGTAATGGATTACTTCTTATAAAATGCTTGACTAGTTAGTCCTACTGAAGATCTGCTCACACAGCAAAAAGATTTCTAGTTCTCTCAGCAATAATTTAACATGTTTCTTGTTAGAATTTGCCTTACTTCTGTATTGTATCTACCTCCTTCTAGGAAAAAAAAAGTATAAGAAAGTTGTTTTCATTTTAGGTATGGGCATTAGGTCACTTCCTTGCTTTGTCCATGCAGTTTATGATCATAAACTGCTACAGTCTCAGCCTGAGATGTCCCAGGAACATCAGGATGCCCTGTAGGTCCAATCAGCTCATTATCTTTTCAGACGTAGCAACCAAAACCAGGTCCCCAAAGGAGAACCTAAGATCAGAGCAAACATTGTGCTCTCAAACGCACTTCCAGCCTCCAACAACTTCTAACCTCCTTCGAACCACCCTGCATTTGTCTGTTTCCAGGTGGAAAAGCCTTATTTTCCTTAGCTTTTCCCTAACTTTGTGGATGTGTTCTATTCTTTCAACAGGAGTAACAGAGATGACAGCGGCTTGTGAAACCTTTGATGTTCAGTGATATATTTACACACAAATTGCAATTTCCCACATGAGAAAAGGGTCCGTCTTAATTGAAACTAATTGGTGAGGTTTGGAATTAATTGGAATTCTTTTGGTTTGCTGAAGAAAAACTGAAATTTTGAGGCAATCTGTTTAAGTTAAGGGATTCAAGAAAAGTTCATGCCTGTTCACATATGCCTCTCTGACTGATTCATGTTTATATATTTCGGTTATATTTCTGATATTCCTCCCAGTTACCGACCAAGTCCTTTGCTATATTTAAAAGAAAAATCCAACATCTTTCAGTATAGCAGTCAGGGAATATTTACATTCCTAAAATATCCTAACACGGATAAAAAGCTGTAATTCTTTCAGATTTGATGTCTGCTTGGGTATCACCATCACTAAAACCCATATTACATTGCTAAAATATCCTAACATGGATAAAATGCTGTAATTCTTTCAGATTTGATGTCTGCTTGGGTGTCACCACCACTAAAACCCATATCGAGAGCAGTCATTTAATAATCTGTAATTTACAGTCACAGCTTCGTAGTGGTTGAACCACTCTGGATTTCTTCCCTAGAATTCCAAGAGCTTTGAACTAAGGGCTTTCACAGATTGCTTTAATTAGACACTTGAGGCCTGATTTACTAAGGAATTCTCCACAATTGACTGTACATTATGAATGTTTGCCTGGTCAGTCACTTTCCTACGTCCTTTAATGGGGGATCTAGTTGTTCTCTTCATAAATGAAGTTCTCAGCAGCAGAGGTCATAATTTCAAAAGAGAAAGCACTCCCAGAAGTTAATAATCTTCAATTAGAAGCAGTCAAGTGGACCATTTGTTCCTAATTTTGGACTCCTAATTTGCTGTGGGAGTTCTGCCACCTAAATGTGTAATAGGTGCTTTCCGAAGCAGGACACTGGAGGTATTTTCTTCAACAATCACATTTCTTCAGCTAACAAACATCACATGTAAACTTGAATGTTTAATCATTATTTTCCTGCAGACAGAGATTTCTATTTATTTTTTTTTCTAGGCTCTTCTTTGGGTTTTATTATAACTTTATCAGAAATGTGTTTTGTAAAAGGATTTTATTTTCGCTTCTTTTTTTCCTGTGTCATAGCTCTCACTGGTGTACTTTTGGATTGTACTATTCAGCCTATATGAATATAGGGGAAATTATTATTGAAGATCACTGCTATTCAGTTGTCTTTTGTCTGTCCACTATCTATATTCTGCTCCACAACTGATATCTATTATTAAATTTAAAGTTAACCATGGCTCTGTACTTAATCAAGTTTTACGTCCCGGCTCTATAGTTAAGGATGATGGTAGAGAATTGCTAAGGAGTTGCTAAGGAGGGGATCAAGGGGAGTTGTTTGAAGGAACATCTGCAGCTTAATTATTTGGCCTATGTGGGACACCAAGACCTTAACTGAACATCTAATCAGGATGTTTCTACAAACGATGCCAATTCGGACCCAAGTCCAGGCGTCCCTAACTGAACTCTCCTCATTATAATAGTAAAACACACACCCACAGGTCAACAAGACCCTTGTCCAGGATATTTACATTATCTGAATACGTATTTCATGCTAATTATGCAGCTCATTCTTACATTTTTATTCACTTGTTTCATTTTCCAACCAGTGCAGCCTTACTCAAACTATATTTGTACAGAAAACATCCAACTTTCAAATTTGATAAAGGACGCTCCTTCTTCTTTTACTAAAGAGTCTAAATTTCATCTTAGCTACACGTAAAAATCTTATTATGTAAAGGCAAGGGTTAAGAAACATCCACAGAAGTAGCAATTTTCAGGGAGAGGAAGAAGATTCAGATGTTCACAGAAGATGACTCCAGCAGCCAGTAAACAAATTAAATGACTATATAGTCCAGATGGGTGCTGTAGCCTTCACTCCATCCTTCTTTCATTTCTGGAAAGCCAGTTATCACAGTGATAATCTCTTTTCACACAGGAAGAAAAATGAAGTATTTAGAAAATAATACAGTACATGAAAGAAATGAGAAATAAGATAAACGCTAGTGGCCATTTCAGGTAAGAAAACAGAATGGAGGTCACTAGCTTAGTTGCAATTTTTTTTTTTTTATGGAAATAAGCCTGCAAGACTTGAGAAAAGGTGGAGGATGAATCTGGAAGGATCTATCACTCTTAGTACCATCTTGTGCTAGGAAAGCTGGAAGGACAAAGTAGCTTCAGATAAAGTACAATTGATTGAAAATAAGTTTAAGAAGCAATTTAGGCTTATAGAAAGAGGCAGAATACTAAAATATACTACTAAGTACACTGCTTGCTAATCATAGAATGGTTTAGGTTGGAAGGGATCTTTAAAGGCCATGTAGTCCAAGCCCTTGCAATGGGCAGGGACACCTCCACTAGACCAGGTTGCTAGAGCACCTTCCAGCCTGGCCTTGAACCCCTCCAGGGACGGGGCAGCCACAGCTTCTCTGGGCAACCTGGGCCAGGGTCTCACCGCTCAGCATTGCTCAGCTTGATGCCACCCATAAACTTGCTGAGGGTGCCCTCAATCCCACTATGTTATTGATTAAGATATTAAATGTTAGTGGGCATTTTCTATTTTGATTCTATAACCTGATTCTACGACTTGATCCCCATAAAATGAGAACAGCGATACTATCCCTTGTCATGTAGCCTACATTTGAAATAAATGTCCGAGTGCTCGTGCAACACTCAAATATTATAAGGAAATAAATCATCTGAAAGTCCATAAAGAAACATGCAATGATTTCCTCAAATGGGGCTTCAACCAACTTAGCAAATAAAGCTCTTGACCACTTCTAATGATGGAGTTTAAACAAATCCCCAATATTTGTGTGCTGAATGCTATTTGGAATTCTTACGTTTCTCTGTAACGTAAAATCTGTATCATAATGTGTGTGCAGCACTGAAGAAGAACCCTACATGAAGAACCCTAAAAGCCCCACAAGAATCCTAAATGTTAAATCTTCAAACTCTTGGCTTTGCAAGATCAATACTTTGACTGCAATGTTTTTCAAACCAGATTAACTCCTGCTCTCTCTCCTCTCTCCCCAGCAATCATCTCATGATATTGACCCCCACGTGGATTCCACATCAGGACTTTTTACTCTACCATCTTTTTATTCCCCTCCAGGGAGTAGGCTCACAGAGAATGTAACGATTATGCCAGTTGGAAAAGATGTCACGGAAGAGTTCATCTGCCATTCTGTAATCACTGTTTATATGCTCAAAGTAGGGTCACAGAGCAGAATAGTTTCTTAAAAGGAGGTATCAAACTGATCCAGTACAAACCTACATTAAGAATATTATATCTGAGATTTCATTTAATCATTTCACTCTACTTGCACTCTTTCTGCCCCAAGAATTCAGGTTCGAACCTAGAATCAGAGAGCAAATCCTTCCGTGTCAACTATTATGTGCCTGTGAGATACACTGCAATAGTGGGTATTTGTTTTTTGCAACCATAGTGATGAAATGTGTTTATTGGCTCAGGTCGTAAGGATTCAAAGCAAGTATCTGCCTTCATTTAATTTCAGAAAATCTCAACAGTCCTCTAACACCAAATAATAGGGATTTGGGGAATAGAACTACAAAACAAGTTTTGCAATGTTTTTTTTCAGATACCAGTCTACCAATGTGTTTTTTTGATTAATTGAAAAAATTAAATAGACTACAAAATACAGAAAGAAAATGAAAATCTGAATTTTACAGGTTCTTTATTTAGTGCTGTATTATGGATGAGCTTTCTTTGAAATGACTCAAATTCTTATTCTTGAAGACATTTTATTTCTGCTGGCAGCTTAAGTTCTTACATGCATAGTTTTTAGATGTCTTATCAAAAGTTAACAAAAATTAACAGATAAAATTTCCTTCTTGTTAATGCTTTGATCCAGCAAAGCTTAACATATACATGCCTAGGTGGACTTAAGAATTGGAGTGTTTGTTCCCATTTGACAGTCCAAAGCTCATGATCCATCAAAGTCAGTAAGACTCTATTAGCAGAGCAGTCAGGCCCCTAATGAATGACAGATGCTGTAAGATCAACACTGAAAAGATGATATCACTCAAGAAAGACTGCCAAAGGTCTCACTATCACTGCAGAGCAGTATGCAGAAGAAAATATAAGTACTGTGAATGTTAAGAATGGTATAAACAACGTAACGTGCAACAAATCTGTACTGAAAAATACTAAAAGCAGAACAAACCACACCGGGGGCCAAAGTTGCTAAAGCACAACCTTAATTCACTGGCAAAAATATTTTCACTTCAGAGTAAATGAAAAACAAACAAACAAACAAACAAACAAACTGTTCCTATTCTAGTGCCGTTTCCAATGTCTGGGGATAGAGAAACTGTAACCACAGCACCAACTGCAACCTTCATGGCAGCTGAAGATTCTTTTAATTTAAGAATTTACATTTTGGTGATCTGCGTGATTGCCATTCCTCGAAACTGTTAAGAGTCACCTCTTCTTGCAAAGTTTGGAAAGAAACATTTTCCACAGTACACAGCACAATCTACTTTTCAAGACAGAATGCATGAAAGCAGAACTCCAAAGGGATACATTTATATCCTAGTTAATTCCTCCAGTGCTTGTTTTACAAACTATCTGACAGACACGAAACCACACAAAATACCACTGTATGGTTCAGCAGGAATTAAAAATACACTTCATGTTGTCTTCTCACTGGATTAAATCCAGTTGACTAAAACAATGGTGTAGCTCTTGGGTCATAAAAATGCGACTCAAAATAACACATACTTCTTGCGTTATTAAAAGAATAATGCCCTCCAAAAAAGCAAATGGAAAAACAATCCCTCCTTTTCCCCAACTGCTACAGAGAATCCAGTAACATTCTTATGACAGCACTTGCCAGATAAAAATATATAAATGTGTTGGTTATCCTTATTTTTGCACGGTTTTAGTGGCAGAGTTAGAAGAGAAGACTCAGTGGCGTAGCTTTGGGAGGCAGAAAGTTTAGAGTAGACCTGAAGTATGAGGAGCTACACTATTCTATGAATTCCAGAAACTGAAGTTCCTGAGGGGTCAAAACCAAAACATGTATATTGGGAATTATACTACTGTCCAGCTGATACTTCTCACCTTTTGAAGCAATGAAACATTTTAAACGAGGAACAAGCTGATGGTACAATCAACTAATATGTCCATTTACCATCTGACAGGTGATAAACAATGTAGCATAGAAACTACGTGGCACCCAAACATTTCTAGGACATCTACAACCATGATAGTTTGAAGTGTAAAAGAAGCACTAACTCCTGGCAGTGGGGAAAAATGACTTGTTACAGCTCCCAGACCCTATTCCCAACTACTCGGAATGTTCTGCCTCCCATCTGAGTTTCACTCTGTCTGTTGAGACACGTGGCTGTGTGATTATTCTCCTCTTCCAGCCCTACTTTCTGCTTCCATGAGAAGGCCAAGCACACTCATACCTAGACTGTTGCTAATGGCATGTCCCTGTCAGGATGAGCTCCCTGTAGAATTTCTAGGCAAAATAATGCTCTTTTGTATCTCCAAAATAATGACATTTTCATATGTTTGAAATAGACGAGCCTCTTACGCTCGATGAGCTAAAACTGGCTTCACAGAAGGCCAATGATGTCAGATGATAGCAAATATTATTTTTGAATATTATAATAATTTCTTTCTGTCTAAATTCTGGTTTGAATACAGAAACGGTGTCACAAATAACCTCAAAGACAACCAAATTTTCAGAGGAAATGAGGCAACTGACCCTCATAACTGAGTGGCAGCTTCAGGTTAAATTGTCCTTAGCAGTTTCTCTTTTCAGCAGGGTCCCTTTAGGGCATCAATAAAAATATATATGCAATTTAACCTAATACTTCATGTTTCTAAACATAATTTTTGCCTGCTATGTAACAGAAATGCACCGTGACTCAGCAACAGAGTTTGGTTTCTCTACCCGTTCTCTGTTCAACATCCAATTTACCTTCTGCTCTTCAACAAGTGCATGTCCCCTTGGATTTGGCATGAGGTGAACACAAGCTCCTTTTTAAAATTCTATTTAAACGCAGCGGCGTGTTACAGAGTTTTCAAAAGTACTGCTGAAAAACCCGTAAGGAGAAAAGATTTTATCCATTTAGAAGAAAATTCTTTCTTATTTTCCTGGGATAATTCAGTTTTCTATTATTGAAATGAAGCCTTAACAGACTTTCGTACCCTATTCCTGCTCCTGTTTGGCCAAGAATAAAACTGGAGGCACTGAATTGTGTGACTTGTTGATACTTTTAATGTATCGTCTGAAAATAACTCTCATTCTTAAGTATTTTTCCTTATGCTGATTTTTTTTCAGTTTAATTTTAACTGTAAGTATTTTTGAGACAGGACATTTCTCTTTTTCTTTCTGTGACAGGACATTTCTCTTTTTCTTTCTGCAACTACAGAGCTTTAAAGAAATCTGATCCTTTTACTACAAATCTCCCTATAACCAGTAATTAGCAAAATAATAAAATCCCTCTTAAAAAAAAAACCCAAGGTATTTTTAGCCCTCATACTAGTGCTCATTATTATATTGCTGTTATAACCCTCATTATTATATCGCTAAACCATGGTTTTCAAAAGTAGAAAATAATTATCAATAAGTGGCTTTTGACTGTTTATTATGATAAAAAAATCCATTTCAATTTTAGGTCATTCTTAGGTAATTCTTAATTCTTAAATCTGTTCATGGAAACTGGAATGCTATGAAGAAAAATCTGCCTTCCTATAGTCTTCATTTATCTTGTCTTCTGAAAACTTACTCCATTTATTCCCTTGCCATATAATTATGAAAGCTCTATATCAAAACACATAACCTTTAGTGGAGGTTCTGATTTGAATGAGTTCACAATTACTATACACTTTTTATGCGTCTGAAACACCTTTTGTTATCCCTAGATTAATTAATGCAATTAGCTGCATGTGATACACAGCCTGGGTTTTTTTAACCAGTTTTCAAAAAAACTAAAAGGCCCAAGTAAGAGCTTAGGCAACTCCAAGCTGATTAGCAGTTGCATTTAAAAGAGTTGTTCCAAAATAGCCCTATAAAACTATGAAGTGTTTCAGTAAGACTAATCCACCCAATATGTTGGAGATATCCAAGAACCTGTATTTAGCTTGTCTTCAGCTTTACGGATCTCAGACTTCAAAGTGATTTTCTTCTGGCAAATAAGTGTCTGGACTATGCATGTAATCCCTCCAAGAGTTTACCTAATTGGGTCAGTCTTTGTGACTTTAAGTTGACCCTCTATAGAGCTATACCGTAAGGCAAGTTCAGCATCAAGTTTTCCTGACGTTAGCAGAGTTTATGAGTCAACCATGTCAACTAAGCAGGGTGAATTTCATCAGAATCAACAGTCTTTCTTTGCATAAGGTTCTCTGCACCAATTAAATGATATTTTGAATGATAAATAGAATCATAGAATGGTTGGAGTTGGAAGGGACCTTAAAGATCATCCAGTTCCAACCCCCTGCTCTAGGCAGGGACACCTCCCACCACCCCAGGTTACTCCAAGCCCCATCCAGCCTGGCCTTGAACCCCTCCAGGGATGGGGCAGCCACAGCTTCTCTGGGCAGCCTGGGCCAGGGGCTCACCACTCTCACAGTAAAGAATTTCTTTAATAGTTTATATTTAAGGAAGAAAGCAAGCTTGTAACAGATTACTATGAAGCATCTTTCCAGTCATGAAGGTATAATAAAGCAGGATGTTAGCTCTGTTTAGTTAACCTTAAACTTCAGCCACCTGAACATCCAGTGAGTGTTCAGAGGCATCTGGGCAAAATATTTCCAATGCTATCATAATTTCCCAGAGCTGATATGGCAGGTCAGTGAGATGCATGCATACTAGTGGACAGTGTCATCATATTGGAGAACTCAACGGCACAGATTTGTCAGGGGGTCTTTATAATGAACCTATGTGAATGCACCTAATAATGAAAATATGAGGATCCTATTCTTCTCTTAGGGCAAAAACTGCTGCTGGGAGAAGCCTTGGTGCTATAGAAATTGCTTCCAATTCAGACAGCACACTTGAAGTGTTTTCATTGATTTTCATCAGATGCATAATGAATGCATTTGTTAAAGAAGCTTTCCCTTTTTGCTTTTCCCTTGCCTCTTTAGAAAAGATGAATGAAACCCCCAGCAACTCAGCCTTTACCGGTGCAGCACTAGATTAACAGCAAACACACACCTTCAAAGAGAGAAGATACTTTCTTTCAAAGATATAGAAGTTATTTCTACTGAATGTGGCACATTTTTACCACCATGTCTGTTATGTACCTGTCAAATAGCTTTTTATTACTACTGAAATGTAGTCTAGTATTATCTGAGCTGCTTTGTATGATAGTTGAATAACTTGTAAAAGAAAATAAAGGTAATCAAAGTTATGGGATGGAAGACACAAGGTAAAAAGATGAACGGAAATGCATGAAGGTTAAATTCCAAGCCCTAAACCAGACACTTGACCTCACCATGTAATGCACAGAATGAATTCAGAATGTTTTTCCAAGTGACTTTCCAGTAATAATTTTTGAGCTTGGGGATGTTATCTCAAGAACTGGTAAACTGGCGTTGTCCAGAGAGAACACAGAAATTGCTTTCTTGGAAATGAAGCCAGAAGTATTATGCCAATCTTCCCTGAGAGAACATTAAGAAATTGTCCAAAGGCGCACCCAGAACTGGCAGGAAGAGTTAAATTTCTTTTTAAAGCACATAGTTCTCAAGCCACATTATTTCATTGGGCAATCCTGCCCACCAAGACTACTTCATAGAAAAATTTAACATGGGTAATATATCAGCAATATATATTTTTGTTACCCTGAAAAAAAATAAAACAAATAACTACCATAAAAAGTATTAAAGATGTCAAATAAACAGGCTATGTTTTTAAAAGGCTATGCATGAACCATGTTCTACATGCACAGACCACTGTTGCCAATGGAATTCGAAAGAGTAGAGAAAGCTGAATATTCCTCCCAAACTGTTGACTATGGCCAAGAAGAATATCTGATTTGAGCGTGCCTTTGGGCAAACATCCTGATTTTATACAGATGGTTTGCACAAACAAATAGTGTGTATCTTTCAATATCCCATTACAGGTCAGAAACTGTCTGGATCTTAATTGATTGCTTTACCCGAGAAAGATTAGGTTCTTATAAACACTGAGTCTTCCATGTGTCTAAAACATTAGTAGGTTGGACAGCTGGATGTAAAGTGATCTCCAATAATTGAAAATGTGCTATTATTTTAATTGCAACCAATGCATTTATTATACATTTCTTTACAAGAAAACCCCTTATAAAATAAAAATGAAAATTAAAGAAATAAAAAACCCAGATGGTGACATTTAGTATTAAATCACAAACCTACATCAAAATCTGTATCTCTCATTTCAGAAACAGACTCTGCAAAAGAAAGTAAAAAGTTTTCTACCATGACAAAATCCCAAACCAAATGTCACAAATTTGTCTAGCATCAGGCTAAATCTCTTCTCAAATAGTGCTTAATCTAAAAATCAGTTTATACACAGAAATAGGAATAGAGGCAGATTTAAACATGATATTTTGTAAAGGACCTTGCAATAATCTGTTCTCTTACTTTGTGCTTTTATAAGTTTCAGAGTTTCCGATAGTGTATTTGAAAGACTATTTCTAACAGCTGGTATCTTAGTGAAAACATAACTCGGTACTAAGCAACTTGATTTAAATGTGGAGATTTTAAAATACTCTTCAGAGCTCGCAAAACCATTACCAACCATACATTAAACCCTTAAGAGTGTTTCTGTCTAAGGGACTCCTTCAGAACTAAGTTTTCATCCAGTCTCTACAGACATTTCCCAGAAGATATAAACATTATGGCGTTACACACTGGTTAACTTCACGAGCTCATGTCTCCCTCTAGTGCCTGCATCTGGTTTGTGGATTTTAAACTGGATTTTAGAGGTTCCAGTCAGTGCAGAAACTGCAGTTTGGTAAGGAAGGCAAAAGGATTCAAGCAAGAAGGGAAGAGGCTTGAAGCGAGCCATTTGCCGTGTGCCTTTAAATAGCTACTAAGGGCTGGTTTGATTTTTTGGAGGGGGGTAAGGTAAGACACAAATAAAGCAAATACAAACCCAATTATCAAAGGGAGAGTTTAGTCTGGATGATTCTTTTGATCTTTCCTCAATTTTTATTTTAGATTTACTAACTTCTTCAATGAGAAAATAAGCTCTTTTATCTAAATCTTTTAGGTGTGCAAAACTATTATGCCACCATAGGATGTGGTGATGACTTGAAAAGATCATGCTTGGATTTAACTAAATCATAAAACTTTGATTTTGTTAAATTTTCAAAACAAGTGACCTCCTGCAAATGGACACAAGGGTTCTAGTTATCGGTTTAATGTTGTATTATAAAATGATGGGAATTGGATAAATAAATTTGTCTGAGGAATTCTTTCAATATTCACCTTCCTCCAGGAAAATGCAGTTGTAAACGTACCTGGATGCAGTTTCCCAACTTCCTTGTGTTCATGGACTGAAACATAGAGGGTTCCTGACTCAGAGAGCCAGCATGGCATCACCCTTCTGCTCTGACATTCTTTGTCTTGAAAAAGGCAGGATGCAGCCCATAATCACTTTATCTCTGTATCAGAGTAAATAAAAGTATATACAATTTCTGAATGTATGAACATTCATTTTCTTAAGTTGTTTATCGCACCTAATAAAAAACACTTCCTTTGGACCAGTTTTGAATTCTGCAGGACACTCTCTCCTAGAGTTCAGGCACAGAAAAAAATCCTGTTTAGCAGTATCATTCGTCTTATTGGATATAATAGAAAAACTAAGTTCAGAACTAGCAAGTTCTTACCACTCAAATATAAGGAAATACTTTTTAAAAATATTTTCCTTGGTATATCTAAATCTGCAGAAGGCATAACTTCTACTAGTTAACACTTCTCCCACTGTTCTGCTGTTACTCTGAATAATTTTACTCTCCATACTCAGCCTACTTATTTTATATCTCATGAAATAAAATTACCATCAATATATTAGAAACCTGGGTATGGATCCACCACGAAAACAAAGGCAACACCTGGGAATTCAAATATCAAGTTTCCCATCCAGTGAGATGGGTGAAGCTAGTTTATTTGGAAAATATTTCCACTGTGACCTTCTGAGTAGTTGTTTTCCCGTCAGTATCTTGTGTTTTGGATTAATTTTGCCAATGATTTAATGAGTTATAATAATATACTTTAATTTGATAATTTAATTTGAGTTATATACTTTTTGGTGTTTGCTTTCAGAGAAGATTTGCATAAACGATCTCTTAGGTAGAAAGCAATTTCACGGAGCTATCAGCACTAACTTTATCAGAAGATACTACATGAATCTGCACAGTATCAATGGTGAGAACACCCAAGCATTTATCAAGGAAACCAAGCCAGTTCCAACAGTGTGCAAATAATATTCAATATTTGTAGACATTCATTATTTTGAACTAAATGGAATAAATCAATAGGAAGGTATCATAAGTTGGTTTAAAATACAATATGACAAATAAGAGTTTACATTTCCATACGTTTCATTGCAGTTAGATCTACCCATAAAGTTTCTACCTTGGTTTTAAATAGTGGATTCCCTATTTTGTAAAGAAAGGCACATTTCCAATTGAAATACAGATACACGAGTAGAAGCAACAGAAGTAACCTCACTTGGGACATTACTCAGAGCCTCTGTTTGCGAGGAAATGGGCCAGGGAACCGGAAGATTTATTGCGCTATTGTTTAAAGGAAGGTGCCTGTGCGCTGTTAACAATCTCTGCACCATTCAGCCTCCAAACAGCTCGAGGACATTCTCTTTCATGCCTGGAATGCCCAAAGTATGAGAAATTAGTACAAAATTTGCTGTGTTAGATAAGTTCAGGTGCAAAGCCATTTTTTGCTAAAACTCTGTCATGATTAGGAAGTGATAATAGTACAAAAAAAATCTTTTTCAGAATCCCACACTTCATTGCTGAGAAAATATACGCAATAGCAAAATATTTTTTGGTTTATCATCCTTTTTAAATCAGATAAATATTTTTATACTGCTACCATGTCCTTCTTTCCCCTTTCAGTTTAATGTATGTCTTTCTTTCTATCACCCATTTGAATCGCTCTTCAGAAATAATCCAGGGGTATCTTCTGATTGAAAATTCCACCTCAGGCTACACATCCAGTCACTACGTGTGGATCCAAAGGAGTCTCAGATGTGAAAGTTGGGGAGAGGGCTCATACATTTTTATTTTATTCTACCTATTCATCTCATTTCTTGACCACAAAGATGAGGTTTTGAAGACATCTCTGTGGATGCCGAGAGTGTGCAAACTACTGTACATGGGGACAGGAGTTCAATAAAAAATTATTAGGTGAGTTAAAGCGGCCTGTTAGTTTAAGTGCTTTTTATGTTGTAAGAGCTATTTTTTACAATATAAAAATGCGTCTCAGAAGAAAGCTCCCAGGAGCAAGGGAGTGCATGTATCAAAATATGCAGACTGTCAAAGAGAAGCAGTGATGCCGACCGCCGTGCAGGCAGCCTCCTGTGCCCATGGGCTCTCTGAAGAGCTGGAACAGAATCCCTTGTCTCTTCTGGGAGTCTCTCCCACCCAGAAGAATGGGAGGCGGAGGGGGGTGGAATCAAAAGTCGCATCCCCTCTGCGGGAGTAGCTGCTGAGATGCTTGGTTACGCTCTCGTCACCTACCACAATCAAGCTCACAGGAACCTTGGCAATCACAGGCTTCTCTGTATTGAATATTGGCCTCCCTTCATTCAGTTCATTCAGTTCCCTTCTTCCACCCCAGCTCCAAACAAAGGTCTGGGAAACAAGAGCCAAAGCCAAAAGCAAGCGGAGTCCAAGGAGATAATAATCTCTCTTTCTTCACGTTAACTCTGATGGATGCGACAAAGTTCCTCTCTCAGCCCTTGCAAAGCCAATAAAAGATTCCACTGACTAGAACTAATCAAGCTTTACTAAAAATTAATTAGACCCTGAGATTTTCTTCTAGTTCAGACTGGGCTTGCATTTTGTTACAAAGAAGTGAGGAGATACATGGCCAATTGTGCTCAATCACGGAAAGAATGAGGAGGCCGATGTATCACTTCATATCAATATGTTTCTTTATTACTGAGTGATTAAAATCCCTTAAATACAGAATTACCATGATCACTGCTCAATTTATCACATACTCACACACATGCGATGGGTAATCAGCTCTGAATTGGTACTTCCTCAGCATCCTCAAAAATTCCCTATTAGTAGAATGGAAAGCTTTCTACCTGTTCCAACGTATATTTTGCCAAGTCTTTCGAGGTCACCTTTAGGGTAGGCTTTTAATAAAGTCCAGCAGCTGAAAATCAGCTGTTCTCTTTTAAGATGTTTATTTTTCAGGATCAAGTGAAATTTCCATGCACCAAGGCAGAGAGTTTCTGAAGGTATTTACATTGGCTTAACGCTTTCTAACGTGACAAAGCAAACTTCATTTTAAAATATGGCCTTGGAATACAGAGAGCAAGCTGGGATTTTTTAAAACCTGTTGCCCAGCTTGGGCTGACAGCAAGGAGCTGTTAAAAAAATGAAGGTTACGTTCTATAGAAAGTAAGCTTTTGCTGCTCTAGTTCTGGAATGTTTTTTCCTCATACCATTGGAGAAATGTATACATTGCTATGACTTCTTATTAATTGTGTTTATGGAGATAAGGAGAAACTTAGGAGAAAGAGCTATGCTTATGGAGATAAGGAGAACACTTAGGGAGACGTATAAAAGTGTTAGTTCTCAGGTTTAATTTAATTACAAGGAAAGTAATGTGTTTTTCAGAATCGAAGTTGACATGACATGTTAGACAGTAAGATACTAGATCCAACACATTTAGCTCCTGAACATGAAGAAATAATTTAAAGAGAAATGTTTTTCATGTCTGAGCTACAGCCTTTGCAAAAATAAAGAATACCTTGACTGGAATATTGGATGACTGAAATAACAGTATGGAATATCAGATCAAAGGCAGGCTTTAATACCATTAGTACAGAACCATACATTGTAGATCATAGAACCACAGAATGGTTTGGGTTGGAAGGGAACTTTAAAGACCAGCCAGTCCCACCTTCTTGCCCTGGGCAAGGATACCTCCCACAAGACCAGGTTGCTTAAAAGCCAGAATCCCTCCAGGGATGGGGCAGCCACAGCTTCTCTGGGAAACCTGGGCCAGGCTCTCACCACCCTCACAGCAAAGAAGTTATTCCCCAGATCTCATCTCTATCTCCCCTCCCTGATCCAGAGTCCCCCCCCATCTTTCCTGGAACTCCTTTAGGGACTGGAAGGGGCTCTAAGGTCTCCCTGGAACCTTCTCTTCTCCAGGATGAGCAGCCCAACTCTGTAATAATTTTATTGCCTCCACAAGCAGAATTTTACTTTGCATGAACCATCTTTGTAGCAATATGATTGTTCATCTAGTTGATTCATTCTTCTTCCCCTATCTCCTCATATACGTACTGGGGGGGTTGGAGGGGTGGAAGGTTTTGATGGTTTGCATGGAGCAGATGACTTGCTCTTGTCTAAATGGCCAAGACTTTTGGCTAGAAACTATTTGGGCAGTCCCCCCAGTCCCACACAACAGGAAGGGAAAAGCACGAGAGAAATTGTGATTGTGAGTCATAATTAATTTCCTGCTAGGCTCATGGACCGCGCAGCTTCTCTTTGCCCCCTCGCACACGGTGGATCAGGGAAATGCAATTTAGACAACAAATTGTAGGTCTTAAAAAGTGACGAAATGAGCACAGTGGGAGTCAGCCCTAACTGAAAGAAATACAGCCTTCGGCATGTAAGTTTTAAGTCCATTCTTTGAAGTCGACAGAAGAAAACCCTACCAACATTTGCTTTAGATTTTTCTAAATCAACAAACTAAAAACAACTGGTGGAAGCACTTGACAAACTTCCGACAGAATCACGGTTGTTCAGAAACCTCTGGTTTCTAATCTGAGGTGTACAAATTGCTCTCCATCAGCCTTTAGCACAAAAATCCCCACTTCTCCTAAATCCATGGATTCAGAGAAGCCCATTTGTGGGCCATATGTGAGGACAAAGTGAGGTCTTCCAGGGGCCTGAACAATTTTCAAGACAGCACAGTCTGAATTAAAGGGGAGAGCAGCTGGGCTTTTGGGTCCTGTATTTCTTAAGTATGATTCTAGGAACTTTAAAATGTCGGACTTTTTTTATTTTTTTCCTCCGGAGGGCTATATGGTTTTTTACTAATGATTTAGATAGTTTCATTCAGGACTAGAAGGATATAAAATTCTGAAATCTCAAGTAAATGGAAGTACTTTTCTCTAAACAAAACAAAATTCCTATTTTAGAAAGACTTTTTCCATTACTTGGCAATGAGTAGTTATGAAGTTGCACACTCTCCTCATATACTGCTAATAAGGGATTATGTCCTTCAGTTCAAAGTAGATAATTGCTAAATTGGAAGTGGTTTATATGGATGAGACATACTGTCTGGTATTAAGAGTGTTCCAAATTATTATTTAACTTTTTAAACAGGAAAAGGTTTAGTAAGTAGTCTTAAAGGTCCTTAGAGAACTTCAGCGTTCTCTAAGAAAGGAAACAGGTTGAAAGGATCTTTTCATCTGGGTAAGATTTTAATCTGGTTGAACAACCACAGGGTATAGATGAAATTATCGCAAAATATCCATTGACAATAAAACGGATTATTATAATAATAAATTATGCTATCAAGTGTCTTTCATTTTAGCTAGCACTCTATCAGAGAGAACTGGAAGGTATTATGATATCTGGAAGGTATTATGATCTATTAAATTGTGAATGGAACTACTACAAAGTTTTGAATAAGGAGGAAATAGAGGTGTTAATAGAAGAGAAACAACATGGGGTTTTTTTGCAACTATTAAGTGAGGGTCAAGTTAAAATAGTTTGGTTGCTAAGAGAGAGGTACCTAAGATATCACATTCAAAGCAGAATTTAATTCAAAATTCAGCATTATTAGGATATAATAAAAATGAACTCATATGGGGGTTTTATGTCATCATCCCTATCCTGAAAAACTAAGCTTGGATTGAAAATTCTGCATCTTATACAAAGGCAACACGGTTGTGCTATTGAGACAGATTTCCCTATATTCAACTCCTGCCTATAGATGCTTAGGTTTGAGGATGCTTTAAAGTTTATTTTTGACTAGTACCTTGACTTAATTAATGTTCCTGCTAAGTAAAATGCAGCCCTTTTAAAACTGCCCTACTGATTCCAGTTGAGGACCGGATATCTGTACAATACATGCAGTATTTACACTCTAAAAACAGAAGTCTCAAAACAAAGGAATGCCAACAGATCGAAGATTAATGAATTTTTTTATTTTTTTTTTTTGCCTGGGAACAGAGTTGTTTGTTTTGCTAAAAATATTTTAAATGATTAATGTATTTTTTTGTCATATTCATATAATTTCTATAGAGAAAAGAGAAATGTCAATGAAAAGGAATTAGTCATGCTGAATGAACAGATCATTAAAAAAAAAGGAGTCAGAAATCAAATTGATATCTATACACACACATGATTCAGATCAGTCCACAAAAAGTGTTTGCAAAGATATTAGTCCTAAAACTCCTGTGGTCAGTAGAAATGCAGTTTTGAAAAAAGAATTTAACAAAAAACCCCAATGTATTTCATTTTAGAAGAGATTTACAAAATTTATAGGAAGTATCTGAAAGAGAAACAGAAGAAGTAATTTGAAACAAAACAGTCTAAAAAAAAATTATTCTGATATGACAAGATTATATGTTCTGCTTTAGTTAGAATCACTAGAGTAATACTGAATTTACTGAAAGACATTATTTCAGCGGTTATGCTCAGTAACAAGCCTGGGTTTGCCTTATATATGGTTTTGGAGAAAACACTTACATGTTCTCATTATCTCTGTATGCTCACAACAAAGCAGAGAGCAAGCAGAGCGTCCCCACAGTTTACACAAGGAAAAGGTTTCTGTTTACCATAATGATCTATTGAATCTTTTTAATCCCCTGTTAAAAAGAGCAAGTCAGCTGCATTGGAAGCCCTTCTTCCAGCTGTGTATTGCTCAGTTGTTGCTCCTCTGTGGAGTTCACAGAATTATACAATCACAGAATGGTTCAGGTTGGAAGGGGCTTGAAAGCCTCTCCAGTGCCACCCCCTGCCCTGGGCAGGGACACCTCCCACCACCCCAGGTTGCTCCAAGCCCCATCCAGCCTGGCCTTGAACCCCTCCAGGGATGGGGCAGCCACAGCTTCTCTGGGCAGCCTGGGCCAGGGTCTCACCACCCTCACACCAAAGAAGTTCTTCCCCACATCTCATCTCCATCTCCCCTCTTTCACTGTCAAACCCTTCCCCCTCATCCTGTGGCTCCCCTCCCTAGCTCTCCAGGAGCCCCTTTAAGGACTGGAAGGTGCTCTAAGGTCTCTCTGGAGCCTTCTCTTCTCAAGGACGAACCCCCCGAACTCTCTCAGCTTGTCCTCATAGGAGACTGGTGTAATTAGACTGAAGGGACATTAAGATGTCTTAACAATTAACTCTGCTAGTATAGCTGATGTTCCCAAATGTTCCTTTTGGGTATCTGTGGAAACATTTTCTCTTGATAATTGTCTACTCTCTACTTCTTATGATAATTAATTGGCAGCTCCTTCCACCATCTGCAGTCCATGCTTATTGACTTTTAAGTTAAATATGTGAGAATGCAACTGATTTATTGATAAACAGAGCAAATAATGATATTACAAGTGACCTCAGAGATATATTATAAGGTGATCTCAGAGAGCAGATTATGATCTTATATTAGAGCAGACTGGATAGCAACGTTTAAAATAATTCATTTAAAAAAATAAGGAGTTCTACACAGCCGAATATTTCTACAATTATAACTTGATTGACTTGTCAGTGAATTACATTTCAACTGCTGTAACCATCTTTCAACCAGATAATTTACGTTGTATTTAGGCAAGGTTTGATCCTGGAATGAGCTGAGGCCTGAGTTAATAGACTGAACAGAACTGAGTACTTTCCAGAATCAGGCCAGAGACAGCCAACTTTGTAGTTGCCAAAGAGGTAAGCACAAGAAGGGCCAGAAGTTGTTAGAAGAATGAAGTATGTTGGAAAACAAGGAAGTTACCTTGCACAAAGTAAGTAACAAACAATATACACTGAAATGATGTATCGTGATACCATCACACGGCAACAGCAAAGGGAATAAACAATTCTATTAGGAAGCACAGTGCCATTAGAGTAACGAGACAAGTGTTCTTTCCCTTGTTGCACTACTGAAAGGAGATAAGGTATTTCACCTCTCCTCTTTTTCTTCTGCCTCTGATATCACACGCTTCACATCTTTGACCCTCACTCTGTTTTGTACAGCGCTTAACGGGACAACTCCTTAATCCTGATTATCCTCACCAGGTACAGAAAGTTCTTCATCTCCACTCCGCTCACATCACAGAATTTCTTTCAGAGGTTGCCCAACAGGAAGATTCAGTCCAATTCTCATCAAATGAGCTCTCTGGCAGGTTCTAATTGGAAGAAACTACCACTGGCAAGAGAATCACTGCTCCTTCCCTCCCTCTTCCTTACCTTGCTTTGTAAATTTTAGTCAGTTCTAGAGAAAATCAAAACATGCAACAAAGGGCACAACCAAGTCGATAGCACTTATTCAGTAAACGCTATTCAATAACATATCAAGCAATCAAAACGCAACATTTGCATCTATTTAGCATACTCCAATCATTGCTAGCAGCATCAGAGACAAGAACAACTAGTAGGGCGTTTGAGCAAGTCTTCACGAAAAGTATATTGTCCTAGAGGAAGAGCATGGTATAAAACTGTCATCGTCATCATTGTCATCCCTTATTGCCACCACCTGCTGTAGACTTTTTAATTAGCTGCCCTTGTTAATGGTGATGTATCCCTTCAGCTACAGACCCCACTCAGGAACCCTTGTGCCGGTCTTTGTTAGTCTGACTTAACATTCTCTTTGCAAATGTCCTTTTTTTTTTCCAACAGCCCAACCTTTCACATCGCTTCCTGCTGCTTTCTTGCCACCTACTGAGACCCAGATGAGTTCTCTGGTTTAGGAAAAAAAAAAAAAAAGAAGGAATAAATAAAAAAGACTCAAGTGAAATCATCTTGCTCTGCTAAAGCATAATCTTAAAATTCATCTTTTTCAATGCGTGCTGTTGTACATACTGATTACAGACCAAAAATAATCCCGTTAGCTCCTAAGGAAGGAGGCCCTGCCCATCCACAGTGTTCTTATAGCTCATGGGATTTTGTTCAGGTCCTGAGTCTTTCTAGACACACCATGAATAGCTCTTTGTCTTCACGAGCTAGAGGACAGAACTGGGACATAGAAGAGGAAGATAAGGCACCTCTGGAATAGCTCAGATTCTGCCTGTCTGGCCCATAAAAGTCTAGGAAAATCTGTACTTCCTTTCCCATGGTCATAAACTCTGGAGAGAATGTGGAACTTGTGTCAAAGGGGAAGACTACTCATTTAATGAGTTATGTTGCTTATCCTTATTTAAGAATTTGTCTGAATCAGACGATTGCTATCAGAAACATCCTTCTCCACTAAGAACTGTGGGGGTATTTTTGTATGTAGGCCTTGTTTGAGATGGGGAAAATCCTAATTTAAGACTTCCTGGACTCCTTTTCCTCTTTGTATCCCATATACGATCTTGGCTCTTGGACAGTTGTGGTAAGGTCTGATATTTTAGTGCTCAAAAGGACCAAATTCAAACTGAGCTGTGTAATGATATTCCAAAGAAGTTGATAAGGAGTTGTTAAGCAAAATCAAACACACACTGAGAAACTCTGCTGGAAAGAAAGGACAATATGAAAACAAACTAGAAAATAAGAGAGTAACTGATGAGTAGAGAGTTAACGCTTGCTCCAAATGATTCTCCTGCCTCTGAAACTTCAATTAGCAAGACAGCCCTCTTGCCAGGTCCATTGATTGCCACTAAACCACAATAAAATACGAAGAAAAAGCAACGCAACTTACCAAAGATGGTTGCACAAACATTATCTTCCCCTCTCTCCCTGGGAAAGTAGCTATTATGGATGGCAACGTACGGGTCACTACTCCCTTAGGGACACTGAATACCAGCAAGAGAGACTGGTTTTATACTGGCAGCATACTGGCAGCATTTAGCATTTGTCTGCATTTGGATAAATTCCAGCCATTGTTCAGTTTTGAATAAGTAAGTGTTAGGGCATTGGGTATGTAACAGATTATTTTTATAATATCTTTTATGGATATGAGCCTACTTTGCTTGGCTTTATGGATATTTAAATTTTTTACTGACTGTAAAAGTCGACAATTTACAAAATGTACGCCAACAACAACTGAATTCATCACGTAAAACAAAATGATACACACCATTACAGTTAGGTTCACTGAATCCGAGCATAGTGACAATATTTTCATGTGACTTTGTTAACAACTTCTTATTAGTTATACAAAAGTAGCCCAAATTATCACTTTTTGATCTGCACCAGTTTCATGACATCTTTCATTGGCTGTTCTGAACAAATGTCAGAAGAAACGCCTGCTTCGTGCCAAGAACTCTCACAAAAGTGTGATGTGACGTCGCTATTTCTGATCTTCTTAAGACCCAGAGTTGCAGCACAACTTGATCAACAGTGATTAAAAGCTACGCTTCAAAAGTGGCATTTCTCTAGCGTTATCCTTTCTATTCTTTTTCAAGATTTGGGAACATTCTTATTTCAGTTCCCACTCCCAGCGCGAATCTCTCTTTCAAATCGTTTGGGCTTTGCTCCTCTGAGGAACACATATGCACCAAATATGACAGCATTTACCTAAATATTCTGTATGCACAACTGGAATTTTAAATAAAAGGAAATAAATACTTTGGGATAACCAGAAATATCTCAACCCAGCATTTTGTGTTTTATTCTTTATGCAAAGTAGTAAATTTAGGAGAGAATATTCAAAAGCAGGAAGAAAAACTGAGTCAAGTCAGAATTAAGGCTCACGATACACACATGTAACCCTATGACTAGAGTAATTATCTCTTAAAGAGGCACTGTAAATACAAGCATTTTAAAGGTTAATGCAGAAACACTGTAGTTGTGTCTTGAATATACAGATATGCATATATATGTGCTACAGTAGAGATATGTAGAAAAATATGAGTTTTCTCTCTTTGTGTGGACAGAATGATTATAAAATGCCGTTACTGTGGGACAGAGTTGCAGATTTTGGATTGCTTAGCCAGGCAAATCAATGTCAGCTCATCAAAGAATATGATTTCTTAGATCTCCAAGTTCAAGAAAACATCCCTGTTTTCCTCCAATAAAAATGCTGATGTTATTAGTACTATTCTCTAAAAACTACTATTATTTTCATACCATAATACGTAAAGGTTGCACTCAGCCTCAACGTACAGTACAAAGCAGCAAAAACAAAGGACAGACTTGAGATAATAAATACGAGATAAACAAATGGAAAGACAACCTTGTATCTTTTTCAGAAGAATTTTAGTCCTGACGCTCTAGAAATTTATCCATGCTGACAACACCTATCTATGCGTATCACCACAGGGCTGTAAAACAGACTGGCAAGAGTTCATCAATTTCTCTTTTAGTGGTATTTCGATAAAGGGGTTTGGGGTTTGGTTCTTTTTGACAGATCACTAGGACACAGTAATACAAAAGCTCATTGTAAAGGCAGTTTAGGGAACAGCTTGTTTGGACTCTGCTAAACACAGAGATTTTGTAGCACTGGGCAAAGTGTTGCTAAACTTCTTAGCAAATAGAAATCTCACTGTGACATAAAAAAAAATAAAATTGAAAAATTGCAAGAACACTTTTATTTTTTTCTTACTCTTTTTGCCTTCCACCTGTGCAATTTACCAAAAAAAATAAAAGTTCCACATTTTATAAGAATTACATTCTCAACATAGGAAGGACATGGACCTGTTGGAGTGGGGCCAGAGGAGGTCATAGAGATGCTGGGAGGACAGGCTGAGAGAGTTGGGGGGGTTCTGCCTACAGAAGGCCCCAGGGAGACCCTTCCAGTCCCTAAAGATGCTAAATGAGATGGGGAGGGTGTCCGGATTAGGGAGGGGAGCCACAGGATAAGGGAGAAAGGTTTGACACTGAAAGAGGGGAGATGGAGATGACATGTGGGGAAGAAATTCTTTGCTGTGAGGGTGGTGAGGCACTGGAACAGGCTGCCCAGAGAAGCTGTGGCTGCCCCATCCCTGGAGGGGTTCAAGGCCAGGCTGGATGGGGCTTGGAGCAACCTGGTGTGGGGGGAGGTGTCCCTGCCCCGGGCAGGGGGGTTGGAACTTGATGGTCTTCATGGTCCCTTCCAACCCAAACCATTCTATGATTTGTTTTATTCATACACACAGCCTAAGATTCTGCTTCAAGCATCTCTTTTCCTCACACAGAACTCTGTCTGCTACCACAGGGGCCTGTGCAACACGTTCTCCTCTCTGAGTCCCTACAAAAAGAAAATGCTTTCACATATCTGTGATAAAAATGAATTTTAAAGTTTCCATATAAGTAACAGGGAAAGGAAACCTCATTCTTTCTAGTGTTTGTTTAGCAGCTGGACTTCAAACATTCTCTGAGCAGCAAACAACTCCAGGAAAAGGCAATTTGAAACACAACAAGCACAGGGGGCAGATGAAAGGTTCTGAACTGTATCTGCACATTAAATAACAGGTTAACAATGATGGGAACCAAATACACAGTCACAAGTCCAAGAGAAAGGGAGGAACCACACTACCCAAGGTTCACGACAAGTACTTAACTCTTCTACAGATCATTTTGTTATTATTTTATACACCCTAGAATGAGAAATTTCTTCTTTGAGCAACAGGTGATCGTGAAGCTTCAACATCACACAGAGTTTATTCTTTTAACTTCTGTATATGAAACAAATAGCAGCCGAAACCATCTGCATTTTAAGGAAAACGAGTTATTTTGTATCAGATAAATGAGAAAGTCAGCAAAATGCCACAATGTTATCGGGTGCTATTGCTTTAGGCTCTAAGAAATAAACATCCTAACTCAAAATGTGTCATTGCCCAGAAATACTTACTGCATCATTCCAATTCATTGCATCCAAAACACGAAGCAAGAGCTCCCTCTGTGTAACTCTGGGTGCATTACTTTGTTATACTGTGTCACAGATACATTTGCTTTATATTTTATGATTCTTATTGTGAATGCAAGAAATTGAAAAAAATAATAAGAAAATTCAGAGCTCTCAGCACTAGACTAGAATATTGATTTCAGTAAAATTAGAGAGAATAAATACAGGATAAAAAATGTAAGTTTGTTATACCATCTGAGCTGGGAATAAAGGCTCACTGGAGGCACAGGGATGGAACTTCAGATGAAGCGCATCTAGTTTCTGACACACAAACTCTTCTGCTGGAAAGCAAGTTAAATCAGGCTGATTAGAAACATCTGAGGAGGCTCATTATTATTGTTACAGCTGGATGATGGCAGAATTTACCATCCTCAGCTGTTTTCCCCGCCTATCTGTTGAAAGCTTCTGCTCCCACAGCAGAAACAACTCCTGAACCATCACAGGTGGTTCACCATCTCCCCCAGATCACCATTCCAAACCGTAGTGATGCTGCTTCGGGTTATTTGAATATTCTGGGTAGTAAAAGGCAGTTTTTCAGAACTTGTTTCATGCTGGAGAAGCAATGATCTCCAAGAGAACACCAGGCAGATAAAAAGGAATTGCCTCAGGCAAATGAACTGCCATCATTTGTGTTTTTAAATTGAAATTCTGAGCACAAAGGTGATTCTTTAGTGACACAATGCAGAAATGGGAACTATCACAGCATTTCCAGCCCATCTTTCAGGGATACTCCTGCCTTACGTAAACAATTCCTGCAGCTATTTGTGATTTTTCACAGAATGTTGGCAGACAACTCTGTAACCAAGGGGAAAAAAATGCCTTTCTTCAGGAAAATGAATCAGTAATGTGTGTTGGTAGTGAGCAGTATTAACACGTAGTCACTGCAGATCCTACTTACTGCCTCGAAGGTGTATAAAATGATTCCAAATTTCAGAATAAGACAAACCATCCTTTACCTATCACATGCATTCAAAAACAAAACTCAAAGTATATTTCAAATTTACGGTGGAAAATTCCCTTCTGTTTTGAAGCTTGCGTCAGCTCTATTTTAAATTTCACAAGCACTGAGATGGATGTGATTAATTGTTATAGGTAACAGTATGAAAGCCCTACTGTTTATTTTGAGGTTTCCTCCCCTTCTCCTCCGCAGCTACACCGACAAGCATTTCCCACAGAGAATGGAGCACAGTGAATGCTGGTACCACCCTGACTTCACAAGTTCCTTTCTCATACTCTGAGAAAATACTAAGTTTTCCTTATTTTCAAAATCCCTAGTTACTCAGCAGAAACACTTCTTGCCTCTACACAAAAACCTCCATCAAAATGCACCACATTAAGCAGGGCACTGGATTTTTGGTCAGTCTTTGCTGTCGAGACAATTGCCACCAAGAGATCCTCCAAGACCACTCTAAGGACTTTCAGACACACACTGTAGACTTTTTACATGCTTGCATTTTGTACAACAGTGAGAGGCTAGGGGCTTTTGGAATTAACAAAGGTCTTAACCAGATCTTCACAGCAGCATTTATTGTTGGGGTATTAATGGACCTCTGGTTCACACTCCAGCTTTGTGGAATTCCTGGGAGATCTTCCAGTGACCTTCCAGATCCTAAAGGTGCTCCAGAAAAGCTGGAGAGGGACTGTGGATCAGGGAGGGGAGCCATAGGATGAGGGAGAAAGGTTTGACACTGAAAGAGGGGAGACTGAGCTGAGATCAGGGCAGGGCAGTGGATGGGGTTTAAGGTCCCTTCCAACCCAAACCATTCTACGAACTCTTTCTGCTGACACATCCTCAGACCTGACAGTTGGTTCAATAACTGCTCATCTGAATAACCCACTGGTTTTCTGAACAACTAGAAATGTGTCTTAAGGAGCTCAAGACATTATGGCATGGAAGATGCTTCTCTAGACAGTACCGACAACTCTGCATTTGTATCACTTGTAAGTTAGATTCCAAATATGGGAGTTGTAAGACACAACCCAGGCATGATTACAAGACAGGTAGCCACATTTATGACAATTATAATCTGCCCCAGCATTACTAATTTGCTGGCAATCAGAATACTTGGCACTCCTGTGCACATTTTCTGGCTGCTTGAGCCCGTGCAGCAGGATCTTTGCTGCCTTTGTGAGACTTAGTAATTGCACTAAATTTCCTTGTGATGTGATCACACGGTTATTCTGGGCTGACACGCCTGAGAAAAGATATCATTCTTCCCAACCAAGAGCTGGAGCAGCGTGGGGACAGTTGAATCCCCTCCCCAGCTGCCAGAATGGTGGGAGGAAGACCACCGGCACCTCCTGCCCATCAGAGGAAGTAGCCTTTCTTTTAGAGTAAAACATTAAGTATTTACTCTGGGATCTAAAAGTGTATGCTGAGAAATTCTATTCAACAATGAAACTTTTAGATTAAGTATATTGTGTTGATTCATCTCTCATGAAAAAAAGACATCTTAATAGTGAACTGTCTCTTTTGTTAGCATTTAAATAAGGGTCAGGCAACACCAGTGTGAATTTGCATTCATAATTCCTTCCTGAAAAGATAATTTGACATGCTCTCCTTTTTCCCTGTGCTGTGTATTCAGCTTTAGTTGCAAAGATCATTTACTGTACTAATGCCTTTCCCCTTCAAAAACGTCTGCGCTTGCCACGTCTCATGATGAATACCCATTTGTAAACAAAGTAGTGATTCATTATTATAGCTGAAGGGCATCGTTTTACCTGGATGTAAATTCATCATTTTTTAATACCTCACAGCGTGATGCTCGAAATCTCATCAAGCACTCTGAAAGCTTCGTTGACACAGATTGATGATCCAAACAATTAACTTAATAATGGCATCAGCAACTGAAGGTTGGTATCAACCAGGGAAAGAATGAGCCAAGTTCATCCCTAGTGTAAGCCTAATAAAGTCAAAGGAGGTACGTCTGGGACCTATTTACTGCAAACAATGTATTTGACCCCTTTTTTCCTATTCTGAGCTAATTTTATGAGTCTAGCTATACTGTATTAAGCAGACAACAAATGGAAGTGGTTTTTTAAACAGGTTAGGTACTGTTAAACACTATAGAACAACATTCCAATCTCAGAAGGGTTTCAGAAAAGCTAATTGTGGATATTCTTTCAGAGCTCAGCTGGAGATGGCCACTTCTCAGCTGTTAATTGCTGCCCCTGGAAGTACTTCTGGTCTGCTCTAACATACAGCGAAATAGCACTCAGTAAACCCCTTGCTCTTTATCGCTGTTCTTATTTGTCCAGCTGGAAAAGCTTTCCTGTTTTTCTAGCATTGTCTGTCTCAAGGCATCTCTACACAACTCAGGAATCCACTGATAAACATACGGTGTCACTTGAATTCAGGCTGAAGGAATCATCATAAAATCACAGAATTATATGGAGTTGGAAGGACCTCTGGAGATCATCCAGTCCAACCCCCTGCAGAGTCACCCAGAACAGGCTGGACAGGAACATGTCCAGGTGGGCTTTGAATATCTCCAGAGAAGGTTGCAGGGCTCTGCCACCCTCACACGAAAGAAGTTTTTCTGCATGTTGAGATGGAATTTCCTGTGCTTCAGCTTGTGCCCATTAGTCCTTGTCATTTTGCTGGGCAGCACTGAGAAGAGCCTGACCCCATCCTCTTGCCACCCACCCTTTAAATATGGTGTCGTGATATTGATGAGATCCCCTCAGTTTTCTCCTCTCCTCTCACCATAATTGTCTTAAGGAAGACCTTCTGTTATGGACTTCAATGGGTATCTAGAAGATTGTACCCATTACTCCCACCTCATGGTTATACCCTTTCGCTATCAGTCTTTCTGCAATATTAACCTCAGCATTTAAAGAAGTCCAAAGTACTACCTCGTACCACCAGGGAACTTATTTCTTCCCTAGAACTCTGCGATGGCTGCCCAGTGAAACTAACGCCTTGTGCCAGCTGATGTAACCGTACCCGGCAAACAGAGCCCGGGAACTGCCGGCTTCAAGCTGGAGACTGGCAGATGCACCGCTCTTTTTTCTGAGGAGAGCCAGGTGCTTGGAGTAAGATGTAAAGGGCTTTGGTAGAGCCTTGATGCTCAGCTGTTTCATCCCCTCTTTGATGGTAATAAATGGGAGGGAAATTCACAAGTCAGATGACTATAAAAGTACTCCGGATCCAAAGATGACACCTGCCACCATCTGCCTGCCTCTTTTTTCTTTGCTTTTTGTCGTTTTTATAATATTGATAATTTGTCCCTTCCCCTCTTCTATCACAGTCATTCTAAGTCAGATTTGGAACAAAATCTTCTGTTGATATGTCTATAATGGTACAGTCAGGGTTCCTATGTTAACACTCATCTTTTTACACTTGTACATCTGAAAAACATACAGAAAAAGCACAAGCGCTTCACTAAGTCATCTCCCCACCCACGAAAATCCAGGCACAAGGACACCCAGGCAGTGACCTGTACTTGCTAGGGCCATCACTTGTATCAAGGACCTTGCAACGTAATTACAGGAGCAACAAAACCTTACAGGTCAGATACAAAAATACTATTTACTCTTTCAGGAATGCCGATTTTAGTACAGTTAATACACAGTTTAGTACACAAGACAAGCACTGTGTGACTGCACTGAACTTCCTTGAATTAAAATGCTGAGTACATTCAATACGGGGTTGGTTTTTGAGAGAAGCAAAAGTCAGATTAAAGTAACTCTGAATTCTATTCTTAGAGACAACACAGCATACAAATAGAGATGATGATACTCCATATGTAGTCCACAGTAGGTATTTGTTTGCTAAAGCCTGATGCATAATATAAAGGACAAAATAAAGATGAAGTATCAGGGAGTCAGATACAGCCAGGGCAACTGGAGGTTCTAGTTATGCTCAAGTATGATAAGCTGTAGGGAAGACAAGACTGTTTATACAGTATATATTTTAAATTAATTTCTCCAAAATCTTTCAGTTCTAGATGAAATCCTTTGCTACTGCTCCTAATTTCTGAAAAGCAATGAATCTGAGTCGAAACTGAAGGTAAAAGTGAGCATGTATTTATGCACTTTAATAATATAAGAGCAAGGAGCCATTCAAGAAAATTGAAAAACAACAGGCTTGAAGTTAAAAGACCGTATTATTACAAAGCACATAATTAACGTGTTGAACTCTCCACCGCAAGATAAGAATGATGTGATAGCAGCAGACAGAAAAAGCATACATTTAATAAAAACATTGTCACACTAGACAGAATATTAAAATACATTTTCATAGATGCAAAGCAATCAGAGTATTGCAAGATGGATCAGATGTTATGACAAACCAATAAAAGCAAGGAAATGAAAAAAAACCCAAACCTATATATCCCCTTATTCAAACTTCACACAAAACAGGTCACGCACCATGAGCCACAATCTGATGATCTTAACTTTTATCACACATCTTAGTCAAGATCTCCCCATCCCTTTATCCATATTCCTTTGCTAAGAAAGATTTACCATAAAGCATCTCCTTTATCCATCAAGTTTGCGTACAAAGCTGTAGATTGCTTTAAAATGACCTAGAGGTAAAGTGACCTCAAATTCATCACAAAAAAATAAATTACCCATGTATTAAAGTTCTTAAGCCTGAGTCTTCTAGCACTGACACTTTGAAAGAGATATTAGGCAACGTGAAAAGGTAATTTCAGCCCCAGCCTAACACAGGTTTGATTATCCGGTTCTTAATTGATGCTCGTTAGGCAACCTGTCTTTTCTCTGTACAGAATAAAGAAAAGCAAGTACATGTAACAACACATCTACTTTCAGATGGCAAAGGACACAGCTACTTTTTCAATTCCATAGTAACTAGGTCTTAATTTTAAAATAAAGCTAGATGTGTAGCTCACAGGTTAGATATGTGCTATTTTTCATACCCAGTGATTTATCTTTGCATGGAAATTGACATTTCCCAGCTGAAAAGTAGTAAAATATTTGATCTAGTGTTTCAACTTCTAACAAGAAGTTGGAATTAAAGTACCTCTTATTAGATTAGTTTGCACTGAGAATACAGGAAAGAACACTATTAAAACCATATTGTGCCATTTGATAGACACAGCAATAATGAAAACACTGCTAAAGCACTGAGATTTGCCAACTACTGATGAGACTCGGGAGAAATCCTGTAACAGATGTTTCCTGCATCAAACAGTTACTTAGCCCTCTCTGATTACCATGATCTTGAGAATTCATTACTTGATTCAATGATCAACACCTCTTCAGCAGTCCCATAAAAACCAAACTCTTGCAATAGGTTTTCCTTCCACACAGCAGCTGGTAAAATATATTTACGGCCTTGAGTCCCCTATGGGGAAGTTGTATTACAGCATTCTCGTGTTCATGACATAATTAGGGTTCTGTCAGCGCATCATCAGTCATCCACTGATGAATGCACATCCCATTTTCTTTGCCATTTTAAAAGCTCATGTCCTCTCGGTGACCAGTGACTATTCTACTACAAGCTGACCTGCCCACTTGCTTGCTTATTGAAAATCAGATCTGCTGTGCTACAAGATTATTTATTATCATTTATTGCAAATTTACTCCAACAAGGTTCCTTTAACAGCTGTTATTTATTATTTTTAAATGCCTCCTAATACACAATGCACCAAATACTATTCCTTCTGGATATCTTCACATTTCATCATTAAACATTATTTAGGCACCCTTCAGGAAGAGATATCAAACTCATTTGGACTAAGAAGTCCAAATTTGACTAGAAGTCACCACCTAAAGGGAGAGCTTCAGTAGCTTATACCTAGGACTGTGATTAGCGAGAAAATAATAGTTGGAGACACAAGTTGAGCCTGGAAATATGGATGGTCAATTGAATAGTGTTTAAACACGATACCCAGATGTCTATTTCATCTTCTTTCATTCATTTTTAGAAGCTTTCAAATCTAGGTCATGATAATAATATTTGATATCTATAACACATGCTTCATCCCAGCAATACTCACTCAGCTCACAAAATAATCATTGCACATCCGGTACCAAGAAGTACACTCATTTTTGCAAAAAAAATACCTTGAAACAAACTACAGCAAACAGACACTGAAAATAAATTCTCACCAAGAAACTGTGAGAAATGCCTTAATTTTTCACATTATTAGAAGATTTTTAGGGTTACCTTGTAGCTTTTTTGTCAAAGTTTATACCTCTTCAATTTTGACTGATTTTCATAATGAAAATGGCACAGCTCAATTGAAGTTTGCTGCTGCTTTTCCTTTCCCGTAGTATTTATCCTGTTAGTATGAATAATAACTCAGGCACCCATGGCATGGCATGATTTATTTTTGCTACCCAGCACATATTAAGGTTTCTTATGAGTGGGATGAAAATAACAGGCACCTTAGGCCAAGACAAATGACATCTTTTAAAAAATATATCTTCATGGCAAGTATTTTTAATTCAGCTGAACTTTTTCACTTTTAATAGGGTAAGTCAGGAGTAATAATTTGGTGGAAACTAATGGACCTTTTTTAGCATATAATTGGCATAAGAAAAACAAACCCCTTGATTCGCAATGTAATAGTAAGTCATCTCGACTGGAACACAAGAGATAGCAAATCACTGAATGATCGGGTAATTCCAGCAACACAGTTATTATAATTATATCCCAAAAAAATTGTGAGACTGAACACTTGAACTTAACCTAGCAGCTTAAAACACACACTTCAAAAAATAGCACCTTGCCTGCCTCTCGCACATAAATCACCGAGTGCCACCTTGCCTTTGCAGCCCTTACCTTCTCAGCTGCTAAAAATTGCTGGCATCATTAACTCACTTCATATTATGCTATTTTTCTTTCTGCCCAACCTGTCACCACCTCATTTTCTCCCGCATCCCCCGGTTTGACAGATGCACTTGCAGTAATGCTTTTTTCCTCTTTTTTTTTTGGACTTACTCAGATCGTGCGATATCGCCGGCTTCCTCCTGAGAGCGCTGCTGTATCAGGAGCCTGCTTCTGCTCGCAAGAAATACTCCAAGGAAAACTTCCCACCACCCCCAGAACCGCAATGTCGTGTCCTACAGATCCACCGATTGTTTCCAACTTAAGCCACGCTGCGCGGATTTAGCCACCATTTACACAAACAACCGACTTTTCCAAGGGAAAATTCACACAGCCCCACATTGTGTGGCCTGGCCAGCCCTGCCTCGTGGGCACAGGTGGGGAACACGCTCTATCTGTACAGTCCAGACAGAATATTATACATTAAATACATTCGCCGCTTCTGGAAAATCAAGCAGATTTGTATTCCGTCTTGCCTGATTGTATGTGGTGGGTTTTTAGAGCTGCTGAGCATCGCTATTCTTTTGTGTACTTCACAAGATCTTGCAGAAAATTGGCATGCAGAAAATTGGCATGAGAATTCAAAATATCATCAGTTTTCTTTTAAAAATGAATTTTAAAAGGGAAACTGGACTGTAGTGGTGATTGCAGCACGGATACATCCATATGAGACCCTATCAAAATCATGAAACTCCTGATACAACCTTAATCAGGAGAATTAATTAAAAAAAAAAACCACATTATTTCTAGAAAATCTTATAATCCAACAAGTTTGGCAACATTATTAAACCACATGAAATCCTGATTAAATCCTACTTGTAAAAACATAAAGTACATCAAACCACCTGAAAGATCTAAAAAATTTACAAGAATCAGAGTGTCTGTCTACTCTTAGCCCCGCACAATTCAGTGCTTTAGGAATGGCCAAACATTAATGTATTGATAAAAGTTGTGCTGATATTGACAAGTAAACACGCAGGGTAGGCAGGACGGCCTAAACTCTGTCTAAAGGCACGCTGCAGTGCACTCTCTTGATCAAGTAAGAAACCAAAACATACTGTTTCTACTGCCTTACCCCCTTATCCCTGCTAAAAACAAAGAAATCCTGTCTTGTATACAGCTGTCACTTCTTTCAAGCTGCTGAGTGTTTAATTGTAAAATAAAATGTGCAGATGATACAAATATCCATGCAATCAAAATCTGTAAAATGACCCAGATGTGGCTGCAGGCAAAGAGAACCTGTTTTCCCAAATTACTCTTACTTTCTTAATACTCATCTTTGGTTTTAGTCTGCCTTTGCTTCCAGTCTAGCAAGGCTCTTAACATTATTTCTGCATAATATCTGGCAGTTTAATTAATGATCTGCTCACTCCCTCTTCCAGATCATTAATGAAGATGTTAAATAAGACCAGTCCTAACACTAGTCCCGCGGTGCCTTGGCAGACAGCTCTCCACACAACACAATTCATCAGAGCCTTTGTTTGGAGGTTTGGATGATGCTGCCGAGGCGAAAGGAGGCTGCTCACCCGCTTGGCCGTGTTAACCACAAGCAACAGATGACACCAATTACCCAAAAATTTCACCCACTTCTCACTGCAAGTCAGAAAATGAAGAGGCTTGACAAGGTTTGAGAGAAGAGCCCTAAACCTTTTGGTTCCTGACACCTGAGAGACAGGGCAGCAACCAGATGGCTGTAAATACTCCAGACAACAAATTCATAGAAGCAAATCCCTGCTTTTCAAAAAAAAAAAAAGCCCTACTGGATTAACTCAGAGTAATAGAAACTCTCAGTTTAAAAAAAGAAAACCACAACTATTTTCCTAAAGTGCTCCCAAACCAGAGCATATTAGGGTGAAAGAGACTTAGGAGAAGCCAGCTTCCTCTGCATCTTAGAGGCCAAAATCTTTTTAACACCAGTTGAACTCTATTTAAGGTACTTTGGGCAGAGACTTCAACGGCTGGAGGATTCTCAAGGTGATTTTCCCTCCAGGTAACGATCTAGGTAATGTTGTTCTTACCTACGTGGTATCACTGATTCCCTTTTAGTGGTTTGCATCCTTTTTTCTGTCACAGCTTGTTGGTGTAGTTTTCCTTTCTGGCAAATCAGCCTACAGAGGGTCAAAGCAAGATCTTTCCCTCTTTGAAAAAAACCCAACCCACGAATATAAAATAAGACATTTAATGGTCACTGTGAGTTTCAATAGTTTTTATTCTACGTGTATAAATATTTTATATAATCTCATGTGATATAATGGAAGCTTTCCAGTGTTATAGAAAGGCTCAGGTCTCTCTCAAAAACAGGTCCAGGGACTTTTTTTTTTGCTCAAACCCAGGACTGCTGTAGTTAGTTATGTCTTTGAGCAGCTTTGTACGGTGTGCTTTCATGATTCAGATATTATTCATGTTGGTTGTAGATATAAATCCTACAAATCCTCATCCAGTGTGCTTCTGAAGTCCAGTGAGATGTTGTCTTTTGTTTATTTTATGCAGTTCTTTCAGGGTTTTAGTTCTTCACCAGATTCTACTTAGTAGTAACCAATGTTTATCTTTCCCTTATTACTCCAATATCTAAAACCTTTTACAGTGCAACCACTTTTATTTGCTGTTTACGCAACTCCTCGTTTGCTTAGATCTGTCTTAAGATGGAGCAGGAACAGTTCATCACTACTTTCTCGATGACCCTCCTTAGCCTGTGGTGGGCCATACTCTAGTAATACAAAAGTATCACCATTAGAGTCTGCATGAGGGAACCAAAGGCAAAGGTTGAAATAAAGAGAATTCAAAATATCCGAAGGCAAAAGGAATAAATCATCCTTAGTACTGCAGTTTGCCAACCCTCAAACTGAAAAAGTGCACCCAAAAGGGAGGTTTTGTCCTTTTTTGAACGTTCCTGTACCACTGTACCAAATTCCTGTACCAAATGCCTTCCTTGTCAGGTTCTACCCTGCCAAATAACCTTGCTGCCAAATCAACATTCTCCCCACTTCACAAATCGTGAGGAACTTTATGGCACAGAAGCCCACCTCTTACTGCTACAGCAGTTTAATCTGCAACCCTTTATCTTTATTCTTAACTCCTCTTCAGGAATTCTTACATAGCAAAAATGTCCTTTCCTGAATGCATTGCATTGTCTCAGGTCCTCTTCCCGTGCACCTCTGACAAGAGCCTCTGCATCCTTAACATCTTCCCCTTTCCTTTAGCTGGTGAAAACAGCAATAAGTGTAGAAAGCCTTGCCTTTCTCTTCTAAGTAAACACTGCTCTTGACTTCTCACTGTCCATCGTGTGCTCCAGCTCCCTAACCATGTTGGTGAAGCTTGTCTGGACTCTCTCTAGTTTGCCAACGTCTTCCTGTCCTGAGGAATCCAAAACTACCCACAGGAATAGTGGCTTCACATGTGCTAATTAATCAAAAATCATCTCTCTTCCCTTGACCTGATGGCTGTTGCCTCCATTGCCACATGGGTGCACTGCTGCCTCGCCATCAACCCCTGCAGATGGGGCCTCCACCACTGCTCCTCCACCAGCCCAGCATCCCTTGCACAGGGTTACTCCACCAGTAGTGGGACGCTGAAAAAGAAACATCTTCTTGTTTCTATACAAGCCCAGGCTTCTTTGTTTCTGGGTTTCCTCATGTTTTCCAAATCTATACACTCTGAAACCCAGCAAGTCATTCACCAGTTCTCGTCATTGTGGCCTGTAGTTGTTTTCTTTTCCACTTTCTTCTGCTCCCTGGTACTTCTTTTCCCTTGAGGAAAACATAAATAAATCTTGGCTGGTCCTTCTCCCTGTTCCCAATCTCCCCTTGTCTTGAAAGCCAGGAAGGAAATGAAAACCTCAGTCCACAGTACTGATATGCCGCTTCCTTTCCAGGAGGAAAAATCTCTTTCCACTCTCCACAAGGAAAGGCAGAAATTCAATCTTTACTTTCAATCTGCTACCCCTGACCAAGAATAAAGTAGCCTCTTTCGGCCAAATCTTGTGTCATCAGGAAGCCAGACTCCTTTTGGGGCAAAAATGAGTATCTTAGAAAATGAAAATAATGTGGTAAGACGGGACATTCCCATAACTTTCAGCAGTCAATCTGAGTTCTGTTGAGCACTCTCACATGACTTACCAACAGGGGTGTAAGTAATAAATATATGTATGGAAGGCATCCAGTTTTGTTTAATTTACTGGCATTGTTTGAGGAGCTCTGAATCATGTCAGAGATTTAAGGGATTACTGATAGAGAAGAGTGTAACCTTTCTTCCAATACAACAGCTGTGCCGAAAAATTTCCATAATAACAGTGGCTTTTAATTATATAAAGAACTGCAAAGCCTTTTTAGCTTCATATCAATAATGCAGCTTTGATTCAAGAGTTGCTAAAGAGATAATCCTGTCTTTTTTTTTTTTTTTTTGGTCAAGGCCAGTTTGTGAATAGCAACGACTTAAATCCCAATGTCATACATTTCTTTCAAGGGAATGAAAGATTAGTCTTTATTTCCCTGGAACTTGGACTGAAAAATTATAAACAGTGCTTGGAAAATGTTATTCTCCTACGAGTCCTTCAAGAAATTATACCGATGCCTGAATAAATACGTTTAAAATAAAAATATCAGAAATATGGCAGAGACATGAGAAAAAAAAATACCCTAAAATATCTAACCCAACAGTGATGATATGAATAAACCAAAATTCTCTATATCTAGAGTTGGTGTGTTTAACTAAAGAAGGATTATTTTTGTTAATTCTCAAGGCCCAGACAAGTCAGTGAAAATTGCCTTTCTTTATCTTCCACTCTTCCTGCTTCTCCCTGTGATTGAACACTGGTCTCTGACTGCGAAATGCTTATTCATTCCTCATTTTCTGGGCAGATCACGAGTTTGTGAAGATAATTAGAGACCCCTGCTATTCCTTCTAAGCCTTGAATCTTCAGGCTAATTAAAATGAAGAGCTGCATAAACACGGGCAGCTGATAAAGGCCTGCAGCAAGGTACCAGGAATCATATTTGTGTAACAGAGAAGTAAAAGCTGGTTGCATCTTCCAGGCCAGTTTTTTCTATGGTCCTTGTTGTATTTTGCCCAGCAAACCTCACTTATTTCTCTTATTAGAGCTTCAACACTGTTTATGCTTCAACAAATATTACCCCAATGTTTTTCAGGACAGCATCAAAGTACAACATCTAAACCTGAAGGAAAGTTCTTCATCCCAAGATCACCTTCTCCTAAATCCTCTTATTTTTCCTTAAGGTGTTAATCTTAAACGTAAAAGGGGCAGAAGCACCTATGGAGCCGAGCACCTAAAAGCAAGCAGAAGCTCTAACTGGGAAGGGAATAAGAGCCTTTCAGTAGTCTATCATTTTCAGTATAAACTGATAAAATAACTTTGTTTATTTCACTTATTTTCCAAACATTTCATTTCTGAATAATAAGCCAATTCTTCTCCAATATTACTCTATAATTTAAGAATTGCAAAAGACATTTTTCTCCTTTGGGTATAATATTTTGGAAATAAACATTCAGGAAAGAAACTCGATCTTGCTTAATATGGTTATAGACCTTTGAAATGTCCTAATTTGTGTATGACTGAACATTTCTGAAAGAATCCAAGTATTTCAGATCTTTCTTTATTCTCCAGTTTCACTCTCTAATACACGCAAAAAAAAACCCAACTTAGTCTGTAACAGCTTGATCTCAGGGGTCTGATACCAAGACATAAGTAGTCCAAAAATAGGGCTTTCCACATTTAATTTCAACGCTGCCCAGCCTTGAAGAGTTTCTGCTGTGGCAAATTTTCTGTGGGCAATTTTCTTCCCCTAGAGATGTGCACAAGCACCAAGATTTGAAGATAACAGTTTCCTTATACCTCGTACATCAATGGAATTGCCTGTCTCTACATATCTTGCTCTCCAAGCAAGATATTCTCCAAGAAATGTAGATTCTTGGAATGTTGACCAGGTCAGCTCTTGAACTGAAACATGGGGAGGAGAACACTCTAGAGATCTTACAAGTCTCTCTCCTGATGGCTTTAAAGGGTCACAAAAGGAATAATATATGTAGATCTGATCTGGAGCAGCGTATGGACTTGTCCATCTGCCACTAAAGGGACTGCCATTATCACTGGGCTATTAGGTACTCAGATGGAGAAAGCAAAAGGAACCTCTTTAGTTACAACACATTTCCCTTCAATAAAAGGAAAACTGTAGACAGATACTGAACACCTAATAATATAATTCAATAACTGCACCGTTAAGAAGCAGGTTCACTCCCAACAAGCCAAAATTAAATTCGTACTCTCAGAAGCTCCTCCTACAATTAAAGGCAAGATCCCAGTCTAAGATCAGAACAACCTCCCGGAGATGGGTTATATTACAAAATATGGAGTCTGAGGTGGCCATATTTGGCAGACAATTAGATTTGATAATTCCAGACTAATCTAAATGACCTTGGTTCCAGTCACTGCTCTAGTTAAACACAAAGTACTTGATGCAAAGCAAAAGCCCTCTGGTTCAGTTTGAGTTTCCTGCTCACTTTTACAGGAGTTAGGAACTCTGGGATCAATTCCTCCCGCGTCCCAAGGGAAGGATGCACCACTGATTATCCAGCTATTGCTGGATCATGGCTTCGAGAAGCTGCCACGGTCTCTTGTTCTTTGACAAAAAGAAGGAAAAAAAAAAAGCTTTGTTTGGATCTTTAGCCAAAGGAGGGGGTTCTTAGACACAACTCTCCCCTTTATGCTCTGTAAGGAAAATAGGTTCCGCAGCAGTAGATCCAACAGCAGGAACAGGCGTTGTTCCCTCTGTGGCCAATCGAGAGAAAGACCTAACGAGGGCTCTGCTCTGAATCACTGCCTGGTGAGGCGACCATTGATTAGGGAGGGAGTTCAGGGCATCCATCACCTCATAAATATAGCCTAGGTGACAGACCTCAATGATTTCTGAACTTCTGGGAGTGCAAGTAGCTCGTCTCTCTCCTTTTAAGTCTATTTCCCTCTTGTGGATTTAACCCTCTGGTTTGAACAGAAGAAAAACCTCAGATTTAAGATAAATTGCTTCTGCTTTTTCTTTATTTTTTTTCCTATCCAGAAAAGGCCAAGAGATTGATACAGAGCAAAGGTCTCTTCGGAAGAGTATGATTTTCAGTGTCTGAAAGCAATGCACATCCAATTCCTGATTCAAAATGGCAAAACTGCTGAAAACTAACGTGTCCACCTAGCCAAGATTTTCAAAGATTATTGTTTTTTTTCTTCTCCAGGGAAATAATGAATTGCTACAGAGATAAGAAGCGATTTTTACTAAAAAAGTGGTGACTTGTTTACAGTTAAGAGTCATTGGCAGGTGATTCTGTCATGCTGTTAATCCCTGCTTAGGGAAATACCGGGAATACTGTGTCAATATTGAAATATTAGTCATTTTTTAAATATAAATGCAAGTGTAATTCAGTGGTTTGGGTTTTTCTGCATCCTCTCTGTGTCATTCTAATTCATATCCAGCTTTGTTAACTTGAAGTACAATGCATTAAAATTATAAATAAATAAAAAATCTACTTTCTTGCTTAGTGTATGAACCATAACCATACAGGGATGCTTATCTGTGACCAGTTTTCAGTCGGTATAAATTAGGATGGTACTATAAAGTTTCAGTTGCCCCTTTTACTTCCAGTCCATTAACCCATGAATGAGAAGTATTTTCAACACATTTTATTGTGGCCGCAACAATGAAATAAATGCGATAAACCCCCACACTAAATAATAACGCTAAAACTGTTATTCACAGCTTAGCTCATGATTTTATACTGATACTTTACTGCAGCTTCCAAAGAACCTCCTTGGTCTGTATCTTTACAATAACTGTAAAAAACAAAGTTACAATAGTATCTTTTCCATACTGGAAAGTAAGAACTTTCCCCCTAGAAAATGATCCCAGCTTTTCAGGTATTGCTTATTTTGAGATAACGGACAAAAAAAAATAATTTAACTATGTACCCGTATCAGCTACACACGACCTTCAAAATTGACTGGCAGATCAGGCATTCCTAACCAGAACACAGTCCCTCAACTGTGCAACTATTTGGATTAATTGCATTAACAGACTTAATTTAGAAGGATTTGGGAATGTTTTTACAAGGTTTAGGAGGATTTCATCAGAATTACATAACGAGCAGTTTTGAGTGGGTTTAACTGTTCACACTAACTCTCTTGGCGGCTATGAAACAGGTCAGTCCTCCACTGCTTATTAATTCTTATCCCAGAGTTTGTGACCAGAAAGGGAACGTCTTTGGAGTACACCATATATTTAAACCAGCCAGAAGAAAAAAAGAATAATTCTTTATTGAGAATCTCAGTGCTGACTTTGCTCTTCAGACTATTGTTGGGATTAGAAGAATAGGCTGTGCTTGTCTTCTGCATATTTCTGTTCTCTTGTGTTGCCTTCATAAAAATACAACTTTACTAGTTGCTCTAAAAAAGTATTCAATTTAAATTAGGAATTTAATATATCCTATATTTGCCATAAGTTAATATTCTTTACCGACATCTATTTTTCTAAGCTTTGCTAATCTGAAATTTAATTTACATATTAAAACTGCGCACCAGTGTCCTAGGGCTGACACAGGAATACAAGAGAGTTGAGCAACTGGATGCAGGTAGCTCTCCTCTTGCAAATAAACCTCATCAATTTCAATCAATTTCACGTCAAGTATCCTGCAACATGAACCCATACAAGGAGGCAGGGAATCGGGACTTCTGTATAAGTTCTGGCAAATGGAATTTAAAAAACAGATTGCACACTTTTCATAATTCTGGGATACCTTTTGAAAGAACTGTACTTTTGTGGGTTTTTTTCCTAATGAGATCTCAACTGCAGTAACACACCAGCCACGTCAGTGAAAATATGAGTGTCCAGCTCTGAACGTGCTGCTCTACTGTAGCCTGTTATCTGAACGTAAATATTGCAAATGCACAAACAAATCAAGAAAGGGTGCCCGAGAACACCATGGGGAAAAATAAGGGAGGCAGCTAAAATAACAGCACACAGCTAAAATAGTACCATTTTGGAAGGATAAGCACATATGGATTTACTCAATTCCTGTTTTAAAAATAGGTTTTACCTTTCACTGCAGGGGACTTACCACTATATCAATTATCATAGCACAGCAGAATGCGATGATTTTGTTGATGTAACAGTGGATAGGAAGCAAAAAAGAGCCAAATGTTAAACTTACACTAGAGTGAGACTTCTTTGCACGTTTGGTCTTGAAATTTGCACATTCTCTGTGGGAGAGACTATTTCTTGTGGATATTGGATTTTTCCAAGTCAAAATAAGGTGTGAACAACTATTGATGGAATTACCTGCTGGGAAACTGCATATTCTAATCAAGAACCCTGAAACAAAGTGAACAAAAGCTTTGATTTCGTAAGCAATGCACCAGCCTCCTTTTAAAATTTGCACCTTACAAAAAATGTTCCCTTTTAGGCTGGAAACTGAATGGCAGCAACTGAGATTCTCTGACTTAAGAAACTGCTTGTTACAGAAGCAGCGGAGATTATTTTACTGGGAACACTGTAAATACAAACAGTTAAATATTTCTGTCTTGGCTGCACTACTATGTCATTAAAAAAACTGCACCAGCAATAATTTTTTTTGCCCAATGACTATTCTTCGTTCAGCTGCTGTCATTAGGTACTCTTACCTAAACCATCCTGATTTAGAGTTCAGCACTGGCCATGTGTTTCAAACCGTAAAACTGACAGACTGGTATCTTTCACCTCTCTCACCTTGGTTGCAAAAGTATTCTTAAAGACTTTTCTTAAGGCAAAGAAACTCCCAAATGTTTAGCAACCACCACCAAGACGCTTCAATATAAACCTCACCAATGAAACCTGTAATTCAATTTTTAGTGGAATAAAAGGGCACGCAAAAGGTGAATTACTGAAGACTCTCCAGTAAAAAGATAATGTTTACACAAGTGGAAAAATGAGTAGAGAACCTTAAAAAATGGTTAGTATTGCAGGCTTTGATGCACCTGCAGAATTCAACACGGTATTGAAAACCCAACCTGCTGCAAGACGCTGCACAAACTGAGGAACATCCAGTTATAAAATCCTTTACCGTGGAAAACATTACACTTGATAACCAAGAAACAGGAATTGTTATGGTCTGTATTTTTAAGGTGCTTCATATGCATAGAGAAACCCCAGTGAGGTTCCTGCTTCTCACTCGGGGGGCAGCAGAAAAAACAGTTTGAGTTTCACGTACCATTTTGGAAGGTTGGTGATTTCTGCTCTCTGCCTGGGGAGCTTCACTCCCTGGCTAACGATTGCCTCAGTGCTTTCATTTCAGACAATCAGGGGAAAAACAGCACTGCAAAAAAGAAAAAA
>VZRU01012938.1:10774-21327 GCA_013398155.1 Pedionomus torquatus
CATTGGGATGGGAGTGACAGGGAGGAGCTGGGGTGGGAGCCTGGGAGCGGATTCCTGCTGGCTGCTCTTGGAGGAACTGCTTGGTACCCACCGGGAGCGAGCTCTGCTCTTTCTCACAGACCTTGGCTTGTACTCAGAGCCCCGGGAGGCAGCTGCAGCGGCCTTCACCCCGCTTCCCAGCGCCGGGCTGTGCAGGAGCTGGCCTTCGCTCCTGCTCCCTGCATTCCTGCCGTGACGCTGGCGCCGGAGGGGGCCATTCCCCCCGCTCCCCTGGGACCCCTCCTCTGGCAAACCCACAGCCCCCATCCCAGATGGGATTTTCCTTTGGAGAAAGGGAAGATGGGGAAAGTCCTCAGCATTGCCTTTTCCACCCAGCCAGCAGTGGAGGATGCTCAGACCCCGAGGGGATGTATAACTCAAAGCAGTTTGCTTTTAACCATTGTCCAGCCATGAGGTTTCTGCAACACAGAAAGGCCTTTGGGCTGCTGCAGCCCCTTTCGTGGCTCTTTGCTCCATCTAGCTGCAGGGATGCCCTATAGAAACCATGGATGGTGGCAGGAGGTTGGGGGTCCAGCGGCTGAGCAGCCCCCAGACACTGGGTTTCTTGCACAGCACCATCGCAGCTTCCTGCCTGAGCAAACTCGCCATGCCCAAAGGGGAAGAGACTTTGCAGAACCCCATGGCAGCATAAACATTACCAAACCCCCAGGGCTGCAGCAGTGAAACTCTGCCCTGCAGAGTTGTAGCTACATCTTGCTTCACCCTGCGTGCCGCCAGCCTCCTACCGGCACTGGCACCGGCCCGGGGCTTCACCACAGCAGCACACAGAGCCGAGCCGGGGCTGAGGTGTGAAATGCAAAGCCGCCCGCCAGAGTTATAAATATTTCTCCAGCAAATGCTTTGCTCTCAGCGCTTGCAGGTGGCAGCCGGGAGCTCGGGGAGGCTGCGAGGGGCTGAGCGTTCGGCCGAGGAAGTGGGGAGGTTTATCTCCTGCCCGCAGCCAGCGCTGCCGTGCGAGCACCGCTGGGCCCCGCATCGATGCTCGGTTCCTGTTCCACCTTGCTGACGAGGGACACGCACACGTGGGCACCACACGTGGCCGGGACCCCCATCTCCCGGAGAGATGCAGTGTGTCCCATGTTTTCATCCTGGGAAGGGAAACAGGCACACTCCATGGGGCTGCCCTGAGTCTACAGGGATGGGCACAGCCACCAGCACTGCCCAGAGACCCTGAGGGGAAGGCAAGGCGGGAGGAAGAGATTTGAAGTCATTTCTGACACTGCCTGCTCGTCAGAAACAAGGCTGTTTCTTTCTCCACCCTTACAGCTGCAGTGGGAAAATGCAGCCACTAGATTTGGCAAGGCATGGGGGATGTTTCCTCCCCGAGGAACAAGGACAGATCTCCCAGGGTCCTGATAGAGATCCTCTGAGCAGCATCACGTACACCTCAGGCCGCAGGGACGTCATGCCAGGCTGGGACTGGAGATGCAGGGTGTAACAGGGCTGACACCAGGCTGCATCATGGCACAGTGTCCTGTGCCCACCCCAACCCAGGACTCCCCCCCATCACAGCATGCCAGCAGTAACACCACACTCTCCTCTCTCCTTGCCAGAGTTTTTCAAGTTCAAAGGCTTCGGGAGCCTGAGCAACATCCCCCGCTCCTTCACCCTCCGGCGTGTGTCTGTGGCCCCCAGCTCTCCCAAGAGCCTGGGACTGGGTCTCCCTGCTCCCCACAGCTTCCTGGAGGAGCCCTTCGACAGCACACAGGATGACCTCAACACCATGCCCAAGAGTCCTGGCCCCTACGCCCGGTCATCAGATATGTACAGCCACATGGGGACCATGCCCAGGATGAGCCTGGGCAAAGCCAAGAGTAGCCAGACCTGCCAGGAGAAAGGGACCCCCAGCAACAAAACCCCCCAGACAGCCCCAGTCCCCAATCCCAAGACCACTGATAAGTCCAGCACCCCTGACCCTGGCATGGATCCACCCTCATCCACTGGCAAAGCAGAGCAGGAGGAGGAAGAGGCTCCCCGGGACACCTCAGGGGTAGCCACAGCCAGGAAGGACCAGGAGCCTGTGGGGAGCCCTGGGACAGAGGCACCGAGCTCCAGCCTGGCACCAAACTCCAGCCTGACCCCGAACTCCAGCTTGTCCCCAAGTCCCAACATGGCACCTGGAGTGGAGACTACAGACCGGGATCTGCCAAAAAAGGAGCAAAATCATCCCCAAAAGAGCTCCCTGGACAGGTAAAACCATATTGTGTTTGCCCTGCCCTTTGCTGCGACCCATTTTCTGTCCCCCCCCAAATCAAGGGGAGGGTGCTGGGACACGGCGCGGTCTCTGTGGCATCCCCCTATCAACCAAAGGGCTGGCGGGATGCACCTGGTGGGCAGGACGGCACGGTCAGAGCACTCCATACCACGGCCAGGTCAGCAGCTCCATGGGATTTCCTGTGGGATTTCTGCTCCCTCCCGTTTCCGGACCGGGTGGAAATATCTTGCAGCCCCGCTCAGCCCTGACATCCCTTTGTCCTGTCGGCGGCTCCATTCCAGCCCCGAGACAGGCTGCAGAAAGCTCAGACCTGCACTGTCCCAGCCCCCTCCACCTCTCACTCCCCTTTTTCCCACTCCCTCCATCCTTCTCCCCCTCCCTGAGCAGCACTGCCTCTCTCAAGGCAGAGGAGTAAGCCCCAAAACCAGTTGCCCCAGCCCCATTTCCATCACCTGCCAGTAAACCCCCTTTCTGGGCACAAACACCTCCTCCAGGGAAAACTCCCCCCTTCTAGGCACAACTTCCCCCAGGGGAATTTGGGGGCTCAGCCCCCAGATAAAGATTGGCTTTTTTGGAGGTCTTTGACTTCAGAATCAATGAGAAGGGATTTTACACACACCGCCAGCCCGTGACCTGGGTATGATGGCTCAAACACACCCCCAGTGTGCATGGTACTGGCAGCACAGGCAGAGGTGCTGACCCCAAATTTCTCCCCAAAATCAGGTCCTGTCGTGCTAGCCCTTCCCTAGCCCAAACCTTCCTCTCCTGTCACCAACTTCACACCCTGGTGGTCCCCGATACCCCTGTTCCCCACATGCCACCCCAGGATCAGGGGCTCCTGGTTCCCAATGCTGGGCATTCAGGAGGTCCAGGTGGCCCCAAGGAGCTGAGTGAGGAGGAGGAGGAGGAGGAGGAATTTGTGCCGGCAGTGGGAGCCGGGCTGTGCCGGCCTCACATTCCTGCTGGCCGGGAAGGGAGGGCCGGAGGAGGGCTGGGACGGGAAGGAGGAGGGTCCGCCACCGCCTTGCGCTCCCCAAAGTCCCAACGCTCAGAGCAGAGCAAGGCAGGAGAGCACCCGGGAGAGCTTCTCCCCATCCCGGATCAAAGGCGCTTGCCGAATTGCCTAGGGCCGATGACGGCGGTGGGCAGGAGGTTCCCCACCCTGGGACAGGGCAGGTAAGGGATCCCAGCACCCCGGCCACCCCTCGTACCCCAGCACGGTGGAGGGGAAAACAGGGAGGGAGAGGTTGGGAAGGGGGCTTTGCTTGGGGAGGGCACAAAGCCTCAGTGCGGATGATGCTGGAGCTGCTGCTCAGCCACCAAGGTCCCCAGCCCGTGGCTGGTGTTTGCTCATGGAAAGAGCAAGCACATCGGCTGCGGATGCCGAAACCACAGTCAGACCCAGTGCCAGGGCAGTCTCGGGGGCTGTGTCTGGCTGGGGGGTGCGGGGGCTTGGGGGACTGGCAGCTCTGCCACGTCCTCCAGCAAGAGCAGAGCCCCAGCGGTAGCAGAGGGTCCACGCAGACGGCAAGCAGGGTTTGCCCAAACCCTCTGTCCCCCAGAAATGACTTAGGTCCCAGACCAGCGTGGCTGGGAGCCAAGTGGAAGGGGGATGCATGTGGGTCACCCAGGTGTCCTGGGTCAGGGGAGTGGGGACTTGATTCCCCAAAATTCTGGGGCCAAACGCTCGTTTGCATCATCCAGGGCTGCTCTGATGATGGGCGTCGCCATACTGTTTGCCAGAGAAACTGAGGCACAAGAGTGACCAGAGCAGGACTTGGCACTGGGGGCATTTCTGCCTCTCCGTGCTCAGAGCCCCTGCCACAGCCCCCAGCCCAGGGATCAGTCATTGCCAGAACCATCGCCATGGCCGGGCCCTGCTGTGGGGCGGAGAGGCGGAAGCAGGACCGGGACCGCGCTGCGCCCCAGCCCTTCCTCCTGCGCAGGCACATCCCTGGGGATGGGGACAGTACGTTCTCTCCAGGCTGTGCCAGGGGACAGGGAGAGGGACCAAAAGCAGCATGTGTCAGGGAGAATGAGCATTGTCCTGGGGTAGATTTTTGCTTACCCCCGCTGGAGCAAGCCTGTCCTGGTGAGGACAGGCCACAGGGCAGGATGACCTGAGGATGCTCACACACAGGAGGGCTTTCCAAGGAATGCTCCCTGCAGGATCAGGCCCTCAACGGGGAATTGCACTGCTGTGGGGGAGCAGGAGCCAGCCCATGGGGCTGCATGGAGTGAAGCAGTGGCTGTGACTGCAGCAGGGACACGGTGACTAACGGGAGATGACCCGCAGGCAGGTCATTGAGCGGACGTGACTCGACTTCCCTCCTTGCCCGGCCGTGCGTGAGGCACGGGAAATGCCGCTTCCCGCAAGGCGCGGGCAGGGCACAGGCAGGGCACTGCCCGCAGCTGCCGGCAGATGCATCTGGCAGCACTGCTGGCCAACACCTCAAAGCAGGCAGCTCGCCAGTGGGGGAAACTGAGGCACAAGGTGCCCAAACGTGGTTCCCCCTGGGGTACAGCCTGCACCGGTGTCCGAAAACAAGTGGACCGTGTGCTCCAAACCAAGGCTGGACCCACACAATCACCCCAGACAGAACTCAGCAGCCAGCCTAGAGCTTGGCACATTTGGAAGTCCCTGTTGTGCCTTCCCAAGCCCAGAAGCAGCAGCCATCCAGCCAAAACCCCGCTCCCCGGTGCCACCATGGTAGCTCTGGGTCCCGGCAGCTCAGCCACGGCCGCGCTCCAAAGGCAGCCCTGGAATTTCTCCCAGGCGCTCGGCTGCCCCCAAAAATGCCGTTTCCTCCAGGAATGCGCAGAACCAGGGGGGCTGCGGCGCCTGGGCCCCCCCCGGCCCCAGCTGCTGCCCTTCCCCAGCGCGGGGGCCTCTCCTGCCTGGGCCCTCGCAGCGTCTCCCAGCTGCTCCCATGCTCCCGATTTCCTGCCCGGAGGCCCCCCATCCTCCCGCCAGTTTTTCTCACGGCTTTCGCAGCACCAGGCAGCTCTCTGCGGCCGTGTGAAAGGCAAACAGGCTGGAAAGGCAGAGCCAGGGCGGGCAGGCAGCCCGCAGCTGCCCAGGGGAACCCACGTCCATCTCCCCTCCCAAATGCTCTTCTACTTTTTTCGCCCCAAGGAAGTGTGGGCTTGATTTCCAGCCCTTTTCCTCTTCTGAGCTGGGCAGTGGGGGATGCGGTTTCAGCAGCGGGGGCTTGGGGAAGGAGCGGGGTTCATTCACTGTGGGGTCAGACACCCTGGGTACAAGCAGCTCCCAGGGGGTTCAGACCAGTCCCCTGTAATACAACAGGGGACGCCCAGTGTGGCAGCATCTGGCAGCACTCACCTCTGCCATCCCCTCTTGCCTTTGGGTGACTGATTTCTGAGCCACCAGGCACCCTCCCCAACCTAGAGGGAGCCCACAGAGGAGGAGTTTAGCTCCTCAGGGATGCCAGCAGCACAGGTTTGTGTGCAGGACCCCCGGCAGCTGCCCGTACGAGGTGGGGATCTGGCTGTGGCTGTAGGCACTAGGTGGACTGAGGTGGCTCCTGGCAGGGAAGGAGCATCCCGAGTCCGTGACACCCTCGGATTTGGTTATTTCTTAGCTGCAGCTGCCTGCCCTTGTGCTGGCAGCCTGCCACCCCCGGGCCCTTGCTGTCACCCCGTGCTAAGGAAGGTGACCTCGGCAAGTAGTGGGATGTCCATGCTGAAGCTTGGTGCCAGGGAGGCAACAGGTACTGGATTCTGGTTAAAGAAGTCTGGATTTTTGTATTCTATTCTGAAAGGCAAGACCTCAGGGCAGCACGTCCCAGCTCAGGCTGTTACAACCTCTCTCCCTTTGAACTCTCTGTTCTTCCCGTTGGACTTGTCCATACAGACACATAGCTCAACCCACAAGAGCACAAAAAGCGGTAGCAGCATTGCTGCATGCTCAGGAAAGAGCAGGACCATCTGCATCTCCCATTAAATAATGGCAAAAAAGCTGCCGGATCAGCTGTGCCTCGGGATTGTTGGGCTGGTTGTCAGTAGGGCTAAGAGTGAACATGTCACCAAGAACGGGAGTTTCTGTTGTGTGTATAATGGGAGGGCAAACCTTGCAGTCCCAGCCAGGACGTCACAGTTCATGTGGCTTCAGTGGGTGTTTGATTTCTACGGGGTCGCACGAGGTGATAGAGAAACAGTCAGAAATGCTTGTCTGGGCAGCGTGTCCCAACAGCTGCCTACTGGGAACGCAGCTCTGCTGGGGAACAGGGCAGAGGGCCCCTCACCTTGGCTTGCACACCCCAGCACTGTGACCTGCAGGGACCCCAGCCTTGCTGCTGAGTCTCCCTGGCTCACGCAGTCCCAAGCCGATTTGGGGCGAGATCCTCTAAAAAGGCCTCATTCTTCCCTGATCGCATTAGGGCGGCTAAGCCCTGCACCAAGAGTGGGCATGGAGCAGGCAGGAGCAGTGCTGGGGCCCTGGGAACCTCTCCCAAAACCCTGGACATGCTCTTGGCCCCATGGCAAGGCAAGGGATACAGACCCCCACCCTCCCTGCCTGTGCCACCACCACCTTTGACCTGACTGTCACAACTTACTGCCCTTTGCTTATGTATTTTTATTTTTCCCCTTCCTTCTAGCCACCATGATGGCCTGGAGTCCGGCAGCGAATACGTGAAGGTAAGATGCTGAGCGCAATCACAGTGGACACCAGCTGGGTACCCCTGATGGAGGGGAAACATTGCCCCCGGGCTGGCCACATCCTGCACCAGTGGGTCCTGCATCCCCTGTCCCACCACCTCCTCCAGGCTCTCTCTTCAGCCCTGGTAAAAATTCCCTGCCAGAAACAGTGAGGAAGGCAGGGGAGGCACAAACCCTACGTGATCCCCTCGACGCTGCTCTTACGGGAGCTGCTGGTGTTTCGTGCTCCCTGTCACTTGCGAATGCTGCAGATGCAGGGGCAGCTTCCTCCCTCCGCCCCCACGTAAAGAAACGGAAGGGTTTGAGCCACTTTCGTGGCTGTCACATGAAAGTCAGTGTAAATCTCTCCAAATCTCTTGCTTATCCTCCAGCAAACTATTAACATTCCTGAGGACTCTTCATGTCTGGCCAGAAATTCATTAGCAAGGCGCCTGGCTCTGGAGGAGAGCAGGCCCTTCTGCAGGAGGTTGCTAACACGATGGGAGTCGGGCAAGAGCAGAAGAACCATGGCAGGGATGCTGTGTGGTTTGGGGATGAAGCTCTGAAAACCTGCCCCGGTGGTCACTGCCACACGATGGCCTTTGGGGAGCTTGTTTGAAAAGGGCTGGAGCCTTCTCAGTCCAGTTGTCCCATGGAGACATAATGCCACTGGGCAGATGTGGTTGTTGAGAAGTGACTTGAGGAGCCTGGCTTGGGTGGTGTAATTAGTACAGAGCCCTGAACCTTCAACTTTTGGGGCTCTCAATGGTGGCTGTGACCACACATGGAAAGTGGGGAACCCCCTATGGTGGCTGGCTTGACCCTGAGCTCATCTGCTCCTCCTAACAGGGGTCACCACCCTCCAGGTCCAACCCTGGAGCTAACAAGGACACTACATGCCAGGTCTGGCAATCAGCAGCCTCCAGGCAGTGGGGCTGGACTTGGCATTTTGACCATGGATGCCCCAAGTGCAACGTTCCTCCTCTCCTGCCCTTCTTTAGCCTAGTGGGACAGGTAGAGCAGGAGCTCACAAGGCTGGAAGGACACGTGCTGGACTGATGAGGCTCCCATAGGAGCTATGAGGGTCCAACTGGGCTTTGCGGGTAGAGCCTTGGTGAGGAACACCTCGGGATGTGAAGCTCCCTGCTCACACAGACGAGGGAGGCGGATGGTTTGGCGTGTTTTCCCTTGTGCTGTCCGTGTGTGCTCCCAGAGAGAGGCACATTTTGTGGCTCATGAATTAATAGACTGAAATAACACAGGTGTGGAGCAATGAGGATGGCTTTGAGTTTGGGATCGAGTTCTTTTGGTGAGCCGGAAGAATTCCCTGCTTTCCAGGCAGATCCCAGACCTGAGCTATCTGGCTTTTATTTCTCACCCGTCCCCGTGGTGTCCAGACAGAGCCTGTGAGCTGTGATTTATACACCACTTCCCTTTGGTCACAGAAACAACTGATGGCTGCAGTGACAGCAGCTATTTTAGTCAAATAAGCAATTATCTGGAGTGTGAGTGACCGGGATGATGGGGACACTCCGGCTGATGGCAGGAGCTGTGCCTGGCTGGCAGCCCAGGCGGCTGCAGGGCGCTCAGCACCCAGCAGTGATTGCCCCCAGGGCCTGCAGGGTTCAGGGTAGGAAGGCGGCTGCTGTGTCTGGGATCCCTTAGGGGCACGGGAATGGGACCCGCCACTGGAAAAGGTTCTCCTTTTGCGGCTGGGAAAGAAACCAGCAGAGGGGAAACGCCGCCATAGAGGCAAGCAGGGGAAAGATGAGAAGAGAAGAGCCGGTGAATGAGGGTCAGGAGGAAGGAGAGGATGCACTGCAAAGCCCTTGTGAGCAAAGGCTCACGGGCAGGTCTGTTTCCAGATGTGCACCGAGAAACTGCCAAATATCAACCCTTGAGCTTCAGCCACAAACCAGTTCGCCCATCGCCAAGCCTGCTGCGATTAGAGGTGTAATCAGGAGTGAGGGGGATGGTGTCAGAAAGTCAGAAAGCCAGGATCAATAAGCGCTCAGTAATTAACGTGCTTTAATAATAGCCTAAGGGTTGGTGTTTCCAAGCTGCCTGCCGGATCTGCACACCCGGCTCCATTTGCTAACGTCCCTCGTACAGGTGAAGGGGCTGCGGGACGGTGTTACCCTTGGGGAGAGCAGCAGCCAGGAAAGCTGCCGTGCGTACCCCCGAGAGCTCAGTCGGAGGTTTTCAGCTTTCCCCTGTGGAGGGGCAGCGTGGGCACATTAAGAGGCTCAGAGGGAAACCACGGAGCCCATCGCGGGGGAGAAGCCTTGGCAGGAGGATGATTCACTGTCGGATCCTTTCGGATCGGCATCTCCCTGCGCGCTGCCATCTGTTCCATCCCTCGGCCCCATGCGAGAGGAGAGGGGGAGAGCCCGTGCTCCCCGTCTGTCCCAGTGGGGTTACAGACACCCGTGGGATCTGCCAGCACTCGCTGCCCCGTCTGCCCTGCCACAGGCTGGGTGCTGCTCCCCTTCCTCAGCCTTGTCCTGCTGCAGACCCGTGCTGCTCCCCTGTTTCCTCTCTCCCCTGCAGAGCCAGGGGCAGAGCCAGGGCCCGGCCAGCGCCTCTGAGCTCTCTTTGTTCTGCGCGGAGGAGCCGCGCTCGGGGGACCTGTATCTCATCAGCCCTGGCTGCTGCCTGGGGATGCGAGGGGCTCATTTGAATTAATTAGCGGGGAGGCTGCAGGGTTCTGTGTTGGTGGCAGGAGGAAGACCTCTCCGAGGTCACAGCATCCCCTTGGGCAGAGGTGCACCAGGAGGCTCGGGGGTCTTTGGGCCAGGACATGCTTTGTGGACGGGAGCAGTAAAGCCCTCTGTGAGCAAAGCACGGCCAAATCCAGAGGGGCAGACCCGGGGGGAGCCCAGATGGGTGAGGGCAAGGAGGTGGTGAGCCCACTGCCAGGTGCTGGGGGAGCCCCTGCTCATCCCTGTCCGCAGGGCAGGGCGCTGGTGGTGGGGTCAAGCAGGGATTTGGGGGGTTTATTCAAGAGTCAGGGCTGGAGCAATGCTTTGAGTCATCAGCACTGCCTCGCACATCCCATACGTGAAACCGTGGCCTTAATTAAACTGAAGCGGAGCCTTAATTAAACACAACTCGGAGACGGCCTACGCGAGAAGCAGGCTCCCCGCTGCGTGAGGCAGACACCAGTGTCTCCCCCCAGATGGGTGTCACCAGGGTGGAGGTGAAGGAAGACAGGGTGGGCGAGAGGGGACGAGGCTGTCCCTGACCCTTGTGCATCACTGGGGAGAGCAGGTGGGTTTGGGATGGGGAGATAAAGGGGCGCTGGATCCCCTCAAGGCTGCCTGATCCTCTCAGAGGAGCCCCTCAGGGTGCAAGCAGCTGGAGTGCTGGTTCCCCTCGGAGGAGCTGGTTCTCCTCATGGGTGCCAGATCCTCTCATGGGTGCCAGTTCCCCTCAGGGTGCAGACAGCTGGAGTTGCTGGTTCCCTTCAGGGGTACCAGTTCTCCTCAGGGGTGCCAGGTCCCCTCGGAGGAGCTGGTTCTGCTCGTGGGTGCCAGGTCCTCCCAGCGTGCGGGCAGCGAGGGTGCTGTTTCCCCTCGGGGGTGCCACGTTCCCTCAGAGGAGCCAGTTCTCCTCATGG
>VZRU01012939.1:18783-29930 GCA_013398155.1 Pedionomus torquatus
GGCAACCAAAACCCAAACGAGTAACTGCTGTTTTGAGATCCTCATTCCTCATACTAAAAGTAAAACAAGCTTAATTATGACATTGCAATCAGAATGTCATGGAGACTGCTCACATATAAAATAATTTTAAAGCTGCTAGGACATAAGATGGGATAAAACATTTGAACATAAGATGGAATAAAGCATTTACAAAATGACTCTTCTCATGCTCTATTTCAGCATCAGGTAAGCAACTTTGTTTTGAGAGAGCTGGTTTTACTTTTGTTTTATTGTTTTGGTTTTGTTTTGGGTTTTTTTTGTGTTTTTTTTTTTTTTTTTTTTTCTCCATGAACAGATCTNNCAAGAACAAATCTTCAATACAAATAAGAGGGAAAAAAAAAAAAAAAAAAAGAAAAAAGAAAATTGTTCTCTGCTCCCCTCTCCCTGAAACACATGCTTTCTCCAGAACACCAGGGTGACATACAGGATGGGACCCTTGGACCATGACGAATTTAAGATCCAGCATCTTGGAAGCTTTCCTGGCCAAAAGCCAAACTTTTCTGGAATGCAAAAAGCTTTTCAATAAGGCACTTTCAGTAACAAATTCAGTATTTAACCCTTGCGAGAGAAGTGAATATCCCAGCTTAATATTGTTGCTCAGTTACATATAAAAACGTTGGTTTTTTAGATAATGTAATTACAGAAACTCCTGAAAATTATTTTCCATTCCTTTTTCCCTGTCACCTGGGCAATTGATTTCCATTGTGATTAAAGCACCTGGCTTTCGGAACAAGGGAGACGAAAACCAAGTACCAAATAAACATATAAAACTCTCTGGCAACATTCCTGGAATAGTTTTTCTGTAAAGTACAGGGGCATGTTCAGAACACATGATTTTGTAGTACAAAGATTTTATTGGCTTGACTGCTCCGTGTGGTCATCTCAGATTCACGCTACCGCTCCGTATTGTCGTTTATTTTCCACCTCTGCCTACAGGCACGCTCTTTCCAAAAAGAAAGATCCCGATTTCCTCCACCAATCCACCAGCTGAATGCGTGTTATATTGCAGATATATCCCTTGATAATGATAACCCAAGAACAGGGCGCTCTCTGTTACTCTTGGCAACTAAAGCAGGAATGAGTAAGTACAGGGCTTCAGAAGAACCAACAGAAGAACAACAGCCAGGGAGGAGGATTGGCCTCTGACAGGTCCCTTCCACCTCCCTTTCTACAGCAACCTGGTGTTTGGTACCAAGAGCAGACTTGTTCTCAGTCGGACCGAGCCCTGGAACCAAGGCACCACACGGCACAGCTTGAATACGAGTTACGTGGAAGCCCAAGGAAAGAAACAAAATTTAATGTCCAAGTCCAAAAAGCCTCCGGTCTCAATTACATTTATGGAAACCTTCTACATGAAAACACCTTGCCAGATGTTTCCTTATCATAATACACTTCCCCTTATTAACATGACTAAATAAATACAACTTACCCAAGTCAAATCCTGACCATTTCCCCATTTTAAACTTAATGAATTTTCTCGGGTTTATGCACTTTTCCAGCCTGCGATCTGAAGTCAAGAGCTTCTTCAGGAGAACATGCCTGATGGGGGATTTCATGTTTTGGGCTTTTTTTTTTTTTTAAGAACAGTTTTTGTGCCATGACACAAGGGTAGAACACTGTTTTAAAGGCCTGCTGACTCCGGCCAATTTATATGCTAATTTCAGAAATGATTCCTCCTACATTAAATAAGGAGCTAAGGAATGTTCCAAAGGTCTAGACAGACCACATCATTAACAGATTGGGTAAATCAACGCTAATACTGCCCACAGCGTATTACACCGTGTGAACTTTCTTCGCTGCACACACTTTACTAATTTTAGTTCCACGTGGTTCCTCAGCTGACTGGCCAAAACGTAAACTACACCAACCACCCAAAGCCTCCCCGTGCCCATCTTGACCTTGGACTTGCCTTTAATATTAAACTTGAGGAAAAAACTGGATGGTCACACTTTTTTTTTTTTTTTTTTTTTAATTCGGGTANTTTAATGCAGGGTACATTTATAAATGGTTTATAAAGGGTTAAGAAATGATTAATAGATTATGAAAATGTTGAAGAAGTATGGACATGATGAACAATAAGGATAACTGTTATGCACCTAATATTAAGGGATCAGCATTTTAGGGGAGCGCAATGCAGACCCATAGCCTGAGCTCCATCAGTGGAAAGGCTAAATCTGGCAAACAATTCAAGTATCTTCAAGCTTGTTTGAGCACCGACAAATCCCCCAGTTTCTATTAGCCACATTCTGAGGCTATTCTAGTTTTAAAGGACAAGTCACATCTGACTCCAAATTTAGACTTCGTACAAACAAGCTGTTGCAAACCCTTCGAATAACAGAAACATTTCCAGTTTCTATTTTATTCCCAATTAATTTGGTCTTTAAACAAATTCTCACATGGCATCCGTAATCCTAACAATGCAGAACTGAAAAACTCAAAGCGAAACAAACATCACTCAATCAAAATAGAAGGATCATAAAATACTAAGGTCAATTGAATTTTTAAAATTCCTCCTGGTTTTCTATCTTAGCTTACTAGCTACACTGCCGAAACAAGGCAGTGATGCAGAATGTGATGCTGAGTCTCGGTGCTTAGTCGTCACAGAGGAAAAAAAGAAGAGAATAGTGACAGAAAAAGAATCTCTCTAGTGATGAAGTTTTGGTTTTAGGAGTTAACTCAAATCAGCATCCAGAGCATTTATATCATCTCGTGCGTTATCCTGAAGTTCCTGCAATCTCACTGGTAAACTTTAAGGTACTAAATACTGTGAGGTACCTTCACACGACCAAAATCTGGTTTCTTCTCAAATAAAGTAAAAACTTCCAATAGACTGTTTTCTTTTTCTTTTCTTCGTTTCTACTGAGGATTACGCTAAACCCAAGTAATTCGCACAATCTCATAATACCTTTCTGGAAGGATAGTGTAACTTTTTGGGGACACAGAGGTGAATATGAAGTCAAAAGAGCACTAGGCATGTGCCTCCTCATTAAATTCAATAGCTCAGCTTCCGCTGAGTGCCAAGGAATGGGATTACATATTCCCTTTATCGTGTGGGTGCCAGCAAACCCTTCCTCCCCTAGTCACACACACCCCAACTAATCAGTGCACTACAACTTAATTATATCATAGGAACTATCTCTCAGCAAACTACAACCAGTTCTGAAGTGCAGCCTTCCATAAACCAGTACAAGCAGGACTCCAAGACCTGTAAGAGCTACTCTGTCACCCACAGCCAAGAAACATGCTTTGTTATACATCAGACACCTCAGTCAAATGACTCCTGATAATGATCAATGATGGTAAATTGGCAGCCGGGCTACTGGAAAAATTCCAAACTTCACCTTGCAGCTACAGGAATGAGAAGGATAAATGTGAATGCGATCTTTGGCAGCGAAAGGCACATTGTTTCACCGCTGTGGGAAAAATACTTAATGCTCAAACATTTCCTTAAATTAAGATTACAATGAAACATTAGAGGTAGCATTATTAACAATAATCAACTTTCCTGGCTAAATGAAAAAATAACTCCAAAACCATCTCTAATCTGCAGAAAAAAAAAATATATTAATAAAAAAAAATCTCATGTTTCATACCCTCACTTTTTTCTGAGCACTTCAGCGGAGAAGCTCATGGCAAAGCAAATAGGCCCTTGTGTGTATTTTTGATACACACAAGTTTCCAATTTTCCTGCACCTTTTCTCCATCAATGAATGAGGAGAGGAACAATCAAAGTTTTGAGATCCAATTATAGCCCTTTTGAGATACTGAAAACAAGAACCATTACACCCCAAATTTATTTTTGAATGGTGAACCTGGCCCGGGGAATGCCGTGTCTCTGAAGAGAGGCATAAAAAGTATCCAGCTTTAAAAAGGATTTGGGGTTCTCAGAACCCAAAGTTGTTGCCAGACTCCATGACATCCAGAAAAACTGAGCTGGCTTTACAATCGTGTCAAAAAACATGACTTTACAAAGCATTGAAGGCACTGCCATAAAATATTCCACTGCCTTACACCAAGTCAGGACTTTCAGACCATGAGATATTCCACCACTGACCATGCTGGGATTTTGCCATTGCTACCATTGGGGCAGTATCCCCCACCTTGCACCCACAGCAGCACAGGAAGCACTAAGGGGTCGCTACGTATAGGAAGGCAAGTTCAAAAAAGTACGTTTCTTAGATATTCTGTCTTTCATGTTTTTCCTGAGGCAAGAATAAAAACCTAGTATAATAATAAGAACGTTGTTAAATATTCATGCATATACACTTCTCAAGGAACCACTAGTAAAGCACAAGGGGACAGATGTCTGCTATTGAGCACAGTGCATATACACCCACATAAATATATATACATATATATATTTATATAAATATATATATATATGTAAAACCACCCTCCACTTGTCAACATAAAGAAGAGTGATCCCCAGTGAGAGATCATTCAGAGGCTCTGACGCAGCATCGTCCACCCAGTTTAGAGCCACTTTTCTCCCCACCTATCTCAGCTTCGTTCCATCATCATTTATCTCCTGTGGAGGTTCCGCCAGCTCTTTTCCTTCACTAGTCCATTTAAGTTTCCCCACAGAGGATACCTTATCTCAAAAAGAAAAGAAAACAAAACACTGAAACGAATGGTATTTTATTGTATCATAACTTCTTTTTACGTCCCTTTCCCCATGCTGCCTGCTTAGATTACAGTTTATTTAGGACATGTATTATTTACTGTTCTGTGTATTAATACAACACAACCCTGATCTTACCCAGACTCTAGTCATGACCATAAGAAGTTGAGAAAAAGAAGAAACTGCCTTTGCCCTAGGTAAATGCTCTCCAGAGCGGTATCAATCATATTTATCCATCCTTGCAAAAGGAACCCCAGGAAGCACATGCCAAACATTATAGAACTTAAATCACTAAATGCTTTTGAAAAACATTTACTCCAAACAAATTTTGCACTATACACTTTTATTCTAGCCATCCCGAAATATTAAAACACAGTGGAAAAATTGTTTTTATTCAAGTCTTACTCATTTACCTTTTCAGGGTACCTAGGAGTAGTTCATATCCGCTCACAATCACTCCTTTCTCTTCACTGAGCTGCCTGAATACAATTAGGGAAACATTCAATTCATAAAAGTTGTCTTATGAGAGACCATATTTGGAAATAGAAATAGAGGAATTTCAAAAGACTCAGGAAAACACTCTGAAAACCATTAAAAAAAAAAAAAAAGAAACCCAAATGTTTCTGAACATGTTCAGCATCTAAATATTTTTTACTGATAATTTTATAGCAACAATTTATTTCACTTTCCTAGTGGCAAAGCACTTGGAAAATATGAAAAGCAAGGCTATAGGTACATTGCCAATCTGCTTTTAGGGTCAAAAAAACCCACAGTGACATCCTGTGCTATTTTCATAATACATCACACGTCTGACTAACGGCCACTAAAACCAGTGGAAACCTTTCAGCCTCTTCAGTGGATGTAGAATCAAGAAATAATATTCTCTTCTGCAGAACAGCTCAAAAGCAACCTAACCGCAAATTCTGCAAAGTAGTACATGAATTTCTGTCACTCTTCAGAAAGCAGGAACTCAGAATCCCAGCCCTCTAGTCCGGAAAAACGTATTGGGTTATTGCAAGCACTAACCCATTCTGAGATGCCAAAGGATCTGTTTTCTTTCCCATGAAGCTCAAGTTTCCACCTTTGGCTACATCCTCAGAATACAAAGTCCTGTTTTTAACCCAACTCAGTAGGGCATGAAACGAGGAGAGTGGAAGAGCTTCCCTGAGCATGCACAGAGCGATCAGCCAAGGTTGCTGTAGAAAGAGACATCAGTTTCAGATCAAGATGGACCAGCCACCTTATCTAATCATCTCCCTCACGCAGCCCAGAATATATCAGGCAGATCTAGAAAGCTTAAAACTGTACATTCCGGAAAGGCATCCACTTGGCAGCTCTGAAGTAAAACAATAACGTTTCAAGATGACACATTGCTTGAAAAGGCACATTTGAAGATTCTGCCGTGAATGTTACTCAGCTGTGGAGAGGATGCACCTTCTAGCTCAGTACGCAGCAAACATCATGCACCCCGAAGGAAGACAGAGGTTTAGATCTACGGTGAAAACCTGGCAGGAACAGTTCTTTCAGGAAGGGAGTTCGAGAAGTTTACCCATGAATTTAAGCTAAATTAAGTAGGTGATAAATCCTTCAGCCCTCTGCTGGTGAAGTGAGGGAGATGAAACAGACAACATGATGGAAGCATTATCTTATGAATAATACATGGTCATTAATTTCCTTTTATTTAAGACCACATGAAATTCCGAAGGTCTGTGGTATACTGGAAAAGAGGCATAAAACCAGACTTGCAATCCATTGGTAAATCCTCCAATTTACCACTCCATGAGGGGAATGAGTCAGGACTTAAACAAGAACATTCAAAATGCTGAAGAAAAAGCACAGATGCTTTTTGGGGCATGTATGATACGTAGCACGGTCTAGGACATTTCAGATAACACCCTGAATTCTTCAGAATTTAACCCAACCACATGGATTGTTGGCAGTTAATTACCACGTGCAGAGATGGCTGCACCACTATCTGTCAACGTTATAGCTCGTTCTGGCTGTAGTTTCAAGAGAACTACTCTACAATTTTTACATTTCAGTTTTCCTGGGAAATCACTTCCATGATGAGGACGGTACGCAGAGTAGGACACCAAGGCACCTCAAGCTGCCAGATGCCACTAGCGCTCACATGGTTATATGCACGTTGCTTTCCTGTCTATACAATAATGGCATTTCACCTCAAAGTGCCCCCAAAATACATGAATGCTCTGATGACTTAGGTTGCCTTCCTCCAAAATACCTTCTTTCCCCTTTCTTTGCTCAAAAAATTTAAGCGGTGTCTTTCCAGATTATACAGTCTGAAGCTTCTGTAGCTAAAACAAACTTGCATTAAACCAGGAAAGCCACCGAGCCTAAAAATCACCCTTTTAAACACGTGAGGTTTGGATGTTCTTTGGCTGAATGCAAGGCAGATCCAAGGGAACCTTCTGGAATTCCCGCTGGTGTTACTAGAGGATGTGACCTTTCGTTGCAGTCAGTGAGGCTGTAGGAGCTCGAGACACCAGTCAGTGCTTATCTTGCAGATCCTCACGCTGGTCTTGTTAACGTGATGTTTTTATGTCTCTTAGAGATTTGCCCTCAGGTAGCATCCTCGGCAGCAGAGGTACACACACAATTATCAGCCTCCGAACCGTCCTTTTCCACCCACTGGAAAGGATCAAATGTCTTTGACACGGGGAAGCTTAACTGGGAGGAAATGGTGGTTATCCTCTTGAAGTAACCCCTAGAGAAGATGACAACTTCATTGCAAACTTGTGGGGGGAAAATGAACGATTTTCCATTGTCAGGATGTAAATCAGGCACAGGACAAGAGGCACTGCATGGTTTTTCTACAATCAGGTTGACAAATCCCCGAATGGGAAGACAGTGAAAGTCGGAGGCAATTTGCTCCAAAAAAAACCTTATTAATTAACTAAGGGCGACAAAGTTGAGATTTAGGGAGCTGACTTCTCAAAGAGACAGGAGGAGCACGCAGTCTTGAAAAGGACGTGAAACATCAGTACTAGAACAGTTATCATGGACTTTAATAAATAGCCTTATAAGTTTTTCCAGCAGCAGCCTCTTTCCCCAAGCAGTGGCTTTGTCCAAAAGGCGATAAGAAAAATTCTGCTACACCTACTACAAACAAAAAGTTGGCAGCGCTCTCATTAGTCACCTTCATTTTTCGACCAGCGGTTCTCTTAATCACCACAGGCTGACATAATCCCAAAGTGCCTTCAACTAAATTCTCTACAGATGAAAAGCTCAGTGTTGTTTCTACCATCACGTTCTCCCTGATGACTGCATTCCTAGTGTGCACGTTAGTGCCACAGAGAGGTACCATGCGAGTTTGGACACTTGACCTTCAGTACCCGAATTCCTGTCTTTTCCAGTCTACACCTTAACGTTCTGCAGAAGTTAATACTAAGAATGGAAGCAAATAATGAAATGTTGCACAAGGGGATGTTTTCCCCCCAGGGGCTACAACAAGGTAGTTACTTAAAGCAAATAAGAGGAAATTAGGGATGCACTGAATTCACTGCAGTTAAATCACTGCAGATACAATGAACAAGATCGTCTAACACAATAACCTTATGACACCTGGTCCAAATACAAGGAACGAAGTCTCACCGCAGTCATACCACCACTGAAGTCTTTCCCCGTTCTCTCTTTTGTGCCTTCTACTCGGCAGCTCTCTCTTGCTGTAACATCCATCTCCTAATTGCTCGTTGGGCGACAGGGTAGCTTACATTTCCTGACAGAAAGCATGTTACATCGTCACCCCTGAGAGAGATGTGGCTCGTTTTGTCCTGCCAAATCAGTGCTGATGCTTCTAAGATGTCCCCCTTGACTCTGTATCACTGTGACAGAGATCACCTGAAGCTCCTCTGCTTGCTCTGATGCCCTGTCCTCTCAGCTTCTTGAAGAGAGGCACAAACACGCAGAGGTAGGGTTTTGTCACAAAGAATGAACTCCAGGTGCACTTGAAGACTGAAATAGAGGAATTTGTTTCCTGGTTTGGGTTTTCCCAGAGTTCACCTCCATGCCGTGTCTTCTTGCTTGGAACGAGGGAGTAAAACTAAAAAAACCAGACCTTCCTTTAACTGAACAGGTTTCCTTTCACGCTTTGCTTCTTGCCTAATTTTGTAAGCTTTCCAGAGCAGGGGACATCTTTGTCCACTTTGTCCACTTACGTGTTAACTCCTAATAACTATCTCTAGCCATAACACAACCAAAAGAGTAATCTAATTTTAGTGACATCTTTTTTTCCAAAGAATTCCCAGCAGTCTCCAAAACAGAGTGTAGAAATAGGTTCATTAAGCTCTGCAGGAACCAAAAGCCCTTATTCCTTGAAGAAGCCAAATGCCTCCAGTGCACAAGGGTTAAAGGCTCCTAAGGAAACAGGATCCTGGAAATGCTGACTCTTACCGGTAGCAAGATAATAACTTTGGGAGATGCAGGAGCAAGCACCGAATTCTGAGCTCAGTAAAAGCTTGGAAATAGAGTAGCTCTTTTTCAAAGGCAGCACCTTGTTTCTATAAGTTGTGAGCCTTGGCATCAGCCAGGACTCCCAAATCCAGCTGAGGCCTGAATGAAACAGAAATCAGTGTAGTTCAGAAAAAAACTCAGCATTATCAATGCAAGATTTTGAGTCCAGACTGGATTTGGTAGCTCACATTCAGCTCAGTGGTCAGTAGGAACTATGAGCCAGAAGTCCCTCCCTGTCTCCCTATAAGCCAGCTTGTCCATGAGACCTGTAGGAAGCTTATGGTGGCAGCCACTTATATTTCCTCCAAGTATCCTAAGTGGGGGTATTTTGGGAGCACGTGTCCCCAAATTGCTTATCTTCAAAATAAAATATGGCTCTGTATCACAGCATTGCACACACTGTCCTTCAACTTATACTTCTTGGAAGATTGCTCCCAGCATGAATCGATAGTGGGACCTTCCAAACACAGCAGAACCTAAAACTTGATGGTGGAACACTTCTTTGTAGTTGCTCATTTTTAAGCTTTCTTAATGCCAGGCAAAGCAGCAAAAGATGTTAAATTCCTTGCAATCGATTAATTTTCGCATTTGCAGTGATACTGCCTATAAAAGATGAGATTGAGCACATTTAATAGAATCACAGAATGGTTAGAGTTGGAAGGGACCTTAAAGATTATCCAGTTCCAACCCCCCTGCCATGGGCAGGGACACCTCCCACCACACCAGGTTGCTCCAAGCTCCATCCAGCCTGGCCTTGAACCCCTCCAGGGATGGGGCAGCCACAGCTTCTCTGGGCAACCTGTTCCAGTGCTTCACCACTCTCACAGCAAAGAATTTCCACGGTGGCAATAGCAGAATGGGCAGTTAGAAATTAAGATGGAGGAGGCTGGAGAGCAGCTCTGAGGAGAAGGACTTGGGAGTGATGGTAGAGGAGAAGCTCAACATGAGCCAGCAGTGTGCACTGGCAGCCCAGAAAGCCAACCCCATCCCGGGCTGCACCAAAAGCAGCATGACCAGCAGGTCACGGGAGGTGATTCTTCCCCTCTACTCTGCACTTGTGAGACCCCACCTGGAGTCCTGTGTCCAGCTCTGGAGTCCTCAACACAGAAAAGACACAGACCTGTTGGAACGGGTCCAGCAGAGGGCCAAGAAGATACATACAGCATCAGCCCTCCCCAGGGCTGAAATTAAAGGAAAACACAAAACAAATGAAAATACATTCTCTGACTCTTCACTGAAATGAACACATACAAAATACACTTAGCTTCTAGTTCCAAAAAAAAGAACAGTATTTTCAGAGCACTTCAAGCATCAACCACATTATTCAGCAAAAAAGACTCAATATTTACGCTGCAGAATAAATATGGAGAGGTCAGCTCCTTCCTAAAAGGATAATAAATACTAACTGTCCTGCTTCTCATACTTTTGTTACGAAGAGCCAGACAGGGCTAAAAAAATTATCAGTTTTGGTGCAAGTGGATATTGCTGGCCACGTTCACAGGCCCACTCGATTCCTTCCAGCAGGAACGTAATTTAGAACTATTACATGGCTTTATTCACACCGGCACCAAGCTATATATCTTTAGTAACAAGCTTGAAATGTCAGGGATAGGGGATACCAATTTGGGAGCTGGTAGTTGAAGTAATCACATTAAAGCTCCCGGTTACTCTGTCCCAGAGCTAAAGCCTGCAGATGACATGGAGGGGTGTGTGTGTGTACATATATGTTTATACACAAATACATGTTTTATATGGAAACACCAATAGACACATATGCAAACACACTTTCGGAGAAAAATCTCCAGTCTCAGAGAGCTCTCTCACCATAGATACCACTTCGAGATCTCTTTTTCAGTTAGGTAGATCGAAATTATGCAGTAGAGTCCTTCCTGCCTTTATTTTGCTGGGATGCCATGACAAGCGGTCAATGCTCTGCTGCCACCCAATGACTTTCCCTGGTATTGTCCACTTCCTAAAACCATTTCCTCCCACCCGGTAAGTCAAAAAAAAAAAAAAA
>VZRU01012939.1:29960-54694 GCA_013398155.1 Pedionomus torquatus
GAATCAAGTGAAATAGTTAAATTAAAGGGAGCACTTAGAGCTGCAGTACTTTGCATACCTGTGGTGGCTTGGCCTCTGCAGAACACGGGACGTGGCCACCTCCCTTCACCTGTATGCAAATGGCCCCAGCTCTTTTTATCATTCTGCCAACAGAAGCAAAACTTTATCTGAATTCCCAGTCACAAAACCATCATTGTGCTCTGGCAGTTAATTTTTACTGGTTTACAATGTACTTTCCTTTACACAAGAGATAATGCCAGCCAAGCACAGCAAACCTTTCACACAGCTGTTATGCTTTATAGTTGATCAAAGCATTGATTTCGCAGTATTATGTCAATGCCAGACACGCTGATTCCCCTCACTGTTTTCACCCAGGGACTGCTCAGTCCCTTTTCTTTGGTCTCTTTACAAAGCACAACTTCTTTTAGCCCCTCACTACTACGTCTAAATTAAGTTTGCGATGGTGTATAAACACAAGACTCAGCAAAAGAGAAATGCTGTTACTTTCTATCTTGAGATTCACCCCACCTATAACGAAGTCTTCAAATATTTAAACACTTGGGCTTTCCTTGCAGTAAAACCAGACCTTTGCAGAAGGCAGATCTAAAGACACGCAAAGGACTAGCAAAGAAGTTTTGCCAATATGTATTTGCACACAAGAACAAGCTGCTCAGCTCTTGAAGAATTTGACCAGACTGCTAGGGCAGCAACATGCACATCTGCTCACATTAGTATAATGTAACATTTGCAAGGCCAGTTTATACAATGAATTGCTTTAAAATGTGGTTTCCGTTTTCAGGTAGATAAAAAAAGCACCCTGACTGCTAAATGGATAAATTCTCAGTTGAGAGCTTATTGTCACAGAGGAACCACAATTATAGGTTTAAAGGAAGCCCAGCAGTGCTTGATTTATTTTCACATACTCCATTATTATTCTTGTTTTGGCACAGAAGATGTAGTGAGATGTCCCAGCCACCAGAAACTACAGATCCTAGAATATACACTAAAACCCTAAAGAAAGGAACTTACTTCTCAAGAACTCTCTGCATAAAAATTTGATCGTTGTCTTAAAATTTAGAGCTTATTTCCTAACTGTTTTGTCTACTGCTGCTCTCTGAGGTTCTCAAAGGTCAGAGATTGTTTTGAGACTGGTTTTCAGTTAATAGTATGGAACTATATTTCATTCAGATGGGACAATGAAACTGGATTTGCCGGTTTGTAGGACGTTTCACTTCCTTACTCTTATATTTCCATATGCCAAGCATGATGCAGAAGGGCTCCAGATACAACCATTTTGATACAAACAGATGTGTATCACTAATAACCCACTGCCTTAAAACACACTTTCTTAAGTTTTGCCATAAAAAACAAAACCCGATTGTATTCCAACCCCTTGATTCAGGCCCCAGCACTTAACTATGTTGAGAATGTTCCATTAAGTGCATCCAGAAGTGCTGATCACAGGGTGCAGCCCGCATGGTTGGAGCCTGTATTGGGGTCTTGAACACCCTCTGCTGGCTAAAATCAAATCACAGGCAGAGAATTAAAAAATATCCTGTTATGCACCCCCCCCCTCACCCAAAAAAAAAAAAAGAGAGAGAAAAAAAAGATGTAATTTAAAGAAAAAANCCCAAAAAAAAAAAGGAGAGAGAAAAATAGTATGTAATTTAAAGCAATAAAGACTATCTTCATATCTTCTTTTAGGATTTAAACCTTTTTTTTATTGTGGTTTTTTTTTTTTTTTAAATGTCCTCTTTCTTCTTTCTTCATCCTCTCCTGTAATAGTTAGGCTTAAAATTCAGCTTACAAAATACACACTAGGTACAAATTCACAAAAGCGAAGCCTTAAGTTCTCTATATGTCTATGCTCACCACCTTCTATAACATCACACCTCCTTTCGCTCCCTCCCACCTCCACGTTCTCCTGTCCACAGCTGGCCTGTCCTTTCCTCCTCCCCGGAGGTGATGGGTACCTTCAGTGCTGCTGCTTCCAGGGGAAAAAATGTCCTAGGCTTCTGCCTCTCCCCTGGGTATGGGAAAATAGGCAAGAGCTGTCCCTCTGTACGGCTGCACTTGCCCCTAGGCCTTCCAGCACTCATAGAATGGTTAGAGTTGGAAGGGACCTCAGAGATCATCCAGTTCCAACTCCCCTGCCATGGGCAGGGACACCTCCCACCACACCAGGTTGCTCAAAGCCCCATCCAGCCTGGCCTTGAACCCCTCCAGGGATGGGGCAGCCACAGCTTCTCTGGGCAACCTTTTGCAGTGTCTCACCACCCTCACAGCAAAGAATTTCTTCCTAATATCCAATCTAAACCTCCCCGCTTCTAGTTTAAAACCATCACTACAAAGACCCCCTTCTCCAGCTGTCCTGGAGCTCCCTTCAGATACTGCAAAGCTGCTATAAGGTCTCCCCGGAGCTTTCTCTTCTCCAGGCTGACCAGCCCCAGCTCTCTCAGCCTGTCCTCATAGGAGAGGTGCTCCAACCCTCTAATCATCTTTCAGAGGCACCCACACCAGTGTCCTGCTACCCAACGCCTACCAATCTCTCCAAGTGGGTGTCTCAAAGTGAGCTTAGAGTCCCTGGAAGGAAGACTCCTCATCTCCCTGTTTACTGCTCCCACGAAGAACCAGTCTGCCACTAGGAAGCTCTGCAGATGAGTCCTGCAAGATTTCTTTCTTAAGCATTGCCATCAGATCCCAAAGAGAAGGGTATCCGTGAGGAGACAGCTAACCAATACAATGAGAGAACCTCTAGAGGAAAAGGTGGGAAAACTGCTGGAAAGAAATCCACTGTCCTAGAAGCAAATTAAGACACATTTCCCAAGGACCACAATTACAACCGTAAGTCAAATTTACCAAGGAGAATGGCGTACTAGATGTAATGAAGTGGCAAATGTCAGAGTTGGGTTCAGTCCCCACTCTTCAGAGAAATTCTTGTGCCCAAAGTCATTTTGCCTCACTTCCTTCACTGCAAAGTATTCTTTCCCTGTCTTCTTCCTATCGTCTATTTTGACTGGTAGAGATTAGATTTCTGCCCCAAAGGGCTTACAGAGCAGACAGACTTGGTGTCCCCCTAGTGCCTTCCACGAGAGGCCACCTAACTCAGCTTTGGGAACCTGACCCACCACAATCTTCCAGAGGAGTATTAATTTCTAAATCACAACTAACCAGCTAAGATGACACAGTAGAGTTCAAAAGATCGTGAGACCACAACCCTGTAAAATGACTTGAAGCATACAAGGCAAAGCAGATTGCCCTAGTCAGAGGATTCCAGTCCCATTAACCCCACTGGTAAGCCCACCTCCTGCAGTAAGATACTTCCAAATTCAAATGGCAAGGTTTTACACGTATCTTACTTGAGCCTGAAAACCATCACAAAGTACAAGACACTCAGATCGAATGACACAATAAGTCGTTAAAGCATAGGAAAGTATTTAGCTCAACAGTAAAGTCATCACCAAAGGCGATGAAAAAACAATGTCAAGGAAAGCCATGGGGCACCATAACACCCCATAATAGTCTGACGTAAGGGCACAAGCCAGTGTAAATTGGAGAAAGCAACTCTAGCAATGAAAAAGCAGAGCTAGAGCCTCGCAAATATTCCATTGGAGTTTGTTCTGTGAAATGATATCGTACGATGGTCGGTATCGCATCTGTTCTGTTAGCACTCTAACACACTGATGGCCACAGAAAACGTGGCTGTAACATAATGTAGTTGGCACAAATCTTGAGAAATTCCTTCTTGTCCAGCAAAACTGTCTTCCTCACAGTTGATGGGTCACAACCCTTTTTATCTGATTCACCATCTTACCTGTACAGGAGTTATTTCAACCCTTCCTCCCTTATTGAACTAGAACGTTCATGAGTGTCTGGTGAAAAGCCAGGTAACGCCTCTCTCTGAGCAAACTGGAAATCACATGCATGAAACTTTTGGGCAGAACTGAATAGAAGGTGCTCCAGGTCTGATTTTCACAGCGGCCACCTACAGAAAATTCAAGCCTGAACCCAAACCTTCAGCCCACGCTTCACTTTCCGATACCCTCACAGCATGGAAGCCCAGGAGACCACTTTACAGATCTCTGGAGGACTGTAGCAGGATCGTTCAGGAGATGAGAAGAGAAGCAAGAACTTTGGAAAACGTCAGAGGCAAAAAGCTTAATTGTCACCGTGGAGGGTCTCAATCAAGCAGATGTTTCAAATGTGTGCTTAATTTTAAAGCGCCGAGTTTGATGGCAGTAGATATTCCAGTGGGCACCAACCCAAGACAGAATTAAGAAGGAAAGGCTAGTGGACAAAACAGGAAAAAAACCCAAAAAACACAGAGCATGAGTTTTTCCATGGGCTTTATTAGTCCACGTAATCTAACCAAGAGAGGCCCCAGCAAGAAAGTTAACCTCAGACCTCAGCTACAACATGTGGGCAACTTTATTGCCCAACAAAAAGTACATTAGACATTTATGATCTCATTTCATTAAATTCTCCTACTTACAACCATCACTATTGGGTGCGTATGTGTGTGAGGTTAATACAAAAATCGATATTCTATTTGTATATTAACAAGACTAAAAGCTCACCTGTGTGGCAGGTGCTGCAGGGGCCACATGCTTGGGTTATGGATTAACCAACTCCTATCAAAAACTGGGGTGTCTCGACCAAACCTAAAGCAAGAAAGGCAGGTGCTTTTCCTGCTGATCTAACTGAGGGCTCAGATTGAATTACAGCAGGGAAGAATAGCTTTGCTTTCTTCGTGAAATCTGATTAGAGAGAGGTAACACCTTACACAACATGGTAAAGCTCAAAAGGACAACCTGCTCCTCTTGTGGCCCTTTCTGCTGGCTACTTTGATCTAAGTTTAATTGTCTGGGTTTAACACCTTCAACCTTTGATTTTACAGAGAACTTCTGTGGAACCGCTTTTCTATACCAAGTAATTGTTCAAGTCTTTTCAGAGAAACCACCAATTACCCCAGAATGCTGGAAACTAAACACTTGTAGTTTTGGTGAAACACAGGATTGCTTTCACTGGTGTTAAGCAGGTAAGGGAAGACACATTAAAGACTTGAGTTTTACTTTCTAAGATCATTACTTAATAGAAGAAGAGCACCGGCAACAGCTCAGCGCCATCGTGTGCGGAACAAGTTCACTCCTAAATGCAAGAAGGACACCTAACATAATAAAATACTGCAGGCTAGAGCAGCTTCCCAGCTCACCTCAGTAGGATGCCTGTTGTACAAGGTCACTGTTGTACTATCACTACCCAGGTCGATGCTATAGCGTTACAGATTTATATCACACACAGCGTGGTAATTCTGTCCTGGGAGCTCTCAGAAACCAGTCAGAATTTAGCCAGAATCCTACACAATGACCTTGATTTTAAACAGAAAATCAAAATCCCTTCTGATCTTACCCAACGTCACATGTTGTATAACAATCCTCACAATCTGACTCAGCAATTCCTGCATCTAATCTGGCAATCTGTAATCATATTAGAATCATAGAATGGTTGGAGTTTGAAGGGGCCTCAAAGATCATCCAGTTCCAACCCCCCTGCCATGGGCAGGGACACCTCCCACCACACCAGGTTGCTCCAAGCCCCATCCAGCCTGGTCTTGAACCTCTCCAGGGATGGGGCAGCCACAGCTTCTCTGGGCAACCTGTTCCAGTGCCTCACCACCCTCACAGCAAAGAATTTCTTCCTAATATCTAATCTAAACCTCCCCTCTTCCAATTTAAAACCATTCCCCCTTGTCCTGTCACTACACTTCCTGACAAAGAGCCCCTCTCCAGCTCTCCTGTAGGTGATGTTAGAGATTGGATTCCCATTACACAGACAAGCACTTCCTATACAATAGAACTTGGTATTAAAAAAAACGCACTCCGTTTTTGATTTTGACATGAGGTTCCATTCTCTCGAGGGCTGGTGACCATTTGTCAGCAAGATCACACAGAGCAATTGGCCTCTTGGCCAGCCTCCCAAATTCAACACGAATTGCAAGCGCTCCTCAGCTCCTGAGAAGCTGGACCATTCACTCACCTCAAAGAACGAAATACAATCCGTACAAAAGGAGATGAGGCTAAGGAAAAACTCAAGCATTCCTGAAGCGAGTTTCGGGTCTGACAGAACTGAAAGTTGAAGCTGTCGAATACCTGGCTCTTTAAGATAGTCATGCTGTATTTATTTTCCCCCTGTATTTTCACCTAGCTACAGCAGGACCTTAATTACTGCAATCTAGCACTTGACTTACAGTACACTAAGCTTCCATCACAGCTGCCAACCTCAGCTCATCCCTACTTAAATATTTATAAATCAGACGGCAGATCAGTACCAGCCCTCCCTCCTCTTTTGATAAGGTGGGAAATAAGGAGAGTTAGAAAGTTTAGAGGTTCCGGGATTTCTTCTGCAATTTTAAACAAAGTAAGCAAAAAAAAGTTAGAGGCAGTAGCAAAATGATAAACCCATTGATGCGGAAATGTCAACATCATCTTCTAAACATACAACCGAAGTTCACAGCTGTTGCAAAATAAGAAAGCAGCATTGTCCGTTAGCAAAGGTAGCGAGAAGGGACTGCAGGTTTTATTCTTAACTCTCCCACGGATTTCAAGCTCGGCAGTGGGCAGATCACCAAATATCTCAGCTGATCATCTACAAAATAAGGATAGCAATATTTTCCTATCCCAGCAGGATGTTTTCAGGAAAGTACTTGGGAGGCACTCAAATAATGCAATGATGGGGGCCACGAAAGTATCTGTACAGAACAAAGACAACACCTGCTCAACAGGCTTAATGGAAAAAAGATGACTGAGACTGTTAGAAGGAATTTCTAGCATTAAAGAAAAGGACAAGCTGCAATTGTCTTCAACTTACAGCTTGAAGTAAAAAGAATAATAATAAAAAAAAAGAAAATCAGCACCAGTAAATCCTATTTTATACAATTACTGTGGAAAAAACTCTAAGTATAGGATTAGATATGAAAATGAATGCAAGTAAACTACATAAATGGCTGGAATTGGAAGTCAAAGACGACATTTAAGTTTCTCCTTATAGTAGGTAACACGGGTAATTCATGATAAGACACTATTTTGCTACCTTTGGCAAACAAGTGTATGGAGGTAACTGCACCACAGTTTTCCCTCCAGAATTGTAACAATTATAGTTAACTACCACACTTGTGAAAAACACACATACTTATTATGCCTCATGACTCTGTTTTATACACAGTCTTGAATTTCTTCTCATATTCTTTACAGGAGATAATGACAGGTGACTACTCCAGTAGTTTGCTGTACACATCGTTGTGTATTTAGTATTTGAAGAAAGCCATCTCAGCCCTGAGGATTTTTCCCAAACATTTTCTGTCGCTTTATGGTGGTAAAATGGCAGCTTTACAAACACAGAAAAAGATTTAGTACAGAATGAAATATGAAGTTTAGGATTAAGGAATTCTGTGGATTTGGTGTTTACTCCAACAGATTTTATATGACCTTAATTTCTCAGTGATCTATTTCATCTGTAAGAGAATTGATGGTATTGCTGGAGGATGCAGGAAATCCCAGTTCAGTTCCCAAATACACTGGTCCACACTTAGCCAAACTGACTAATGATGCTGAGCACGCTTTAGTCTCTGGACCATCTATTTTCCTGTTCTTCAGTGCTCAAGTCACATTAAAAGGCTTTGGATCCTAAGTTGCCTCAGATCCAATGAAACATCAGACCAATTTCAATTAACATAATTCCAAACAATAAATCATTACTTTTTTATTTTTAATACGTCAAAGTTATAAGTGCCACACATCTTGTGAGAACTGGCAGCAAGTAGAGCGGAGTGTGCAAATTAAGTGTTCTCACCAAGAAAAAGATCACGCTATCTGAACTGCTCAGCTTGCCAGTGAGCAAACACAAACTGGGAGAAGGGCAGCGCCTTCTTCCTCTTGCCCAAAAAGGTAAGGGATGTAGAAATGAGTTTAGAGGGAACCCCTCAGAGAGAACTGCATGGAGAACTATGAGGAGTTAGTACAGGGACCAGAGGGATACTTTTCAAGAATTAGCAGGAGAGCACAAAGAACTAAATCTCATCTTCCTGTTTATAATTGGAAGCTGCAGGAGTGTGGTGGTTTTTTGTTTTTGTTTTTTTTTTTTTTCTTGCTATCCCTACTTGTAAAATACTTGCATGCTGTAAACATTTGTAAGCCATTAGCTAGAACCAAGAGCACATGCTGTAACAACAAAAGCTAGGTTTGTTACAGCCATGGGAATTCTTTCCAGTGAAACCACAGAGAGGTGGGTGGGACAGGAACTCAGGGACCAGCTGAGGCATCACCAAGGAGGAGCAGGTTCACAAACATTCAGACAAAGCTATAGCAGGTGACTGTCAAACTCTTTCTAAAAGGGCACCCAAGCGAAGGGGAGCCTGCAACCTCCCAGATTCCAGTGCTCAGAGTTGGGAAGCATCCTTCAGAAGCAGCAACCCTTTTTGCTGAAATCCAAACTACATCCAAACTACAAAGCATCTGCAACAGCCAGAGACATCAAACGTAAGCCTTTAGCTTGACCCACAATGGATATTGTTCTGTTCATAAAAAAAAACAAAACAACCAAGACCTGTTTCAAAATAGTCCCATGGACTCTGCATTATATGCACAATCTGTTCCTGTTGAAAAGTGACAAGAGTGCTTATTGCACTAATATTTTCAGGAAAAAGAAGAAATGCCTAGCTTGCAGACACAAAGACTGAAATGCAAATGGAAGACAAACCACTCAACATTCTCACTTCCAATGAAGCGTCACCTGAAAAATCAAGAATATCCAGTACCTACAGATGATGTTATGTGCCTCTAGAACTCGAAAATAAAAACACAGTACACATTCTGCATCTGGAAACCAGGCAATTATGTCCCATCTGCATATAACCTCTTCCCGAGGCCCAGCCTTCAATTAGTACAGATAACAGGAGCATGGATGCTGAGCGCAACAGAAATCGGTTGCAGGAGGAAAGGAAAAAACAAACCACAAGAATTATTTCAACACCGCAATTATTTTCATATTTTAAGAAGGAGAAAGAATTTTTTAATAATACAAACCTCAAATTTTACCCAGTTACATACATTCATTTTCCTGATTTATACAGTTATTGCATAAGACTTCTGGTCATTTACATCTTCCAGTACAAGTGACATCAGGTATCACAATTTTGTATTAAATCCTAGTTACACTTTCAGACAATTACACAAATGTGAAACAAGAACAAGACTAAGACTCTTCCCTTCCAAAAGCCTTCTTCACATTTATCCACATGCAAAGACTGCAAAATGGAGACATTTGTGATGTTCGTGATAATCCCACACCAATTTGTGTTGCTTTGGTAGATTGTAGTGGAATGTAATGGCAAAAAGACTCAACCCCAAACAACTTTCAGAGACAAAACCCCAAAATTAAACTTGCAGTCACTTTCTCCTTAGGAAGGCAAAAGCTACTTCTCAAAGTAGTCAGAAAAGTGGGGGGGAAAAAATTCAAGTAAAAAGGTCAAGTAGAGTATCGAACTCCTGTTAATAATAAATTGATAGCAGTGCCTGAAGAGGCAGAAGCCATCCTGACATAAAACCATACTGAAAAAAACAACCCCAAATCTATGAAAACTGTGGGCTGATGCTTTTATCTACTCGTCGTGATGTGTGTTCTAAGTGCATGACCGAAAATAAGCATAGTAACACACTCAAACCAGTGCAAGTGAGTTACTAGGTGGATTCTTCTGGACCAGAGTCAAGATCATGGCTTTAAGAGGCAAGATTACAAAAGAAAGGAAAGTTTGCTGGAGTGGCTCAGAGCTCAGCTTCGATTTGTTCTACACATACACAAGCTACAACATATGTTTTGTATACAGCAGATAAACAGAAGCAGAACACAAAGAAATAGACAAGAAACACCACACCTTAACAGTAAGGCAACAATGAAGAAATATGCTTTTGAGCTGAAATACACCATCACCCTAGATATTTCCTTTCCCTTATGCAGGAAAGGAAGAAAAGACAAATGAGAAAAAGAAAGAGGAAGAAAAGTATACAGGATGACTGCTTGGCACTTTTCAAAAGTGTTTTGTTTTCTAAAAAGGATCAAATAACTGAAATTGTAGCAGCATTTTATGGTCATTTACCATCCCCAAGCTTTTATCAACAAAAAGATGATCACAACAATGTCAATTTTGGTGATAAGTCTCAATGACAAGGCAGCACCCCAAAGGGTAGTTTCATTTTTACATACAAAAACAGGAGTTGGGATTGATTGTATTCTTCATAGTGAATACTAGTTACGTGACAAAGATTCAAACAAAACCACCTTTTTTAGAGGAACGCTAAAGAATAATGAAAAGCACGTAGACGTGGCTTACCGGTAATTCTCCACTTCAGATTTGTTGACAAAATTAATTTACCCAAAAAGTACTACCCAAGTGAAAGTTGGTGCTGTATAGCATGTGGTCATTAAACCATAAAGGAATGTGATCTTGCAGTACTGGTCGAGCACTTTCAGTTCCCACAGACTCAAACCAAAATTTGAACTGCTAAGCGCTCTGATTCTCCCATTCAACCTTTATTTTTTTCTCCCACCCCCTTCAAGTGAGAGACTTGCAGTGATCCATAGCGCTGCGTTCTGGCCAAAGTTAATTTCCCTCAGCTTTTCCATGGAATACGATATAGGGTAGAACAGGACTTGGGAGAAAGTAAAAGGAAGAGTTTCACTAAAAAGCAACACGAGAATATTTGCTCTAAAGGAGAGCTGAATTTTACCACACAGAAAACCACGAGTGCAACTGCTCCTTTCAAAATTGTAACTTCTCTCAAAGTTACCAGCATGATGCAATGAACTCCAGATCAAAAACAGTGAAATACAGAGCATGTGTGATGTGCAAAGCAGGCACTCCCTGTTACTAAGTTGAAATTGATTGTGTTCTGACATGATTAACTCCTGAAAATTTGCTAAGATATGCTGGTGTCCCGTTTCAATAAAAATAGTGTTTCAACTCTCACTACAAAAAGATTAAGGATTTTGTTCTGGTCCTGCCTAATCCGTTTCTGAATTGCAGGGCACAGCCCTTGCCACACTTGCCTACCAGAAAAGGCATTCTATTTTTTTTGTGCTGAAAAAAATTAGCAGGCTTAGTGGTTCCAAAGTTCACGGTTTAAAGTGCACTGTCATTTTAAACACACATTCCCTTCTTAAAAAAAGAAAATAAAACATTCCGATACCAACAGTTTATAAAAATAACAGCTGCAATATTCCTCTAAAATTGCAACTTAAAAATCAAGTCAAATTAGCAGGATTCAAATCTTTTTCAAAAAAAAAAAAAAGATATGAACCAAAAATAAAAACCCTCTTTCTGCAGAGAATTGCCAAGCAAAACCTCACATACTGTTCCCTACAAGCTTCTTCCTAACAGCACCTCACAGAAAATCCATTCAGTTTCTTCCAGCTGACAACCTCAAGAAAACAGAGGTCTAGATAAATCAGTCCTTCCCACCAGTCACCTACATAGCTGCAGGTGTGGGTGCTGGTGCAGTTTTTCCATCAACTCTTCCTCTGTAGGTTCTTCCAAAACATCTCTACAAAGAAAAAGCACGAGTTGTTAGGGGCGGCAAAGGGAACTTCTCAGCATTTGTTTTTGCAATGCACACACTGAGATGTAACGTGTGCTTGTTTCAAGAATGAAACAAGGAATTAAAGTTACACTAAGTTGATGCTCCCTAAAGATGCATCTACTTGCAAGCGATCCATCCTTTACAGATGTGTCATGGAAACCAGCAGCTGTTTTCCCACAAGAAGCAGGGAAGCAATTTCCTGCACACAGTACAATATAACTGAAGGTCAGTAGATTTGTTTTCCTGAAAAAACTCCCAAATGAGAACATGCTCCCAATGCTACTATTGAATATCCAATGTGCACCAGAAGTTCCACTTGTGCATGATCATCAAGTATCAACTCACCACCCACAATTTCGTAATAAGCCAAGAACATGCATCACTTCCTTCATCTTCCTTTTTCTTCTCCCTCTCAGCAAAGTCCCCCCCTCCCACCGGGTCCCCGCCACCTCTTTTCCCACCGTGCTATGGGCAGAAAGCATGTAAGGGTTAGGCTACCAAAGCAGCTTAAAGCAGGCCTAACTAAAGCATTCACTTAATTTCTCCAACTGACAGATCACAAAATCACAGACTTATCAGAGTTGGAAGGGACCTCCAGAGATCATCCAGTCCCACTCCCCTGCTAAAGCAGCATTGCCCAGAGCACATCACTCAGGACGGCATCCAGGTAGCTCTTGAAGGTCTCCAGAGAAGGGGACTCCACACCCTCCCTGAGCAGCCTCTGCCAGGGCTGTCACCCTCACAGGAAAAAAAGTTTTTCTTCATATTTGAATGGAACTTCCTGTGTTCTGGTTTGTGCCCATTGCTCCTCATCCTGTCACTGGGAATCACTGAAAAGAGCCCAGCTCCATCCTCCTTCAACCCACCCTTCAGGTACTTATAACATGATGAAACAGTTTGCTTCAGAGGAAGGAAATAAAAGACAAGCCTTGTACTCTCTTGCAGCCAGCACACTTTCTTTAAAACAGGTGAACAGAAAAAAACCCTTAGAACGATCACCAAGCCTGGTTCAACTCACCTGAACATTAGTTCGACTGTCCTCTGGTACTCAATATCTGACAGAGACTCTCGATGACAGCGACGGTCCCACTTGTGGATAAAGTTCTGGAACGTAAAAAGAACAGGAAAGAAATTAAAGGCCGCTTCTAATGACATCAAAAAGAAGAGGCTATATCAGCTCAATATGTTTGGGGGTAAGGTTTGGGAGGGGTGTGATGCTTGTTTTTAACACAGTGGTAGAGCAATGGTTTATTTAGGTATCAGCGTATTTACTGGCTGCAGGTCACTACTTTATTCAAGCTTCTTGTTCGGGAATTAAGTGATTTTCTCATCGCACACTGAAAGAACAGCAGAGCAGAAGACAGCCCTGTTGCCTTCTACTCCTAGCAAGGACTGCCTCCCCAAGATAACTGTGTGAAATACCCACAAGAGTTTACCTGCTTCGAATTTCTTCCTCTTTAAAAGAGGATATAGATATCAGACATATATATCTTCTATATATAAAATATATAAACATACTCTTAAGACCAGGCATTGTGAACCGAACTCGCCCTCTGTTTTTGTCATGTTCCCTTACCCATTTTGAATTAATCTGACAAATCAGTACCTAGAGAGCAGGCAGAGGGCTCAGGCAAGAAAAAGGGAGAAAAAAACCTGCTCTCCTGCTACGGAATGATACGTTTTGGCTCTTAGAACAAGCCATGGTCAGAGTCCTGAGGAGCTAAGGACGAAGAAGACTTCATAGGATTAGACTCCAACTAGTAAGAAAGTCTTTTCTAAAATGCTCATAGGCAAGACTGAGGCTCAGCACGAGACTCACATGCGAGTTTGTGTCTAAAAATTTGCTACTGTCTGAAGTAGAAAATTTTAGTTGCGATGCAGTCAACAACAAGAGCATCTCCAAAAGAAGTTTTCATAGCTTTTAAGATGGGGTGAAGTGCCCTCTACAGGTACTCAGTTTCTTCCATTACTTAGAAGTCTACAATGTAGACTGTAATAGATGGTTATGATGAACATTCCCTTTCCCATCTAAAATTCAAAAGGTATTTGTATTTGCAGGGAAGTACACATTCAAGAGAAACCAGCAGAACTACATGTTCATGGCATTGCTTAGGTACCTACATTTCCACATCTACTTTAAAAAAATCTTAAGGATGATCTCTTCAAAGTAAGCAATGAGTTTCATTCTGCTAGTGTGGAACAGAATAAGGGTAATAATTCAAATCGGGGTAGAAAGAAACAGGACAAAACAAAATCAAAAAAAAAAGGAAATTTTAAAGTGCTAACTTCAGTTGGTGACAAATCAAAATGCAAAAAGCCTGCAGCTTGAATAACTAACACTGAAGTTAAATGCTAATATACACGAGGCAAGCAATTTTATAATACTTAAAATATAGAACTGTCCAAGAAAAAGAAAATGCTTCCTCAACATCTCAGGGGAAGGGAGGCAAGAAAACAGCTTAAGTACACCTATACAAAACCAACATATTTTTCTCCAAAAAGTCTGTTGGGGTTCTTTTCATTTCCCACAGAAATCAGAACCTGTCTTCAGGATCTGTTATGAAATAAACACACTTCCTTACCTCTAGAAGTAAAGCTACGAAGAGATTAACCCAGATGACAGAGGAGATCAACCACCAGGCTACAAAATAGATTTTTGCCCACCTGCAGATCAGATTAACAGACAACAGGTAAATTAGCCAGTAAATAATCTCAGCCTCAAAGTGGCTAAACAGAGCCATGAAATCACAGTTTTCCTAGAAAGACATTAATATTACTGTCTGAATGTAAAAGGAGATCTGGAATAGATAAAAATAAAAAATCTTAGCCTTTCATTAAGTTAGCCAAATAGACTTGCTCCCCCCGTTTAACGTACCAAATGAAACTCCAAAGGGACAGAAAAGCAGCCTGCTAGATGTTGTACTGCATCGCAGCAAAAGATCCATCTAGTATCCTCTGAGAGTGGTCAAAAGCAGAAGCATAGAAAAGAGCGCAAAACCACTGCAAAATAAATATGAAGCTACCCCCCAAATGCTCTCCTCATCTCCAACCATTTGCAGCTCAAAGATTCCTTGAACTAGGGGTAGCTTCTATTCATTGCAGATCCCAATAAGTTTTTTCATGACTTGTCCAGTCTTCATCAGACCACATTAAACTTTTATCACACACAACAGTCTGTAGAAGAACATTCCATGAATTAACTACATGCTGGGTGGTTTAACCAGCCAAGGATCACCAGAACAGCTCACAGCAGAGACTAGCCAGCTCATCTTTCAAATATTCCCATCAAGTAAATAGATTCAAATGAAAGACAGTTCTGAAGTTTTAAGTCTGGAAAAGAATTTGTGCCCACAGGGAAAAATACAGAAGCAGCCCAGAATTAATCACAGCAATTCACTAACATCTCACTTCTGTGAGATTGGCTCTATAGCAAGAGCCACCCACCCAACACATGCTGCAAGCTTGTTAACAATCCATTCACTCATTTTTGGAATGAAATGACTACCGAGCCAGTTTCTAATCCCTTCTAAATGTGGCTATGGATTTCACGGCATTCACCAAACGCTAGACCAACCATCAAGTTACAGAAGTTAAAGAACGGCCATGAAATATGAAGTTTATTTCCTATATACCTGACCCATAAGAAAGGTAAGTGGCAGCCCTCCTAGCAGATGACAGCACTGTGCATATAATTCTTGTTCAGTTACTTTATGAGCTGGATTTATATGAGATGTTTTCAGTATTATTACTGCTACTTACGGACTTGAGTATCTTGAAAATGCTTCCAAGAAGACTTGCCAGTTGTTTACCACCATCACATCCCAGAGGGTCACCACCGCTGCCTAAATAACATGAGGAAAACAAAAGTTGAGTTTGCATACTTAAGCCTCAGAAAATGAGGCAAGAGGCAAGCAGAGAGCAAAAAAGGGATGGATTCCATCAACGATCAGACTCACAGCAAAGTCATCAAAGTTGTTTGGCCAATATTCCAGCTGTTCGTAGGTCCCGCACTGCAGACTGCCATTATTGTACGTTGTATTAATGAAGCTAAAAGAGAGTTACAGGCTGACATATTATACCTTAAAAACAAGAGTCTTCTGAGTGCCATGTAGAAAGTTGTCTCACATGGGCAGAAAACAAGAGAAGTCATTAAAAGAAGTATGTAAGCTACAGCAGGGTAAAAATGCAAGCTACAAACGAGCATTCCTGCAGTTTCAATACAGCAAGAAGCAGCAGGAGTAACAAATGAAAAAAGCCTCTGTGATTTAACATTAAAAGTAGAGGAGCCACCCTCCCAAGTAGCTGACCCACCCAAGAATAAGAGCAGAAAAACCCCGAATTGAACAAACTCAGAGGTACTGAGTTACAGATGCTTTTGAAAAACAGATTCTTTCAGAGTAATGATGTTTAGAATGCTACCTGCTATTTCCCATGGGATCAACAGCACCTTCAAATAGCATTATGCCAGTTATAGCAAATGCATAGAAAACCACCTGGAAGGAATATAAGCAAGTATTAGTTTTGAATATTTCTGTCATTAAAGAAGAAAACAAGGCAATTAACATGGAATTCATATTGGTACCACAGCTAAAGGAATTGTGCCAAGAACAATGCCTGAAGGTATTCAAGCAAATATACTTTTTCATGTTTGTGTTCCTTAAATAAAATATTAAAAAGAACAAATAATTAACTTTCAGTTGCTTAAATGCATAAATCATTTGACTTTATGATCTCCTCTATTTTTCAGTGTCTCAGAATGCTGAGTATTTAACACTGACAAATAGAGACTTAAAATGAAAAAGCAGAACTTTTATTTACAAGGAATCTTCTAAATATCTGGGGAGATTTCTTCTAGATTCAGTGCAAATAAGCTTTTACTGAAGTTAACTGAAGGGCAATACTAAGTCAGTGTTTCATCCTGTATCAGCAACTTCTTTAAAAATGTTATATTGGCCTAAAAATAAAGGTCTCAATAACCAAAGTATTAGGGAACTTCTGTCTTCAGATATGCAAGCCTGTTTTTAAAGAGAGATCTTTGTCACAGTCTTCAGCAGTTGCCTAGGTGATTTTGCAATTTTTATCCTATAAAGATCATTCTAGAAATAACTTACAACTTCACTCCTCTGAGTCATTTGTCCTAGTACGGCTTGAAACAAGCTGAGTCTTCAAGTGAAAATGTCATTAGTCACATTCCTGCATCTTGCTACAAAACAAACCCGAGAGGGAAGTCTGGGAGAAGAAGTGAGACCGCTCTGCCCTGTGATCCCCAGCACTTTGAACACTGCTGGAATAAGTCGAAGCTGACATTCCACAGCCTGCCAGAAGATGGAGTATCTGGTTCGGCTATAATAAAATTAATTTTATTCTTTGAAAAAGAGGTGTTTAAAACACGCACTGCCTGAGAAATAAGCTAATCAGCTACATTACTTTATCAGCACGTGTTCCAGGCTAACATTAGGAAAGATGTCAGCCTTCACTACAGTAGAAGCTCAGCGACAGCTTCCACACAGCCTCAAGTAAAAGTAAATTAAATTAACGAAGCGGTGAACACCACAGCAGACTTGCCTCACAGCTGGGGCAAAACTACAGTTCACATGCCCGGCATTAAGGACAGTTGGTGCACGCCCAAGGTGTTTCTCAGTTTCAAGAGGAGCCTCCAGTGACAAATGTGATTTGGACAGCACAACAAAGTTAGTATTGACCCAGCATTGCCCAAATCGGGTTCTTCGTTTCAAATCACAACAAACTTTTCCAAACTGCAACCCAAGGCACCTCCCCTACAGATAACGCCAGAGATAAGTCATAATAAAAAACATATATTCATATATGCATATTATATATAAGATATTGTGGATAAATTGCACGTATATAGACTAGACGACTTTTTAGGCAATATCTAATATGCAGAAAATCCTTTGTCTCTAATCATTACCTCAACTTAAGGTATCCTAAAAACCCCACAACTAACGGCAAAAAAGCCACGCAGGCACTGTACCAGGAAGACATCATTGCAGAGACAGAAACTCAAAGGGTGGGAAACACAGGATTTATGTGATGGACATCACACAATTTGATCTATCTCTTAATGACACGTTTACAGAGCGTATGCTCTACAGAGACACACCTCAACCAGGCTTTTAAAAATTCTGTCCAAGTATGCCATCTCAAGACCATGTCAAATGGAAAATAATTCCATTTGTTGCTATTTACTTTAACATAAGCAAGCCAGGGTACGGGAAACAAGGCTACTTTTAGCATTAGCTGACTTTTTATTTGAAACTAGACTATCCAGTCTGAGGCAAGCACTCTGAAGAGGTTTTAAATAATCTTTGGAAGTCAGTCCTGAAGGAAACTGATAAATGAGGCACCGTCATTGTGCACAGCCCATAACAAAACAGTAGTTTGTTGCAGCTTTGCCAGACGTGTCCTGGAGAAGAACTGGCTGATTGAGTTGAAGTGTTAATGGTTCATTCAAAGAACCTGGTTTATTTTGCTGAAAACATTCTCTTCTATCAATGCTAACTGTAAGAAAGGAGATTACAATCTTGCATCATGACTCACCACAAGGATCCCCGCAAAGGCTCTCAAGTTTTTCACCAGATCCAGCAGTGTAGTAACAACCAAAGCCATGAACTGAAACAAAGCAAAATTTTATATGCCTGGCATTCACCCCACTTCCAATGCGTAGCAAATTATTTTTACTAAAAGGACAAAGATATACCAAGGAGGAAAGCGAGATATATCAAAATGCAGGTCATCTTTTTTGCCATGAAGTACTTACAATGAACGAACAATACTGCAGCCCTTCTCATACACAGACAATATGATAAACAGGAGAAAGAATCACAAGTGCCCCACAGCTCCAGGGTGACTGCTTCATATTTGATCCAGATAATTTCTAGTCTACACTTCCCACTGACATTATGACCTCCGATTACATCAGATATTTATGGTTAATTGAACTAAGATAAAAGTCCTACACCTGACATTAATTTGGGCTTAGCTTTCAAGAAAATATAAATGCAGGATTATAATAAACAAACAGCTCCAAGCATCTGCAGATTCAAGCACACATATTCTGGTGGAAATACCCATAAAGTGGAAAGAGAGATTTGTCCCAAATAGCCCTTTGCCTGACCAAAATGTCTGCCACTACCTAGTCAAAGCAAGTCTATCATCTCCCCAGTACAAAGTTCTACAAGAATATCGTATCCATTCATATAATTAAGACTGAAGCACGTATAATTAAGATTGAAACACAAATGTTTCTGGATGCATTCTGCCACCTCAGAATACCAGCATCAATCACAGCAACATCAACAGCACATCGCTGCCACCTCAACAGAGAACGCCAGCTAAAGAGAGAATGAGTTTGTGAGGTGCTGTGCAATAGTCAGGACAGTTAGAGCTGAGTTACAGGCAAGAGAACTGCAGGCTACTACACGTTATTCTAAAAGGCTTTAACAAAAGTTATAGTTTGACCAAAAAAGAAGTCTGGAGCGTGGAGGGATAAATAAGCACCTTCATATTTGGAATAATCCGCAGGAACCTGAACACAATGAACATGTTCACCAATCGCACCATATCCCACAAGGATAACAAGCCCATGAACTCGGGTCTCCTAGGAAAGATGAAAGAACATAAATCAGAGAAACAGCCCATGACAGAAAGACACAGTTAAATCTACTGGCCTGCAGGTAACTGTAAGTTCCCCACAACTTTTGATTAATATCCATGGCATATTAAAAAATTGATATGTGTGTTCCATGGATGATACGCATATACTGCAAACGACAGCCCGAGTTTTAGCTAATTTTTATGTTGGCGTGTTGGTTGCTTCTCTGCTGGAATGGTGGATAGGTGGTGGGGGACAAAAGTTGTTAATGAAAACACTCCTTGATAACTCAGATGCTAAATTACGATTTGCATCACCGATATATTCAACTCAAATAAGAAAATAAATTACTTAAGACAGCACTGCATAGAACACACACTCTAGAATAACAGTCACATCTTAGTCCTGCCCTGAAGATGTTCCATCTACAGACCAAGCATGTACCAACAGCACACACCATAAGCAGCAGCATCAGGACTCAGGATGACTCCTCCGGGTTATAATCCGTTTGCAGTGACTGACACAAAGATCTAACAAGTATTACTGGTGTTTCAAGATACTATTGTATTAAAAATTATCATCTAGCTTCAAGAATCAAAGGGCAAAACCCAAACCTAAATATAATCAGTTTTAAGTTAGACCATTTGTTAATGCCATTATATCATTAGCGATTAATATCCTTATAACAACCCTCACTTTTGAGTGACAGGAGTGCAAGTCTTCAAAAATAAACCCATTTCTAGCAGTAACACCTATCAGGACTCTTTACAGATACCAACATAAATTAAGAAAAGTTCTCAGGATACTTGTTATGTTGCAATTAAGAACTTAGGGAGGGCCAATATCTTATGAATGAGCTTGTGTAAAAAACGTATTAGAATGTGTTATAAACCAGCCCTGAAAGTAAGATTCAGAAAATCTTCCAGAAGTTCTTTGCTTTCCTCTATTGCTGTCGTGGCAGCTTTCAAATTTTAAGAGACAAAACAATGAATTTTATTTATTTAATGGTTTATTTTTTATTTTTATTTAATGGGTTTGTTTTTCCTTCTGATAACAAAACTAGATTGAGATAGTTATCCACAAACTGCTTGAACTTAAGGAAACCAAAATATAACTGCCTGCTATTCCAGTATAGATAAACAGTAAACATCCACGGGAATATTTCTATCGAATTTTACATCACAAAATAAAACTCGGACTTCAGTCTACATCCAGGGCTGAAGGGGCTTCACCACCTGTTTAGGAATTCATATAGTTGGGTTCATAGACAATCTGATGCTAAAACACACTAGGTTAGTAGCTGGTTGTGTATGTCGGACCAAATTCCTCCCTGCGTCTTTAGTAAGTGTAGGTCTGTTAAGATTTTATTTTACATCAGATCACATGTGGTAAAAATACATTTTTTCTCAGAATAGCTAAACAAAGAGGAAAAAAAAAGTCATTTTCTTTCACTTATCTATGTTGTATGGCCCCTAGTGACTAAAAGAGTCAGAAATACTACTAGGTTTGGTAAATTATGGACTGGGCTGGCAATCGTCATGAAGGACATAAGCGCGTCCAAACATATATGAACATTCCCCTGATCCATCCCAGATACCGAGCAAAGTGCAAGAGTTCACAGAGATTACGTACCAACCAGGATGAGGAAATCCATACACAGCAAAGGTTGCTATCTCCAAAACCTTTCGTTAGGGAAAAAGAAAGGAAAAAAATAAAAAGTCAAAACCTTACTTTGTAATTCTGAGTTTCAAAAATCACATAACTTTCTTGACAGGAAATATTTTGAAATATTTGAACTTTAAGCTGCTAATTTGACTCACTTGAAAACTCTAAAATTGTCATATTTGTCTAAGTATTCCACAAATAATCCACTGTACACACATAATCCAATAGTGAAACATATAAGGATATAAAATTAATTACTTTAACCATGAATCTGCCCTCATCTGCCATACGGGTTTCAGGCTTTTATGAAATAATTGCAATAATCTGTTCCCACTGTCTTCTTCATTCAATAAGAAAAGTGACTTTTAGCTACGTAACAGATTTCCTGATGTAAGGACTCCAAGAGCCCAAGGTCTGCAAATAACATTAAATAGGTTGCTTATGAGAAAGCTCACCTCTTCCATGACTTTAAAAAACAAACTACCTCCAGAAAGTAGACACTGAAAGTACTGTGTACACCCAAAATTATTCAAGCCACTGAAAACCATGATACTGTTTCATGCTGTTTAACTCACCATATGAGTCCTGAAAAAAAAAAAAAAAAAAAGCAATTCTACTAGCTCTTGCAGTTCCCAATCATCCTAGTCAAGAAATCCAGGAATACAGAAGTTAACAAAAAGCTTACCAGTAAAATTACAGTCAGAAGTCCGTCAAATCTATTGCTTGGGTACGACAAGTATTTTTTCAAGCCCATTGCTAAGATTTTCAGCACCATTTCCAGCATGTAGTATAGGATGAAGAAGCAGTTGATGGCCTTCACCCCCCCACCAGAAAAGAAAAAAAACAGAAAAAAATAATTAGAATTATTGACATCTCAGGGAGCAGCAGTAACTGTAGGAATACTTTTGCATCTTACCCCTAGGAAGAAGTCATCTCTTTCAGAAGGCTGCTTATCTGCATCCATCACCAAAACCACCTTAAACAACAAGGAATCTTTTACAAATCCATTGCTTTATTGCTGAACAAAACAGATTTTTAAGCACAAAAGCAAAAAAGTCTTTTATGCTTTGCACAGCTCTTTTCAAGCTTTCCCAGCAAGTAATTTTTAACCGCAGGTATTCTCTAAGACTTTGTATGACTAAATCCAAATATTGGTATCTGCTACAAAAAGCAATTAACAGAACAGAGACCAAAAAACAAAAACAGAACTGAAGTTTGTAGCAGGGGCAAAACACCCAAATAACACTAAACCACACAAAAAAAAAACCCACCAAACCAAATAATCCTTTTTACTTACACAGATAGAAACAATGTTTGCGAGGGCTACAACATTTCCCAAGTAACCAAAGTAGGGATGGCCAAAGGCAAGCTGCATTTTCTGCATAAAACGGGATTGGTACTCTGGACTGGGAGGATGCTGAAAAGAACACAAAGGATTTGCTGAGACACAAAGTTTACAAACACTTTCATAAAGATGTAATTAAAAACACCCAGTCTCAGATTTAAGAGACAGACCCACTCAAAGCAAAATTTTTCAAGGCCACATGCTAATTTTGACATTTCTGTAGGAAGGTGCTTTCAAGCTCTGGCTATTAGCGGCAAGAAATCATTTCTGATTAGCAAATGGGTTGGAGATTACGGCATAATACAAGATAATGGCAGAGAAAGGAGATAATCCAACCTTTCTCTAACTCCTACTCCACATTTCCGTGTAATGAATCTTCCTATTAAACAAAACACACACACAGAGCCCTCATCTATTTTGTCTGGCCAAGTCACTTAAAAATGCTGATGGAACCACCAACCATGCATTTTGCATATTTAACACTCCCCAGCAATTCCAAACTAGTGCTGTTAAAGCCTCCAGAGTGATGCCATTTGTGACTGTAAGAACAATCCATGAACAACTTAAAAATCAATGACACTTGATCACACCCCATGTTCAACAAGTTGTGAAGTTTGTTTACATGCTTTGTAGCGGAGTACCATAACTTATTTTTGTGCAAGACCACACTCAAGTTATGACATTTCATAAATGACTGGTGGATACATACTTGTTTAATGGCATCTCTGTCTAGTTCTTCAAAGAGCTTCTGAAACTGGGCAGCCGACAGCTGGTCACAGGAGCACGTTTTGAGTGACTTCACATGCAAGAGAAACATTCAGGTCAACATCTGCAATAGGTGCATCTTCGAAGATGCCAACATCCTCAGATTATCTTAAAAGTCTAGGAACAGAGCTACAATACAACCCACACCAAGGTGTCAGAGTGAGCTTCTATATTGCTTTGGTTTAACACAAAACTGCCACAACTGTGGGATTTGTCTTGCCTTTTTTATTTTCCCCTCTCTAGAATCACAGGCTGCTTAAGAAGGAGAGTCATCTTCTGATACGCTTGAATTTTTAGTCTCATCTAGTATTGCCATTATTATATTATGATCCAAGGAATGAAGACACTATGTCAGTTATCACTGTTCTGCAGAAGTTACTACCTGAAAACATGGAATTATTTCACAAACTGTGACACGACGAAGACCCTTCCATAGCTTGCTGAACGCTAACTGCAACTGTAGCACATACAGCAACCAAAGAAATGGAAAAAAAAAACAACCCCTAGCAACAAGAAAAACCCCGAAAACTTGGATTTGTGTACTTAACTAATAATGCAATGGACAGCTCAGCACCATTGCAGAGCAGGGTGCTCACTGTCAGGTAACTCTTTTTACACATCCCCTATCCCAAACAACAACAACTGGAAGCAATACAAAGATATCTTTTCATTCCACTCCCAACCTTCACATCAGAGCAAGCCAACTGCTGATGCTATAACCATTAATTCTGAATTTTTACTTCCTTTAGGCAGGAGACCTTATAATATGGACCTCCAAATCCTGCTGCAATGTTCTTCTCAAAAAGTGACATTAATTTTACACAATTTTTCTGAAACACCACCAATAATGTCCACACGTCCTATCAGAGCTAAATAATTTCTCTAATCTCTGAAAATCACAGCATGAATTGCAACATTAAGTCTTCAGTTAAGAAAAACCACTCTCCCTGTAGCCTGATCCTAGTATCAATACCTAAAGGGAGCAGCACAGCTAAAATCCAATGAAAGAAAGGTTTTTTCAAACGGTGGAGGGAAGTTGCTGCAGACACCAGCTCTAGACCACAGTGAGAAATGGGTTACTCTGGGAGTAAAGCAAATAAAAAGATTACCTCTGCAAAGCAAGAGTTTTCATGACTCTACACCTCTCTACAGGTGAATGCATTCCTTGCTGCACCAACCAAAGAACGAGAAATTTTAAGGTGAAATCCCTGCCTAACCACTGGTTTTGGTCTGGAGATCGAAACAAACAGACACAAAGCTGGGTCTCTGTTCACACTTAAAGAAAGCAGCGTAAAGAGAGCTGAGCTGAAACCTACTACTCCTAGATCAATGGTGTGACTACGGAAATTTCAGTTTCCACAGCTGTCCCATCAGGGGGTTCAATAGTCATCAACACAAAGCCAAAAAACATTCAGTTCTTACTCTCATGATGGCTTGCTTGCAGCGAGAATCCATTTCAACTTTCTGCAGCACTTGTTGTAAGGCCCCAACGCTGACACACGACCTAGTTAAAAGAAAACAGGATGGGCCCTGAAACAAGTGTCTTGATAGCAAAAATAGCAGTTCCAAATGCATTCCTGCCCCCCCCCCCTTTTTTTTGAAAAGCAGGCAAAATAAGGAGAAATAAAAACGAAAGGAAACTGACCCCCTAAGTCCCAAACAGTGTGTTATAAACATCCAGTCAAAGAGAAAAAAAAAAAAAAAAAAAAAAAAA
>VZRU01012939.1:56750-72087 GCA_013398155.1 Pedionomus torquatus
AAAAAAAAAGAAAAAAAAAAAAGAGACATGAGCATCAAACTGCCATTTTTCAAAAAGTAAATATACTAAACAAAACAAGATGACCAAAACTCTGCTCTTTGCTCCTACATAATCTACTGTTTCAACATTCTTCACTTACTGTTGTGCATTAGCAGGAGTCTCTTTCAGGGAGGAAAGCACTTCAAACGCAGCCCGGATTCCCAAACGCCTCCTGAAGAGGGAGGACTGTACTGATTTCTAGACAGTAAAAATACCACAGCAGAAACAATTTACTAATTTTAAATAAATCCAACTAGATGATGTAAAATAAGACTGTAAAGTATTTGCTCAGCCCTTAGGCAACCTACTGCAAGCCTCAGAAACAGGCACATCTGTTCAACTAGAATAATTTTTCAGGAAGTCAAGACACTGTTTTCTTTCTCTCACCATCAAAAGCTTCATCATTAGCTACTAGATCTAGTTGTCCACCGAGACAGACACTCTGCAGTCTAAAAGAAACACCACGAAAAGTCATTGGCTGAAATGAGTGAAGTCCATTCCTACCAGTAGGATTTGGAGAAGATCAGGGCTACCCAGCTCCTCATGCAGTCCTACATCCTACGGTCAGGTAAGATACTGGTCCTCTGGCACACACCCCAGATTTGCGATTAGAGATCAGAACAGGAGATTTCCCTAAGCCTCACTCCCTTCAAGAACTCTATGTACAAGAAGGAAGGAAACAAACAAACAACTCTCTGGAGTTCAAGACTTATTTTTAATTCTGGATTGAATAGGCACATGCCTGTTGTGGAGACTACAGCAATGATGGAGTATTCACAGAAATTTATACTGCTGTGCAAAGAGAGGAGTTAGACAGCGTGACCAACTCCAGCTTCTTGCCAAAAAGAAGAAAGCCAAAGCCACAGTTTTTCATGCCTTTTATTTTTTTTTCCCATAGTAATCACTTTCAAACTCTGCTACTTTATTGGCAATCAGCTTATGGCATGCTCTCACATGGGAAAGAGGAAAGTTGAGAAAGAAGGGAAGAAAGAGAGCAGAAGGAAAAGATTACAAAAAACCCTCTTTGCACATATGAGGTTTAAACACCCCTTTGCCACAAGAGGATGGGTGCCATTCCTTCCATGCAGTATTGCCTAGGGCTTACTATCCAACAAATTCTATCTTCTCTCTGGAGCTTTACTAGCACAGCTATTATTTCACTTCACCCCCCAGGCCCTCAACTTTACTCCTCTAAAGGGCTGAATGAAGAGTGTAATTAAGAGGAAGGAACTACCGGACTATACATAAATAAAGCAGGAAGTAAGTAATGAAGGAACTATAAAACCTTATACAAATAAGGTGGAAATCAGATCCAAAATAAAAAACACCGAGTTTCCCCTGTCACTATGTCTGAAGAAAACTACAGGCAGGAGAAAAGACCAGTTGGAACATACAGAAGTGGGAACCACTGTTCATTCCAAGCTACAGAGACCATCACCATACTGGCAACAAAGGTGGAAAAAAAGCTTCATGTTCAGCCCAAGAGATTAGCTGTCAGCTTCAAGTGCCCTTGCACAGCACTACCCTGACTCAGCTTTGCCAAAAACGTTGCTGTTGAGCTGTGAAGTTTCACAAAATATGCCAGAGGAGAGCAAAAAGAATACCTGTGGAAGTGTCGTGGTTTCAGCCAAATTTACCGAAACCTGAGTGACAGATGTTCCCCCCTCCCCCCTTTTGGTCAGAGAGGAGAGGAAGGAGTTAAAGAGATTCAAGAGTTTAGAACAAACTAAACTACTTTAATCAAAATATAAGTAATATAATAAAAAGGAAATTTAGGNAGTCCTACATCCTACGGTCAGGTAAGATACTGGTCCTCTGGCACACACCCCAGATTTGCGATTAGAGATCAGAACAGGAGATTTCCCTAAGCCTCACTCCCTTCAAGAACTCTATGTACAAGAAGGAAGGAAACAAACAAACAACTCTCTGGAGTTCAAGACTTATTTTTAATTCTGGATTGAATAGGCACATGCCTGTTGTGGAGACTACAGCAATGATGGAGTATTCACAGAAATTTATACTGCTGTGCAAAGAGAGGAGTTAGACAGCGTGACCAACTCCAGCTTCTTGCCAAAAAGAAGAAAGCCAAAGCCACAGTTTTTCATGCCTTTTATTTTTTTTTCCCATAGTAATCACTTTCAAACTCTGCTACTTTATTGGCAGCCTTGACAGAGTCGGGGTTATTCATCCTGGAGAAGGTTCTGGGGAGACCTTATAGCAGTTTTCCAGTATCTGAAGGGGGCTACAGGAGAGATGGACTCTTTATGAGGGAGTGGAGCAATAGGATGAGAAGTTATGGTTATAAACTGAAAGAGGGGAGAATTACACTAGATACTAGAAAGTAATTCTTTGCTGTGAGGGTGGTGAGACTCTGGAACAGGTTGCCCAGAGGAGCTGTGGATGCCCCATCCCTGGAGGTGTCCAAGGCCAGGCTGGATGGGGCTTGGAGCAACCTGGTGTGGTGGGAGGTGTCCCTGCCCATGGCAGGGGGGTTGGAACTGTGTGATCTTTAAGGTTCCTTCCAGCTCTAACCATTCTATGATTCTATGATGTTCACTTCATTGTAAGTAATCAAGATGATCTTACATTTGACTTATCTCTATTTTCTAAAAAACTCTTGCCTCGGCTCACTATAGTTTTAGTGCTGTTAAACAACCTGAGTATCTCATACAGAAAACAAAAGAAGCTTATGTTATTTCCTGCTAAAGGAATCCAGACTACACTCCCAGCTGAAGACTAAACAACTGGTGTACATAATACAACAAAGCACATATATAAATATAATAAAGGAAAAAAACATTTACTGATGAGTTTAATCATCATCACAGCTTGCAGGCTGCTTGAACAACATGTAAAAGTACACTTACGTCGTCAGCTTTTATTTCTCTAATATAGACAACTGAGTCAAAAGAGGTCATTACGTTACACATCAGAAGAAAAGAACCACATATGCTCAGGCATCTTCCAGGAGCGTACAGATGACTGGCATCGCATGGAGAGTAAGCACAGGTTCTTTTTATTTGAGACCGAATGCTACCAAGAATAACTACTGTACCTACTAGCAACTGCTTCTGCTACAGGTCAATCACAAGGCTCAAGTCCATCTTTTAGAGGCAGGAGACCGCCCTAATCATGCTGACATCACACACACCCCCCACCATAGTAAGGGGGAAGCAAAAAATACCAAACGTGAAGATATTTTAGTCAGCAATTAGTTTTCATTGAAGGCTTCTAATATTCTGCTACTCAGAGAAATTAAGTGCTAGGACTTGCAACAACAGCTATTTAAATAGTACAGCAGGTTTTCTTCACAGAGACTGAATTTAAGTGACTTCTTCACTTGTCCTTGTTCAATTTTATAATAGTTTTTTTTCTTTTGCCCCCTGTAATTGTCAATGTTGCAGATCCCCAGCACACTTGGAAGGATACAGGCAAGTAATTTTGTCATGGGAGGGGATCAAGCTACAGCAGCATAAGGGAAGGAATACGTACATCAAAGAACCTTTAATATACAAAACCTGTATCTACAGCCAGAAGGGGCATACTGCTTTAACACACAGTTGAAACTTTTAATACTCAGAGCTTGACAGTTTTAAGGTTATGGTAGAACAAAGAAACCAGGAATGCTTTACTCACCAGAAGGTATCCTCGAAACTGGTTGTATATTATTGCTGTAAGCAAGTTCATCAGAAACAAGTTGCCTATTGGAAAAAAAAAAAAAGAGGCAGTAAGAATTACTGAAATACATATCTGTTTCTCAAAGAAGTTTCAATACATACAGTAAATCAGATGTAAAATTTAAAAAGGGTTGGTTTTCTTGTATTTGATTTCCAAAATGTTTTTGAAGCTTGAATATAATGTAATGTACCCATTCCCCTATGATATAGTTTGTTTCTTTTCAGTAACATAATTACCTTCCATGAAAATTATCTTAAAAGATATTACACAGTAATTGGAAGAAACACAAAAAAAGGAGAAATTTATGATTAAACTTTCTAGAAAACTAAATCACTTTCTGGCTGGTATGCACATATGTCAAAGTTTAAGTGCCTTTAAATTTCTGAGGACAAGAGGTAACTTACCTAATACAGTGAAGAGTATGAAGAAGATTGAATATGCTCGATTCTTAGAATATGCAGGGATCATCACTGTATCAGATTTAACCAAACAGGAAATAAGAATTTAATACTTAAGATGAAAACTGGAGACCTCTATCAACTTTTGACAACTGGTAAAAGCTCTTATATATCTGCAGCTCTAAAGCAGAGCTATGATTACACCAAAGGCAAGAATCAAGTTACTAAAGGCATGAAAAAAGTCTTTACACAAGCTTCCTCTGACTGTACTATCAGCTGAAAGAATGGTTACAGTAATCTGAAGATAATCTTACTCTATTATTCTTTGAAAAGAGAGACAAGAATTATTTCTGAAAGCTTGCTCACCATCAGGATTGTTTGCAGTAGTCAGCAGGACCAGCAGTGATGTCAGTGAATCTGGCAAATTCCGGAAATACGCCACCCACTCCTTATCCTGCTGCCCGTCCTAGTCAAAGAGATGTTCACTGTTAGAGAAACACTGAAGAATCACTAATACTGTCTGAGCAAGGAAGGGGAAAAAATTATATATATATTTATATCTCGGTCAACAGTCGATTTCTTACACACACAATCAAAACAACTCCATGAAAAAAGCACAAGACAAGCATAAGAATTAGGACAATGTGTAGGAATACACTGCAATCACTTCACTTATTAGCAGCCATGTAAAAACATAAGGAAGAACAGCAAGTTAAGACAGACACAGAAGTTCAATGAAGAATTATTGTCTAGCTAGCACCTCAGACCCAGGAAGAACAATAATGTCACAATCAACAATACGGGAATCTGAAGCCACTTTTAAGTGATACAAAAAGCATCACCTCTTAGCCTTCAAGAGATACTAGTATATTGGAGATAAAAGGATTCCCTAAATATGTTTTAAAACAAATTAAAAAAAAAAAATAATCACAGACAAATACCATCATCAGTCTCAACTTGGATTATAACAATTAATATATAGGAGAAGTGGCTTTATTTGTTATTGCAGCTACAGCATGTTGTACCCAGCACAGATGGGCACCTCATCACCCAGAATTGTACACTCCAGGATCTGTCCAGAAGCATAATACAATCTGAGGACAGTATCATAATAGATCATGTCTACACTGAATAACAGAAACAGAACAGCTCCCTCAGCAATGAAAAGCTACCTCATAAACTACCTTGTAATAAAAAATCCTTTTCCCTATAGATTACAAGTTCCTCTCAAACACCTACAGCTCTACTAGCATACTGAGGGAAAAACGTGTCTCTCACTTCTGCTTTAACTTCTGAATAGAAAACATCCTCTGAATTAGTTATTTGCACAGAAGTTACTATCACTACTCAGAACAAAGTTTTTCCCCTTTCTCTAGTTATACCCTTACATACTCAGGGTAGAGGGGAAGGAAGTATGTTTAATTACAGTAAGATCACCACAGAACACAGCCAGACAAATTTTAGGTCTCTTTTCAATAGCATACATAAAGATGTACTTAAAGAACAAGCGGAAAGATAGTCTCCACCTTGTTTTAAAGGAAAGTATTTACACACCTAAAAGCACACAACATAAAGCAATATGCTATAACATTACATATAACACATTACAGGAGTTGTTGGTGGGTGGAAAACAGGCAAGTGTTCTGGTCTGAAAAGAATGAAGATTCAAAATACTACATACAGTATTAATGAAAACATCATAGAAAGCTTAAACATCTTTGGGGAGGGGGAGCTAAGGGAGCAAGTGGGAGATCAGTGCTACAGCACTCAAAAATATTTGCAAATACTTTGGTGACTGAGGTCATCAAAATTATTTTGTGGCTCAGTTAGAAACATCAGATGATCTGCTAAAACTCTGTCTGTGTCAGAATTTTTATGAGAAACACACTGGGAGGCTGATCTTGGATCATCCACATATTTATTTTTTGCCCCAAGTTCAAGTAGAGACAGCTAAAAAAAGATGCAGAGCGCAAACAATACAACCAGGAATCGTGCAGCACAGAATAAACAGGCGTTGAATCTGCTGCAAAGACAGGACAAACGTACCTCTAGAGGACATACACAAGACACTGCAAAAATCTAGAGGCATGAATTTCATTATTAAGTGTATTTTTAGAACATGCTTTCAGCATTTTGCCTTGTTAGATAAAAATCAGTTTGTATGGATATTAGACTAATGAAAAATGAAAGACTGCACTCTGATACACTAGATGTATACAAAATTGACTGGTTCAGAACTGTAAGTTATATTCTCATCTGCTGGGAAAGCTCATAACTGAAATTAGATGTGACATGCAGAGATAATACAAAGATCTAGCATGTGACTAAATAAAGGGGGGAAAATATTGCTGCTCTTCTAATTTCAGAAATTCTATAAATGGGGATTTAAGGAATTTGCCAGTCATAAGGAAGACTAGAGGCAGGCTCAAGGACAAACTGCAGTAGGAACAAAGGTGCAAAACCGAGATTAAGAAGGCGACCAAAATCACTAGGGAAAGTATGCAGCAAATCTTTGTGCTCATAGGAACACAACTGGGGAAGGTCTTAAAACATAAGGACAAAAAAAAAAACAAACAAAAAAAAACTGAGTATGATATATTAAGATACAGGAAGTTTAGGAGAGAGACAACATACCAAGAGCACTGGAACACAAAAGTGATTTTAACCACAAAATTTCCAATCTGCTTTTCAGAACCAGGAAGAGAAAAAACAGATGAAGAAACAAAGAGACCAGAAATAAAAACATTGGAATAATGCAGGCAAAAACCTACCAAGGTACGGCCAGGGATACCAGTATTGGAAGATAAGAAAATACAGAAGAAATTAAATTTAGCAAAAAGCTAGATAAGGAAAAGAGAAAAGAAATGAGTGATAGCATAAACAAAAAAATGACAAGATTAACAGCTTTGGACACACAACAGCAGAGGTTTCAACAAAAGCAGAGAAAGCAACTCCAAGTATCAAATTGGAGAATTGTATAAGGAAGCCTCTTGTATAAAGAGAGTTTCAATTTCACGCCTGTGATAATGGCATCAATACCGATTACGTGCAGGACCATAAACAGAGATGTTGACCACATTTTAGTATGGATCTATCTAACTTTGCTCTGAGCAGCAGAGCTGGACTAATAAAATATCACGTCACAGCTTACAGCAAGAGAGAAAGATTTCAGTTGTAAAGCAGAAAGAAGTGTTACCACTTAAGAAGCAAAGCACAATCTGGGAAAAGTTCTTCAAGAGAAGAACTCTAATGCTATTCTGAGGAGCCTTCTAATGCACACTTACAGAAACAGCACTACTCATGGATATTATGCACATGTTAAATCTCTCTAAATGGACTTTAAACTCATCCCAGTGAGTTTGCCATGCTAACACAACCTTTCCAGAGGAAACAAGTTTCACCAGTTTGACTGTAAAACCAGACAGACAGCAGATACGCAAGTAAAGAAAAAAAAAGAAACCACCACCAAGATCTACCAAAGCATAACTACAATTGGTTACCTTTGTTCGAGCAAACAGCAACATGGCAAACATGGTAAAAAGAGACAGGTGAACAGCTAATAGTAGAACAACACTGTCGGAAAGAAAACATATCATAAGCATTAATAAAACTTTATCTTATTCTTAATATCTTTTGCTAAAAATGCAGAAGGATGCCCTACGAAGAAAACCAGGGGTATTTTTAAGAAGCCCTATGGAATTAACAGAAGATGATCTAAGCTTTGATTAAAAATAAGAACCACACTTGTTCAGGACTCCTTAGAATGACTTTAGACAGTTGCGAGGTCAATGAGATTCTAACACTTCTTTTTCTAAAGTTAGGACCATTTTTATATCCTCCAAAAATATGTTGTCAAAATACACCATTTTGGCTTGCATGCACCTTTGATTCTCCTTGGACTTGGTAGTTAAAAAGTAACAGGCAAGGACAGCGAGTTCTATAAGATGTGCTGATACATGATCCATGTGACGGGAAGCGATCTCTTTCAAAAAGCACCATGAAATTGTCTGGTTTTGATTTCACCAGTGGAGTTTCCAGTTCAACATTTTTAAGGACAGTAAAATTTAACATGTGCATTGCCATTTGGAAATTAAAAAAGCTGAAGTAAAGCAGTCTGGAGATGTAAAGAAAGAGGTATCTTCTTGCGTGGCACTAGTGACTGGAAGACAAGAACTTGTGTGTCTACCCCTACCTCTGAGAGGCCACTTGGGAGAAACATGACATAGACCTTCTCCCGGATGATGCCTCAGTTCTTCCCTTACAAAAGGGCCATATGTAACAGACACACAATTTAAAAGTGCCACTCAACCAACATCAAAAACCTTATCTGTCACATCACGTGCATTCTAGATGAATTTTACAGACAAAAGGAAACAGAACATTAACACAGCCTCCATCCATTCCTACCTGATCTCACCAACCACTCTAGCTAGACTGTCAAGAAGGAAGCTACTCAAGTGTCACACACCTGAATACTAAGGGTATTCTTGCTGTGAAATGATATTTACTAGGCTATTACCTACCTTGCCATTTCAGGCAATGTGCTGTTGATACTTTTTAACGTTTTCTTCATCATAGAAGAATTCTGAAGAAGAAAGAAAGGACGAAGAATTCTTCTTATCCTCACATTCTGCAAAAAATAACAGAGCGGGTACTGAGTTCCCATAATATCAATGCCACAAATATTTTGAATACAAGTTCATCAAAAACCACTGATACACCTATCAAAGACAACAGTATAGCCAAAAAAAGGCCGTGCTCAGAAGCTACACCTGTCCTGCTGAAGTCACAAACACACAAAGACTTCATACTCATGAGTGTCTCATTAAAAGAATGAGAGATTGCTTTAAAAGTGCACATTGATATTTCAATAGCTTCATCAGGACATCAATTATAAACAATCTAACTTTACTGCTTGGTAGATGTAACAAGCGGGTCAAGAAGTGGCATTTGTATAGTTTCGGCCAAGATCCATTGCAAGAAGGGAATTAATAGCAAGGTACTTTCAATAAAAACAAATATACATTCTGAAAATAAGTGCTTGATTTCAATTTTCAGCCTTTTTTTTCCCCCCCATTTTATAATTAAAGGCCCTGCTTATTACTGAGCAATTTCTGCCTCTAGCAAGACTCAAACAGAAGATTGCCTTTATTTTCGATAACATACACTAAAGCAATTCTGCCACTGCTTTATATAGGAGGCTCTTGCTCAAACTACATGTCCCCTCTCACACCTAAAGATTTTGAAATCACTTCTAAAACATACTCTCCCATATTGTACACACAGTCCCTGCCTTCAGCTGCTTTATGTTCATATGGCTTGAACATGGAAAGGACATAACCATTTTTCTTACAGCTAGATGCCTAAAAGCTTAAGCAACATATTGCTTCAACAATTTAAGATAATATTTTTGATACTACATCACATCCTAGTCAGGAGGAAATTGCATTATTACATAAAAGAGGACACTTTTAGAACCATTTCACAAAACTGACGTTCCTTTCAGGACATCATTGTTTCGAACACAACGCAGCTTCATCTTAGAAAGCACTTGTCAAACTATGCAATTACCTTTTACTTATACATCACTACATAGACTCTGCCATCAAACCAAGTTAAGAACATTCTCCAACTGTATGACAACGCTGGTGCTATGCAACCAGAGTTTTCTCTATATTGTTTGATTGTTGACAGACTATAGCAACAAAACTTCATTCAGTTTGACTAATGACCTCACATCTTATATTAGGAATCAAACAGAATCCCTCAAGAAGCTTCAACACACCACCCATTTTCTGTGTTTCAGTGTATCACCTGGCTATCAAAGACCAAAATTAATTATCTTGCCCTCCTCATTTAATTCTCCAACATACCACATGTGCTGAATATCCCTTTGCAGGTTCTGCTCCTCTGCCACCCACCACAACTAGAGCTGCTGCTTGTTTCTGCAGAAAGCAGTTCTTACCTCCGCGCAGAAAAAGCTCAGTGACACAATCCAATCAGTAAGGGAAACAATTAATGTCAGTATATAAGCCATCAGCCACTTATTTTTCCAAAATTCTTCCCATCCAACTAAGTAACTCTGTGGAAGAAGAAAAAAAAAAAAAAAAAAAAAAAAAAAAAAAAAAAAAACCCAACCANNAAAAAAAAAAAAAAAAAATCAAAACCAACACCAACTTATTTTAATAATAAATTACAATACCCTAATAAGTCATCACTGATTGTTTTCCAAGAATTTGTAACTTTACATCAATGGTGATAAAGAGTTCTCTGACATCCAAACAAAATGCACTGATCAGAAAATTTTTCTGCAAGAACTAAGAAAAGGTCAGTAAAAGCAAGTGGTGCACACAGGCCATGCAAGAGAAATCCTTTGAATGCAAGAAAAATGTTCACTTAGTAAGCATATATAAAGAGATTTTCCAGAAAGAATTATCCAAAGAAAATTTTAGTTTCTGACTACTTTTATTTTGTTTAAAAGAACTGAAATAATAAAATATTTCATTGTTATATAAGCTCATTTTTATAGCTTAATAGAAGCAATTAAGCCAAAATTATTGCATTCTTGGAAAAGTTATTTCACTCCTTCCTCACGAACAGGAGAATGTATTTCTTATATTAAAAAAGCAATATTTTTTTTAAAATTCATAAAATATGGACTTTCTAATTTCTCCTGAAAGTATGTCATTAATATAGCAAAGCAATCTCACCATGAATAATAGTTCTAAGACATTTCCCAAAACGTAAAACAGAGGAAAGCCACATTGACTGTACCTACTGAGCTGCCCAACACACCTAGTATTTCATTCCGTACCAGATGGACAGGATGCTCACCTTCACGGACACATCCACCACGAAGACAAGAAAGCAAAGCAGCTCAATGCTTTCCGTCAGGCCACAGGGAGGATTCCAGGCAGGGAGGCGGTATCTCACATCTGATGTGACAGTAAGCGAAGAAGGCTTTTCAATGAAAGCCAAAGCCAGGATTATAGTAATGGTTAGACTCAAAATCCTGTTTGGATAGAGATGATATTAAAAAAACAAAGCAAGACAAAAAAACCCAACCAAAAATAACACCGCCTGCCACGACAAAATACAACCACCCCGCAATATCAAAAACAAACAAAAGAAACCCAACCAGAGCCCAGAAAATTAGTCAAAAGAATAACAAAATACTTACAGAAAAGGAATTTTCTTAAATATGATCTTACAAAGCTTGGTTTACTTCTAAGACAAATGGGTTAGACCGCAATACAGCACTCGACTAGCATGCTGTTGCCTGCACTACAATAACGTAACTGCTGACCACCAAATAACCTGAGGTGGTGTTCTTTTGAAACTAACATTACAAACAATCTTGCTACTATTTAACATTTAGAAACAGACACTTGGAAAACTCTAAAACACAATGCCGTAAATCATGCCAATAATCTATTCATGCAACAGTCATATGGCTGTTCCAAAGAGCCTTCTACACAATCATACTTTCATTTATCCTTTTGCTTTCCACTTCTATCATCTTCACGTGTAATCAATCCGCTTCCTTCCTACAGTAAGGTCTCATAAAAAAATAAAAGTACAATTACCTAACGATTTAGCACAAAATAAAGACCTACTCCTAAATGAAAAAGCAAAAATAACACCAAGTTCTTACCACTGGCAAGTTCTTGAATAGTACCATCGATAAAGCCACAGGGATTTGGAGTCCACGCGGTGATTTATAGATCGATACTGAAGGCAGAAAGTAAAAAGGATAATTCAAACCTTACATTCAGTCTGTCTCAAAGACAAAGATAAGTTACCAAAACAAATTTTAATCAACAAAACTCAAGTCTTCAGACAATTCCAGATTCACAATTAGATAAAGAAATTGTTTTACAAGTTATTAGCCATTAAAGTGTCAGTCACCAGTGACCACAGCTGTAGCCTACACATGTGCAATGGGAAAGACTCTAATGAAGCTTTCCAGATTTAAAGACCACACAGTCACTCAGATAATTAAACTGTGTGGCAGTCATGCAGCATTATCATCAGTAAAAATAACAGCATCTGTGGTAATTCAGTGCCTATTCCATCTACTTGCCAAAACGGTCCACCCATTTAGTTTACCTTTCCAGCATTCATTCTATTCACGGATCAGCTTTTGTCCTTCTCTTCCAAAAAGCCATAAGATTCAAACAATTGAATTCTGAATGTAAGAGACCTCAAGCTAGCTAGGTCTTTAAATGAAACATGCTTTTCATGTTTCAAGGAATTCTCACAATTCAAGGAAGTACTCACAATTCTTCAGAACGGGTCTGCTTTTGCTTAAATCTCTTTAGCCCCTCCCTTCCCAGCAGCTGTTCTCTGTCTCTGCTGAGAAATATCTGCACCTTAGATAGATCTGACCCCCAGAAACCTCCCAACCAAAAGCTATGTGAATGCAGCAAGAGAATTGCCCTCCAGCATTCCCGCTGCCTGCGACTAACAACTGGGAGATAACAGGTTCTGGGAACATGCAGTAACAGACAGTAAAGGAGAGACAAAGGCAGAATGAAGACTTTCAAAGTCCAGCTGAACCAAAAGCTAGCCTTAAACAGTATTGGCTCTTAAATTACTCAAGTGGTCAGATTTAGAGGCAAATTACAGGGTTTGCTCAGATAGTTTCTCATAGCAGTGAGGCCAGTCATTCTCAGAAACTAAAAAAAAAAAAAAATATAAAAAGACAAAAAATCTCCAAAAAGAAAATCCCAACAAACCCACCACAAACCCAAACCAAAAACCACCTCACAAACCAGCATCTCTTTTGATGACCTTGAAGGGAATCATAAAATAGTTTGGGTGGAAGGGATCTTTAAGTGTATCTGTCTAAACCCCCAAAGAAGACACTATCATTCAGTGGAAAAACTATGTTTCTCCTAGGCAGAAAATCACTGAAACTAGCACACCACAGGATTTGGAATTCTGATTTTGCTTTGTAAATCAAGACGATGTTATGCAGAGGTTGCCTGAACACACAAAAATTTAAAAGCTAACAGAATGCGTGACAAGTAGCGAGCACAGGAAGCATAATAGCTAACAAACAAGTTCTATTTACCTGTATTGCGTCTTCAATAAATACTATGGCTTGGTTTATATAAAGGTCATTATCAGCTCCAACACACAAGAATCATTTGCTAGATTTTGCTAATTTGCTACATTGCTATCATTTGCTACAGCTTGCTAATTAGTTAACAGAAGCTCCACAACTGTGGTTCTCATGATAAAAGGCACTGTACATACACAAAAAGCAGAGAGACAGCTCATGCCACGCTCCTTCAGCGGCGCCACACATTAAATTACATAAATACTAATTACCTCAAGCGCATCACGCATCTTCCTGTATTTTGTGAAAAAGCCCTCTGTTACATTTAGCTTAGCTAAGTAATTACTAGTGTAATCTAGCTTCTTATCACAAGACTGGTGTATTTCTATACAGAGACAAGTCCTAAGGAACACGCATCGTAATGGTGCTTCAACCAATTAGTCTTTAATCAAGTGTACAGTCAAGTGAAGCTGGAAAAAAAAAATCAGACACCAGTATCATAGGCATTTTTACTTTTGTTTAATAAAGGTACTGAGGTTTAGATTGATCTCTTTCTCTCCAAAGCCAACAGAAATCTCCAGTCAGATGAAAACAGACTTAAATCCTTTTGTTAATCAGTTCTGAATTTCTATTGCCATATTAAACAGATTAGAGCTCCAGACAGAAAGGGGTAAAAGTATACAAAGCGAAATAAAACACTGCAAAACTAGTAACAGGTCTTGAAATGTTGCATAGTAACTAAGAAAGCCATATGAAGATGTATATGTAGAGTAAATGCCAATCACTTGTGTTCACCTGGATTAGGAGCCTTGAGTAATTAACCTGGCAATTAAGCCAGCAAGAGACATAGAAGCAGCTAAGGCCAAAATGAGGAAAATGGAAAAAAAAAAAAAAAGGAAAAAAAAAAGGAANAAAAAAAAAAAAAAAAAAAAAAAAAAAAAAAAAAAAAAAAAAAAAAAAAAAAAGGAAAAAAAAAAAAGGAAAAAAAAAAAAAAAGGGAAAAGAGAAAGCTGACAGGGGCTAGAGACATGAAAACACGTGCTAGTGTAACATTCCCCCAGAGGGGAAGAGGCCCAAGGAACACTTCATACCGTCTCCTCCCAGGAGACAGCAATCCCAGCACAGGATACAATGAGATCGAGTCAGTCCCGGTGCCGGCACAACATTCTCCAGACTCCAAGAAACGCCAGAAGCACCACTGATTTGAGTCCCAAGCAATTTTATGTTCCACGTGATTCAACGGCATCAATTTTCTACAAAGGCTGCAAACAGTTTTTAAATGTCACCGTTTATCTGAGCACAAACCAACAACACGGTCTTGTGCTGATTCAGATATTAATCAGGAAAGGCTGAGCACAAACAGGAGACAAGCTCCGCTCATGCAATAAAGATCTTATCTTTTTCAAGACATGACACACCAGCGAGACAAAAATAAAGCTGTTTAAAGGAACAGTATTAGTTAGGAGGGTGGCAAGGAGAGCAAAAACGTGAAATTCTTGGAGCACGTAACACAAGCTCAGCATTAATCCCAACTCTTTTGAAAGGGCAGAATCTAAGCTCTTAATACATAAACAAAACAGGGATATTAGCAAGAAATGCTTACTTCAGCAGTTTTAGCTGGTTATTTTATATGAAAACATTCTCAATTTTATATGAAAACAATTTCCCACGCATGCTACTGAGGATATACCCAATTTATTCTGAAGTTCTTAGTCACAGCAAGTGACCCTTAGTCACCAGCGATGAGCGAAGCACCGCGGGCTTTGGGCGAGCGGGACCTCCCGCGGACCCCACCGCACTTTGTGATGCTCGACAGAGCAGGCTCGGGGTAAAGGGACGCGGTACCCCTGGGAACGGAGAACCTGAGGTCTCCGGAGGAGGTTTTCCTGGGGGGAAAAGGAAAAGTCAGACCTCAAGCATGCGGTGAGCGAGAGAAATAAATAAGTAAATAAATAAATAAGAAAACCTGAGGTCTCCGGAGGAGGTTTTCCTGGGGGGAAACGAGAAGTCAGACCTCAAACATGCAGTGAGAGAGAGAAATTAATTAACTAAATAAATAAAAAAAATAAGAAAACCTGAGATCTCCAGAGGAGGTTTTCCTGGGGGGAAAATGAGAAGTCAGACCTCAAGCATGCGGTGAGTGAGAGAAATAAATAAA
>VZRU01012939.1:72376-93327 GCA_013398155.1 Pedionomus torquatus
GAGAGGGGAGAGCACCGCCGCCACCTCCCGCCCCACCGCACTCACCGTCCGCGGCGGCGGAGCGGGTACCGGCCCGCCAGAACCCCCGCTCCGCTCGCCAGCTCCGCGGGGGCAACAGCGGTTCCGCCTCAGCGCCGGCTGCCACCTCCATCGGCAGCGACCGCCCAGCTCCTTCCCCGCCGCCGGGATGGGCTGGGACGGGCCGGCACCGCCCGCCACGCGTCACCGGGGGAGGGCGAGAACCGGGCTCCTCCCGCCGCCCGCCCCGGTCCGGCCCGGTCCGGCCCCCCGGCCGGGTTCGCTGCCGGGAGCCCATTCCGGCCGCGGCGCCTGGTCCCCGAGAACCTTCTCCCTCCTACAGCGAAACGCGACTGAGTCTGAGATAAAAAGTGTTGGTTCTTCACCCGAACTGGGGAGGGCAGATCGTTAGAATTCTTATAAAAGCATCCTTTCTGAGGAGTCGCAGCTTTTTTTTTAACCTCACGGCAACTGTAAACTCGGTGTCCTCGGCTGAGGGTGTCCCCGGGCCAGTCCCTGCCTCAGGGAGAGCTGCGAGGCCACGTTTAGGATGTACTGAGGATAATTATTTATTTAGCGTGGATCGAAATTACCGCTTCTTGCTTGTATTCACATTCTTAAATAATTATTTACATGCCTAGTCGCAAAAAGCATTTAATTTGTGTTTAGTCACTCAGGCAGCCCAGGAGCAACCATGAACTTAAACTACTTCGACGGTTAAAAGATGCTTCACTCTTGCTCCTCTCTCCTTTTCTCCCAGTTCCCTTCACATACACTTTCTCAGTTTAATTTCATAAAGCTGCAATTTCAAAAGGGTAGATGTTGGGACAATTTGACAACTATGGACTGTTTTCTGCCACATAGCGGAGCTCTGGCAGCATAAACGGGAAAGTCCATCAATCCATCACTTTGGTATTCCAAAGTTTAATTAGCAATAAGGTAATTTTTGCCTTCAGCTGTAAGACTGAAGGGCTAAAAAATTCCCTGTTAGGTTAAGATCCAGCCTTTTTGGAGGTGCTTAAGACAGAAAGGAAAACTCCGTGACAATGCCTTTAGAGTAATAGTCATCACTACTAAAAATTGAACACCAGCAGCTTTGTGTTACAGTTACTTCCCCTTTGCAGCAGAAAGCAAAGCACTGATAAAATTGAGAGTTATATTTGGTAACAGTTGAACTAGAGGCATCAGATGAAACGGGCACAGTGAAAATTTCAGGATGGAAAGAGGAAAGTCGGGGCACAGGCTGGTACAATCTATTCAGCATCAACAAATAAGAAATAGAATGCATTTTACACACATGCTGTAAGTGCTATTGCTAAGAAACATGAGTGTTCTGCTGAGTGTCTGAAAGATTCAGGGTAACCACAGTAACACTGAGCACATGTAAACATTGTTTTATTTATGCAATGAATTTTTATTTGAAGCAAAGCAAATGTTTCCTTTTCCTTTCCTCTTCTGTGATTGCCAGGAAACAGGATCAGTAACTTCAGAAGAAAAAAAAAGTGAAATATACAAGATTCCTGAACTTCTGTTCAAAATTCATCCACTCCATCTGGCTGGAATGGGAATCGGAAGCACGCAACAGACAGTGAAGGAAGGCGAATCTCAGCTGGAGTTTTCCTTCAGACAATCTTAAACATCCATAATACCAGCAACATCCACTAAGATGAATGAATAATATGAATAATATGATAAACCAACTAAGAACAACGCACTGTCTTTAATTCCACGTGAATTAAACTCTGTCTTTCTGGATTGTGGAAAACAAACGTGGAGCCATTAGCAGATGTTCTCCATTAGCACAACGGATGACTGTTTTAACCTAAGTCTCATTTAGTCTAAGCTCCACCACTGTTGCACTTACAGCACTGTTTGCCCAGAACCTCAGAAATGCATTTCTAGTTTCCCCTATTAAAGCGCACCTTTCATTAAATGAACAAGAAGAGGGACTCGAGTGAAGGACCAAACCTATCCTTGTACTTTTTTTTTATTGTTCCGCAGCTCTGGGCACATTTAAAGATCAGCAAAGTTAAAATAACTTTGAGCAAACAGTAGGTGGAAGGTGGGTAACATACTAATGGAGCTCAAAGAAAGCTGGCTTTATGCTTCATTCTGCAACATTCATTCCGTTTCCAGAAGTTTTGCACCCAGTGAGCTTGATTCCAACAATAAAGGGATTAAACTCCAGATCACACAGTTCCTGGACAAGCAGCACCAGAGCACATGAGGAACAGCAACGATGGCAAGGATAACAAACTTGAGTCCTCTCTACTCAGGATAGTATGCACTGGAAGATATTTCTTATTTCAGGTAGAACAAGTTACCCTTATACCTCAAAAATGCCAGAAGGGAAAAGACACCATGCCCACTTTATTAAAAATCATTAACATACTGCTGAGAACCCTGGAGAGCAATAACAATTAAACAATCCCTGAATATCCTGATGAAGCAGGTTATTACTCCTCTCTGAGAAAATTAAGGCAGAGATTTGGCAATTAATTGTCACGAGTTACACAGCAAGTAGATGCAAAACAAGAAGCTGAACTCTAATTTGGGTCCCGCCAACAAGGAGATTACCCATGGTAGATACGCTTCTAATACCTTGTTGAAATAGACCTTATGGGTCAATGCTAGATACAATAAAAAACATGTGAAATAAGAACTGAGTCAAGTAGCATTATAAAATTACAAGTTTATTGCACAGTAAAATTAATTTCCCCCCCCAACATGCACATGCCAGAATTGTTAACATTTTATACTTTCAGCTGAACATTACTCAAAAACCATACCCAAATTAATAGAACCAAACTTCATCTTTGTATGTGCATACACTTTCACAAAAGACTATCTTGCATTTATTTATCGTTGATGGACTTATCCCAATATTTTCAATTAAAGGCAATTAATTCAAGCATTTGAAGAAAATCCTTAATAAATGATTTCTTAGCCAAACAAAGGTTTGAGCATATTGGGAATAAAACAGGGAGTCAATTAAAAAAGAAAAAGAACCCAAAAAACCCCTCTTGATATTGCCCATGCTGTTTACCATGGTCATCTCACAATTTTTTGGGTCATCTCTGCTCATCATCATAGCATGTTCCAGTTTTGAACATCCTGCTTAGCAAATTAATTACTACAGTTAAACAAAACAGCAAATCAGTCCACGTCTTCAGCTAAAGAAACTCCTTCCTTTTTTTCCAGCTTGGATACCTGCAAGTTAGAAGGAAACTGATTCAATAGCAAAAATAAGTTTGCATTTAATGTTCCCTGTTTTTTCAGACTTCCATCACAAAACAGCGTAGAGCCCAGAATAACAGGAGCTGACAGCAGGATATGCTCTAGGGGACATCTGAGCTGAACAAACACATTAGCAACAGACAGAAGGTCAAACTTTCTACCCACCCACCCCCTTAGCCTCTCCCCATCTCATGCTCCCATCAGTTCCTAGCTCTCATCAGTTTAGTGACTTTGTCTGGCTGACCAAGGAGTGAGCCAAGCACCAAAGCCATCTCAGAATCCGGGAGAGACAGGAAGGGGAGACAACACCATCCCTCTCAGTGGTGGCTGTCAGATCAGATCAGGCCAGGCCATAACCTGGAGCCCTACCCATAACAGAGAGCCTAGAATAATTAAAACGAGCACAGGAAACACTTCCCATAGAGACACACATGCACTTTTATAAGACGGGCCTTCATTGTTTTCTTAAAACTTTAGAAAAGGAATTATATTAAGCTAAACTGTTGTTAAAACTAACAATACAAATTGTTTCAGAAAGGATTCTACAAGCTCACAGAGAACAGACCAAGACAATACACTAAACATGTTGTTTTGCACATTATATCTAGATTTGGGAAGTTCAGTTCTACATCCACTCCAAATCTATGGGGTTATGGAAGGAAAGGTCCTATAAATTCCCTATTCTTATGTTCCTTCAACGTCTGCTGCTGCACGAATATACTCAGGTTGTTACATATGTTGGTTTAACCAAACACAGCTAATCTTGTGGTATGACCAAGTATGCGTTTTCTGGAAAAAGCAAGACAACAGCAGATACGTAATCCCTGGGGACAGCTGTAGCTTTCTTCTGAGCTATGTCACAGTTCCTTCAAATTATGGCACCTAGAAATTGTTAACGTGCATGCTCTGACCACGCATCCTTTACCTCAGATGTAACTCAAAGGCAGAAGCTACAGATAGTGCTGCTGGAGTTCCTAGGGGTGCTCTAAACCGCTAGAAATTTCATCACTCAGGCGGAACCTTCAGCTAGGGAGAGCTGAACGGCATTAAGACTTCAAGGGCAAATTTGGCAATTCCCAGCAAACCATATGATCTCAACCTCCTCTTACCCCCAGTTCCCTCTGCAGTAAATACAGAGGGAATTTTACATTCAGAAGAGCTGATAATTAAATTGACTTGACTACAGTACAAACATCCAAAGTAGAAGAGTACTTACCACAAATCCTACAAATTTCTGTTGGAAATTAGCACTCAAATCTGTTTCCCTTTACTAATGAGCTCAAGCTGTAACATGACTCTTTTACAGGAAAACCTAGCATTATGGAATTACCTAACTAAAGGTGTTTTCTGGCAAAACTATATCATTTAGAGTTTATACCTTATTTTCACAGTCCTGTTACTATGCCAGAAAACCATTAAGTACAGATTAAGTCCCAGGAGAATTATTATTGGTGAGACATTGTCCTACAAAGTGATTCTCTTCAGAATTAAAATTGTGCCAAATATGTTCAATAAGAGGGAACTCTTAATAAAAATCATAGAATGGTTAGAGTTGGAATGGACCTCAAAGATCAGCCAGTTCCAACGTCCCTGCCCATGGGCAGGGACACCTCCCACCAGACCAGGTTTGCTCAAAGCCCCATCCGGCCTGATCTTCAACCCCTCCATGGATGGGGCAGCCACAACTTCTCTGGACAACCTGTTCCAGTCCCTCACCACCCTCACAGCAAAGAATTTCTTCCTAATATCCAATCTCAGTCACCACTCTTCCAATTTAAAACCATTACACCTTGTCCTATCACTACACCTCCTGACAGAGAGTCCCTCTCCAGCTCTCTTGGAGCTCCCCTTCAGATCCTGGAAGGCTGCTCTACCGTCTCCCCGGAGCCTTCTCTTCTCCAGGCTGAACAGCCCCAGCTCTCTCAGACTCTCCCCACAGGAGAGGTGCTTCAGCCCCCTGGCCATCTTCGTGGCCCTCTGCTGGACTGGATACAACAGGTCCATGTCCTTCCTGCACTGAAAACTCCACAGGTGGACACAGTACTCCAGGTGGGGTCTCGCAAGAGCAGAACAGTATTCCTTTTTTTGTATAGGGCAGATCTGACTAGCATTATTGGGAGTCATTATTTTCCAGTCTTGCAAAAAGAGATCAGTAATAATGAGTTCCCAGTTCAGGTTACTGCTGCCTACATAAGATTCTTCCCCAAACTTGACTCTCAGTTTACAGGAATATGTTGCAATGACCCAGTACCCTTGCACAGCACAACTGCTGTTACATATATATCTAGTTAGAACAGTTAAAGATGCAATATCATGGATCATTAAAACATCTTAATCACACTTACTGTAACCCATAAAATGATTACATTTTGGTCCAGACCCTACAAAATTATTTTCCCCAACTCCCATTGAGGCCAAAAGAACTTTTGTCCTGGACTTCAGTACGAAAGAGTCCAAAATGATGGAAAAAACTCCGTCACGCAGCCCTACAAAAAAAAGTGCTGCACGTGGTAGCTTTTATCCTAGGTTTCAAGGTAATAAAACACCATTACAGCATGTCTGGCATTTCACAGGTGAGGGAATTAATATTTTATTACATATATAAAAGTATTCTTAAAAGTAACTGAGGTGTAAAAAAAAATAATATAAAAATCTCTGGCAGAAGAAAACTTCAAGGTGCTAACATTCCCCAGCCCAGCACTTCTGCCATAAAAACACACACGTTAAAATAATGTCAAAGGTGTGAACTAACATCTACAAAAAGCTAAGCACGGTTCCAATAGCTGCTTGAGCCTCTCTGCACCTCACAGAGCTCAAACGGAGCACTGCACCATGACTGCTGGGGTCTCGGAGCAAACACCCATCTGTGAGCCAACCGACTCGAGATTCAAACGAGGTATTGTAGTAGAAGGAGGTGGGAGAAGCATTGGCAATTAACTGCTGCCTCTTACTCGCTTTTCCCACGCAGATGTAGGTCAAGTCTTAATCTTGCAATTAAAAAGATCCCTTCAGACAGGTCCTGAACTGTAAGCGAAACGCATAAGCTCGTTCTCTGCATTAGCACAACACTTCAGGAGTATGGGTACACCTAGTAGCTTCTGGCCTTGGACGTGTTCTCTTTTTCTCTTCTTGATTTCCTAGCAATATGACAAGCAGTACTTAAAAATGGGGGAAAAAAAAAAAAGAAGCCAACACCCAACCAACCAGCCACCAGCCTACAATGAAAACATAATTCTTACCCTCCCAGTTACGTGTAAAGAACAATCACACCTATTTCTCTATTATCCTAAATGCTAGCTGTCTTTTGCTGGATATTCGCTGGAACTAGGCTCATCCGTTGGCAAGGACTTCAAATACAAAATCCGCAGGAGAAGCGAAGGGCATTTACCTGTTTATCTATACACCTAAATTGCCAGGACCAGGAGGTATTATAAAGGAAAGGCCTCAGGTCAAATCGGTTGTCATCCGGACTGTAGTTTTCAGCGTGGTAGGAAGGAGTGAGGGTGGTCATTTTATGTCTGTTAATGGAATACATCCTGAAGAAATGCTTAACCTTTGATGCCACCTGGTGTACAAAGAATATAGCTTTTAATCAGATGAAGATTCTTAGGACTTAAAAATTCAGTTGAGAATGTGTTCTAGCTTTACACATCCATTTTCTGCCATTAACATTTGCATAAATTTACTACCACTAGTACCGTGAATTACTCTGGATGACCCTATCTATAAGAGGCATTTAAAGGCCATTTTCAGACACCACCTCGGTCTCTGTGCCCCACATTTACCAACGAGGAAATGCCTTGTAAGAAACGTAACAGAGAGCACGAGCCTCTGCAACTCAGGTGAAAAACGGAACTTTTTCCTTTATGCACAAGAGAGGAAGAACTGCCCAACAGCAAAGCAGATACTTCTTTGGTGTAGATGGACTTTCAAAACAAAAGCCATTTTCTGTCTCAGAATACATAACCAAAGGCCTCAAGAGTAGTCAGACGTGTATATTTCAAAGAATCATTCCTCCCAGAAGTGACTGTTTTGAAGTAATTGTTTTCAAATAGCCCAAATATTGTTGAAACAATCTGCGACACAGATGACAACCTCCATTCTTTTAAGAGATATATCAGTTATTCCAGTATATTCTGCTATACCTGTAGAATGACCTCTAAACACAGAATAATTAAACTATCTCTTTCAGTTGAAAGAACTCTACTCGGCCTTTCTCCAGATACACTCTATTTTGGCAAACACATCACATGTTTGATTTATTCTTTTTATATTACCTCTCTCGGAGTACAGATTTCCTTCCACATATTAATCAGTTTACAAAACATACTGTATGGTCCAGCCTTTGCAATTTTTCTTAGTTTGCCATAGATTGAGAGCTCTGCATATGTCATCCCCATATCCGCCTGTAATCAAAATACGTAGAAAGTCACTGAAAAAAATCTTAACTATGCAATTTATAAGTAATAGTTTTACGGAGCAATTATGATAACCCAGTTTAATCAAAGAAACACCAAAATTAAATTACCAGTGACCAAAAAGACAAAGAGATAGTAATATCATGAGCATAAATTTGAAAAAACAAACAAAAAAACCCAAAACCAAACCCGAAAGAACTGGAATGTCTCTGAAACGGGAGATTTGAAATCATTCTACGAGTGTATTAGATATGGCCAGTGGAAACATTTATGCCCTGCAAAAGATTTGTTAATTTTCCCTTCTAGGTAGCTTAAATGTAGTATGTATCAGTCAAATTAAGAAAACTACTAATACTAATTCAGTAACCCTTCACTTTATCACGAGTTTAACAATATCCTACAGTTAAACATCCAACAGCCCTTAGAGATAGCTGTCAGGCTTACCAGTCCTCTCTTACCCATGCACAGAGAAAGCTGAGGGGACACACAAGATGAACAGCTTTGCCACTGGCCATTTCACCAGCAGTAAGGCCCTGATTGATTCTCTTTTGATATTAAGAAACTTTAAAAACAAACTGTATTTTAGAACAGTCATCCTTCTAAGCACCCAAAATATAATAACATTTAAAATAAGTTGATTTGATGGTTGGGAAACTCTTGTCAACCCACATAAGGCTGGTGTGGGATACTAATGCCTTGTCAGTGGCTTTAAGACAGTTTTCCAATACGTTTGTCAAAAAGCATGGATACGTACAAGAGGAAACGACAATTATTGGACAAGAACCGGATTTTGGGATAAGGCTTACCAGAGCATTACCTCATCAGTTTGAGCCACTTGTCCATCCACCAGGGGCTCTAACTCTGCAGTGGGTGGAGCCGACATGATACTGTAAAGAAAGAGGTAAAAAGAAAAACATGAATTCTATCCACTCCCATACGTACTAGTTAATAAACAGCCTGATTTGCTAAAAATCAAATGTGCTTAACTCAAAGCTTTTTCAGAGCATAAGCTGTTAAAGGACCAGATAACTCTGAAGAAGTGGCACTTGCAAGCTGTTGCAGGTTTAAAAAGGAAAACAGAGAAAACCAAAACGTGAAGGCCACAACATGCTGCATACAAATACAGCCACCAAACTTCACTGCTTCACCACTCACCTTCTGAGGGCCGTGAGCTGGAAATTTTCAATGCAGTATTGTATGAAGTTCTTCAAATCGGTCTTGCTGATTCCACCAATGGGATTGATATCAGCACTTGAGCAATCATATTTCGTCAAGTAACCTCGGAGACTGAGCAAAAGAGGAAATTGTATATAGTCATAGTAAACAATCATGTAACATTAGTGTATATATTTTATATTATAGAGAATATATAGCTGTAGTATAAAGACAGGGAGAAACAGACTACCTATCATTAATGTATTTATACCTAAGGGCCAAACATGTTCAGCTGGAACAGGGGTATCCTAAGGCCATGAAATTACCAGGAGAAGGAAGACAATATTTTAAACTATTACAAAGCACTGCAAAACTGCTCAGGTTAAGGAAATATATTTGAAGAAAGACAATTAGAATGCTGTCTTGATGAATTAAAGAAAAATAAACCCTTAAACACCTATAGAATCAGCACATACTGCTCTCCCAGCTTTTGAGGTTATCAGTCTCACAGAAGGGATTGCTTTAAACTTAAAATAGTCACCTCTCATAACTGTATTCCAGACTTCTAAAGTCTATTTTTCAACTTAAATGTCTCAACTTTTCTACTGCAGTAATTGAAAAATAAAACAGATAACAGATGGAAAAGTTAACCTGGTTAACTGCACAGGCGACCTCTACTGAAAACAGGTACAGAAGGAACAGCATTTTGTTGGAATATGATGCCAAAACTTTGGCTAAGCTTCTGAAAAATACACAGTTTTCTGTAAGAAATGTAATTTCCTTCTTACAGTAAGAAAATGAAGGCCAATTCAAATATTTCCATTAATTTCACTGCTATAAGTGTATTCTTAGTTTGTTACCTTTTCCGAGTAACAATCTACACTGGGATTTGGTGGAACTGCAAGAAAACACAGTGACCTGTTCCCAGTTCACCTGGTTTTACATTCGTAACTTTCACCAACCTTTCATCCACATTGGCTGATCCCAGCACCAGAAGTCCCCCTGGCATCCCACGAGTCCAAAGTGTCAGCTGAGCAAACAAGTAGGCAAGGACCATTCTTATTCTAGCCTGCAAAGCATAATGAAAAATAAAGCTAATTTACCGGTTTATTAATCAATTCCCTAAAAAGAACCCATAAACAACAAAATGTCAGAGAGGTAAATGTTAATGCAAGAAGGATGGTCCTGTGGAGAAGATGCCAAACACATAGGAAAAACACCTTCAGTATCCACACTACTCCATGAATGGGAAAGTTTATCCTACCAAGAAGTGCAGAATAGGGAATAGTTGCCATTTCTACCTCCTACAAATAATAAGGATCCACGAGGGATGAAGTACGCAGATAAACCACTTGTCCTCAGTTTTAGAAGGTAGAAGAGATTTTTAGACATCTAGGACTTGGAACGGCTAAGCTCAACATCTCACATGGAATTTTTTAAGGCCGATAACATTCACCGAAGGGAAGCCTAGTCCTACATAGCATTATTTTTGAGTCTTGATCTGCCACAATCCTAACGGACTCAGAGCTGTCTATTAGAATACTTTGCTGTTCATTTTCCTGACCTGGCAGCTTTATTTTGGGATGCTTTTCCAAACAGCATCTAAACTGATGCTACTGATGGGATCCAGGCACATACTATTTCTTACTGACCATCCTATAAAAGTCACAAACAACCATTAACTTGGCCTTCTCCTGAGTTCTGTGGGACTGTAGACTTCTGCTGCCGATGAAGATTTACTGGAAAGCCCATGAATCCTCAGGAACACACCACAACAAGTTCAGGTTTTCACAGCAACACAAATGAAATGCCTCTTTAACCTGATCCAGCCTAACATGGAACACACCTGCACATTCTGGAGTGCCAGGTTTTCTCTGCTGCTCCCTCCGTAGACAGAAAAACGGGGCGTTCGACCTGTCACCATGCTGAAAATTCCCACGATAGCTTTCACAGCCGCATCTATGTTCAGATTGATGTGATAGCTGAGAAGAAGTCAAGAAGAATTGACCCAACTAGCACAATCTGACTATATAAAATAGTCTTAAAAAACAAAAATAAAATCAAAAACCCCACTCATCAAATAATCTTTTAAGGCTGCTCCCATCTCAGATCTGCTATGAAGAATAACAGTTTCCAGAGACTGTTTCTAAATTTCCATGTCCTTCAGCAAATGCTGCTAAGTTTGCCTTACATTTATACGCTTAAATTATAATATCTGTAACACTTCCACTTATCACACCTGCTATTCCTTTTCCATTTCTTCCTATTTATAGTTTGAAAGCTTTAGATTATAGACTTTGCCAGAACATGATTTATTTTTTTTTACCCAGCGCTTCTCAACTTGTACCTGCCTATTTGCTCAGCCAGAAGTTTAGCCCTGTTGCATGTATCCTGGGAAGAGTTCTCACTGGCCATATAGCAAGTGGTAAAGATGCGCTTGCAAAATTCTCGAGGATCCTCGGGGACGTAGGTCTCATCATTCACAATCCTGCGTGCATCAGCCAGCACATCTGCATCTGGGAACAAAGCAAAAGGGATAGAGCAAGTGCAGAAATCGTTGTGCTCCTGCTATGCAGGATATGCAAATATCTTGTGCATTTCTTGCATTCCAATTAAGCTTTATACTGCCCCTCACAAAAAAGATGACTCCATCACGTAACTCCCCAAACCGTTTTTCGTGTATCAAATAAAAGAATTGCTGATTTTGCTTCTAATTTTGAACATGAAACTATTAAATCCTTTTGTTCTATGCCTTAAATAAATTTCATGGAAGATACAATCTAATATGTACAAAGGCTTAGCTAAGTGTGTACGGTCTACTTAAAGCCAGTTCAAGAGCTTAAATCATGCCTAACTATGTTTTGTAGTGCCAAATTTAATAAGAGGAGAAAGTTCTCACGATAAACTGAAATCCCAAGACCCCATCAGCTAACACTTCGAACAATGCTCTAGATGGAAACTAGTCCGAGTTCCACACGCAGTTCTTAAACCCAAAATGAAAACTATTAAACCAGTTCAAAGAACCTGAAATCTGGATGAAGATCTTTGCTGGAATTTCTGAAGAGATACAAAGGATTCCATTAGAACAACTGGGAGACCTTACAGCAACCTTCCAGTATCTGAAGGGAACCTACAAGAGAGCTGGAGAGGGGCTCTTGGTCAGGAAGTGGAGGGACAGGACAAGGGGTAGTGGTTTTAAATTGGAAGAAGGGAGATTTAGACTAAATATCAGGAAGAAATTCTTTGCTGTGAGGGTGGTGAGGCACTGGAACAGGTTGCCCAGAGAAGTAGTGGCTACCCCATCCCTGGGGGTGTTCAAGGCCAGGCTGGATGGGGCTTTGAGCAACCTGGTCTGGTGGGAGGTGTCCCTGCCCATGGCATGGGGGTTGGAACTGGATGATCTTTGAGGTCCCTTCCAACTCTAACCATTCCATGATTCTATGAACTTGAAAAGAGACCTCTCATGTGATGTCCTGCATCTACTTCCCGCAGCTAATATTAACTTGGTGATAACCATTAGTAAGCACAGCTAAGCCAGACATGCACACCTACTTACTTCCATTCCTGACTGCCAAGCAAACCTGGTGACACATCGAGTACACTATGCAAGCGGTAGCTGAGCTGTCGATTCCACCACTAAGAGGTAGGAGAAATCCTGCCTTGAAAATAAAAAGAAAGAAGACATTCCAAATAGCAAAATTAGAAAAACATACATTCTATCGTTCAGAAATAGATTATTGTAAAAAAATTACATATGCATCATTCAAATCTGCTTATGTTCTGCTGCGGAAATCTAAACAAACCAGACCTAGCAAACCCTCTTAAGCTCTTACCAACTGGATAATCAAACAAGTGGTCTGTGTATACCCTTTAGCTAGAAATACTTCCATTATGTCCTTACTTTCTAGTAAGACAGAAGAGCATATAGAAAGGATTGGTTTTCATATATATTTCACTATTGAACTTAGTTACTTCTTCATATCACTCCGCTTATTTTTAAAACCTCAATTACGCCACTAAAATATTTTCCTTACTGAAAAAAACAGTGTTGGAAAGAAAAGAAATTCCCTTTATGACATAATCTTGACTGTTGCTTTCAAAGAAATCAGAATTTCTATGGTAAAGGTCTGAAGAGCATACCGAGGTCACACTTTGAATGTGTGTTTTAATTCTGAACAAGCTGCCTGTGAAAAACTCAAACCTTGCACCTTGGACGAACATCACTTTGCATGAACAGCAGCACAGGACAGCGACCTCTGCTGTCCTTGGGACAAAAGAGATGTCTATGTCAAGGAAAAGAAGAAAACCAGTTGTTCTTACCTGTTTGCTGCGCCTTAAATAGTCCCAGAGCCAACATGCAGGACCAAGGCTGGAATTACAGAATATGGTCATTCCAAGAAGGTTTCAGAATAAGACATAAGCAAGTTAACGCATTTACTGTACTCTTCCAATGAGATGCTTTCTTTACTTCAACATAAATAAGATCCTATGGTTTTTTGTTTAAATCAAAATAATTTCTAGCAACAAACTGAGTATGCGGTTACCTGATCTCCTCCTCAGGACTATGATGTCTCCACTGGATTGGCACACACGTAGGTACAGCTACATCATCAGAACATGACAGAGCAAAATTCACTTTTACCCTGGGATAAGGATTCACTTTACTTGCCTAAGCAATAATACACAAGAATTGGGAAGACATCAATTGTAATGCAGCATATACCTATAAAACACCAGATCTGTAGAATACTGTGAAAAAAAAAAAAAAATCGAGACACAGGAATACTTTTAAGATTCAATAATTATTACGAACTTGGCAAAGTTTACAAACATAACCTCCAGAATTTTTAAAGAAGTTAAAGACTTAAAGAATTCTTACCGCTAAATTACGAGATGAAATCTCTGCTCTGTAACTTCGAACATCCTCCAGGTCCAGAGTGGCAACCAGCACCTCCTACAGAAAGCCTTTCAACATTAATCTGCCCAGACAGATAAAGTACGTTTGACAGGCCTGGACTATATAAAAAAAATAATGTTGGGGAAGAAGAATGCACGCAGCTTTTTTCAATACAGGTTTTTATGCTGAGTGCACAAATCACTTCTGTCTCAGCAGAAACGCTTATGTTACAAAGGCAGCACAACTGACTCACTTCACTGAGTACACCAGGATGCTCGTAAACCAAACAGATTTATAGTGCTTGTCAGATGGCTGAATGATAGGTTCACCAGCAACTGAAGCAAAGGACAAGTGGAAAAGGCAAGAAGCATACTGGGGAAAGGGCGAAATTTTGTTAACGCTGGTACCTGAAGGGTGGGTTGAAGGAGAATGGAGATGGGCTCTTTTCAGTGGTTCCCAGTAACAGGGCAAGGAGCAATGGGCACAAGCTGGACCATAGGAGGTTTCATTCAAATGAGGAAAAACTTCTTTAGGTTGAGGGTGTTAGAGCCCTGGAACAAGCTGCCCAGGGAGGGTGTGGTGTCTCCCTCTGGAGACCTTCAAAAACCACCTGGATACAGTCCTGAGTGATGTGCTCTGGGCAATCCTGCTTTAGCGGGGGAGCTGGACTGGATGATCTCTAGAGGTCCCTTCCAACTCTGACTATTCTGTGATTCTGCAAATAATGTGAAGAAACCTACAGCTCTGATGACAAACCTACCAATAAAGAGCTTTTGGAAGTAAAGCTCAATCTATCAGACCTTTTGTCTACCAAACCAGGCCATAATTTGTCCTTTTTTTTTTCCTTAGATAAGAGACTATAAATTAACAGGGTCTCTCCTACACATGGTGATCGCATACACAAATGTTTTCATAGAGTTTCTCCACTGTGAAAGCTCTTCCTTGCTCGCAAAAGCAGGAGAGCTACAGAAGATCAGGTCTGGGAAATCTGGCAAGGAAAACCCTTGGATCTAGTTGAATAATATCGTAAAAATGTATCTTTTTTTAGTCTAGGGACATAGACACGGTATCTGGAATGTCTGGAAAGCCTTGAGCATAAATGTAGGCACGCTAATTCCACCTGTAAATATCAGCTCTAGGTTGAGTATCTTACCACATCATCAAGTGAAAACTGGGATCCTTGTGCAACTGTTTCTCCATTCACTGAAATCATGGCACAGCCATCGTAGTACAGACGATCACCATCACAGCCTTTCTGGTTGGCTAAAACATATATTCCACCATTCTGGGAGGAAAACAAACGTGCACACAAAAAAGAACTCAGAATATAGCACCTGACAATGTTAAAAGACACAATGTTATTTCTCTGCTCCTGTCCTTATAATCTTCCTCTATCTTTACACTGGGAATGATTTACAGCTGGGACTCTCTCCTGTCATTTGAAAATGTACTGGATATCTGAGGACAGAGCAGACACTGTTAAGTTACAGTGACAAAGCAGCCAAACAAAGTATTATTTTTCACAGTGAAAAGCTCATTCATTACTTCGCTTTTGTCCCCATCACTGTTAGACAGGATTATAGTCCAGTAACTACATCTCTTCTTCTCTTGAAAATAGAATATTCAAAGTAGAAAAATATTACATATTTTAAATAAGATGATGCAGGGGGGCGAGGGGAACAAGTCCAACTTTAAACACTGATTTCTATTTCCCTTTCCTGACATAGTGGCTGATATTTCTCCAACACAATGTTCCTATGCGAATGAAAGTCTGGAAAGAAACTAACAACAAGGGCTGTCAAGGCCTCCACGCTCAGGCTGTGTCCTGTCATAGGAGAGGAGACGGTTCTGAAAATATAAAGTTAGGTGCATAATCAAAAAAATACTATATTTTTTTTTAAGCATATACCTTTGCTGTGGCAGAATTCACCAAATCCACCCGGGTGTGAGCCTTCCTCAGCACATGGTGACTCCCTGAAGAGTTGGTGAAAATTTCTACACCATCAAGTCCCATTTCAATATGAGGACTGTCAAAGCAAAAGGCAGAAAGATATTCAGCTCGCAATATTAGGCTGCTATCAATTAAAACCAGGCGACAAATAAAAACACCCATGTCATTGACAGTTTTCTGCCTGTCTTAGCTTGAACAAACACAGGATTCTCAAAAACATCTGTTTTCTTGCATTGCCTGACTCTTCTATCAAAGATCAGTAGTGGTTGCAGAGGGGAGAAGGGCTTTAGCTCTTGTTCTAAATGAACAAGTCTCTTCTACTTTACTCAAGGAAAGAGTGAACAAGACAATCTTGGCCTGAAAGGGCAGCATGAAGATACTCTTACAAAGGTCCATTTGTCCCATTTTCCTGCTCTGTCAGTAAATCCAAAAGCACAAGCAAACAGAACCACAAGAAGGAAAGTACTTTCCACTGCTGTTCTTCTTCCAATGTCAAAAGAAAAAAAATACTTAAAAATGAATAACACATCTTTGTATGACACCACACTTGCTGAAGTTACAAGGAAATGAATGTCCGTAACTGGGAGATTTGGAAAAAAACAAAAAAAAACAAACAAAACAAACAAACAAACAAAAAACCTTGGGAACATTTTGTTTATTTTGTGTTAACTACTGTAGTTTTCATGTTTTTCGTATCTCCAGCTCCACCCTGCATCAGACCTTTGTGAGCGGGACCTTCTTTGTTACTGGGAAGAACTTTAAATTGTGATAGGAACTAAAATAATAACAGGAAACATTACTTGAGGACACCAGGCTTTGTTTGCCCTTAGTGACTTTTTGTCGTTTCCTTCTGTGTCATCTGATGCAGGTTAGAAAAATAAAGTCGAAGGCTTAAACTAACAGCTAAACAGAAAAAAACCTCTGATACATCTCAAAGTGATGCTCCTAGAAACCTATGCTCTACCTTGACAACTGCAGGAGAGCTCCATTTGTCTGTCAAGTGGAATGCTTTGAAGGACTTGGTCAAAGCCAAAGATAAAAAGAATATATAAATATTTAATATAAAATATATTTTGATATAATTGAATATTATAATATATTTATTATTATATTAATATAGTTTAATATAATTTAATATAATTAATATATATCATTAATATAAAAAGATCTAACATTAGTTTCAAATTCTTGAGACTAGGTGCAGCACATGAGAATAATACAGGATTATTATTAGGAGACAAAATCAATACTACAGATTGATACAAAATAAACTTTGTCACTTTAATCCTAGATCAAGCTACAGAGATGGACCCAGAGAAGACATTTTAACCTCAGGTTGAAATAAAAGATGAAGAGTATCTGGAATGTGAGCTCTACATTTATCTGTCTTTTATTCCCTTGGGTCACCTTTCTCATTCCATTTCTTTTTGGGATTTTTCTGCTGCCTACCATTTCAAATGAATTTAGCTTAACCACCTAAAAACTACTTTTGCCATCCTGCATGGAGCATAGTGAAATCTTTCCCATGATACATTTATTGCTCCTAGTTCTATACTAGTGCACTGGCACTTTCTAAAAGATATACTACATACAAGAATAATAAGGAATAATCATAGCATCATAGAACAGTTAGAGTTGGAAGGGACCTCAGAGATCATCGAGTTCCAATCCCCCTGCCATGGGCAGGGACACCTCCCACCACACCAGGTTGCTCCAAGCCCCATCCAGCCCGACCTTAAACCCCTCCAGGGATGGGGCAGCCACAGCTTCTCTGGGCAGCCTGTTCCAGTGCCTCACCACCCTTACAAGTGCCTCACCAGATTTTTTCAAACACTTTTTTCAGGTAGGTCCGGGGTAAGTTTTAGTTTACTTTTCATTTCTTCTTCTCCTTTACCTATTTGGTGCCCAAAGTTCTTCACATATTTCTGCTCCAAGGCAGGTATCTTTGGTGGCTAGCACTGCATCCCCAAAAGGAACAGTTTCCTGAAAAAAACACAAGAGCATCCTTATGCACAGGTAGTAGAAGAATCTGTTTGGGAAGTTAACTACAAATCTTAAAAAAAATATATAAATACAAAAACTTAAGGCTCACTTATGTGAGGTGAGTGACACAATATCAATTACGTTACACCTTCCTTCATTTATACCAAGTTAAAAATAAAGGCAAAAAAAAAAAGCTCTAAACTGCAAACTTCTGGTTTGTACTGAAATTGTGTGTTGAAGTACCAGTAGTATTCGGATCCAGCGCTTTGCTTCAGAGCAGCACAACTGCTTTTGAATTAAGTTTCTAAAACAGAGGCTGTCTTTTGCTAGGAATCACATTCATGCTTTAACAGGAAATAACCTTTTAGACCTTCTAAACCAAAAAGGTTATGTTTTTTAAATTTATCTGTTTACCTCAGTTTTGAGGTAAAAAAAAATAAATACTCATACATACTCATTTCTAGTCTCAAGTACAGACAAACTCTGTACCAAACTGCAAAATAAGACAATCAAGGATCTGCAAATAGAAATAACAGGCAAACTTAAAATTTACTTGCTTTCCTGCCAAATACTAACATAAACAAGTTTAAATTGTGCTATCATTGAATGTAACAGAGAGCTGCCACTGAAAGCCATGAACGTGACTGGCAGCAGAATTTGGTGTATTACAGTTTTATGCCACAAATTCTATGAATTTAAATTGCTGAGTCTGGAAGATGTTGAATTTAAAGTGAAAAAGACCCTTTAAAAACTTACCTGTCCGGTCACCTCCTGAATTATCCTGGGTAGAAAATACTCCTCCACATGCCTAAAGCAAATTTATAGGTTGTTAATGTTGTAACGTAAATCAGAGCATCAAAACTGATTCGTATCCCCACATTCTGCCACCTTCTAACAGTGATCAATGAAACTGTACTTCAGCTGTACAGGACTGTGTATGTTTAAAAAAAATAAAAGAGGACCTCCGTACTTTCTGTGAAATAGATGAGAAATGTAAAGATTATAATCTAGAGACCCATCTTCTGCAGTCGTTAAAATTCTCTCATCCATTTCACATTGTTTTTCCTGTTTTAATATTGAAAAGGATACAGCAGTCGAGCCAATAAACACAGGCTCTTCCAATCCTGAACTGCACAGAGTTAGAAAGCAGACACTAGGAAAATGATGCTACTACACTGGTTGGAGGTTCATTCAGCCACACTTCTCCTTCCAGTTCAGCAATTCAGAGTTTGATTGCACTTAATTATCTACACTTCCATTTCCTAGCTTAGCCGACTGTCTCGCTGCTCACCCTAGAGCCACACCGATGGATTGCTGTAAAGATTTCAATCCCTCTGCTGTGGCTGCAAAGGGCAAGCTGTGGCTTTTAAACACAATTTTAACAGTAACCAGCCTACCTTGCTTTGCTCCACGGGGTAAACCATCTCAGTTCCCTGTAGTTTCCTGTGTTTGCCAGTGATATTTTTGGTCTGATCAGAAGAATTTTCCTTGAAACACAAACCAGAAAGGGTGAGTTAAGACCTGATGTACATCCACACGAGACTACATAAGAACATGAATGAACACCGAATCATTTTTTCTATTATGATGTCCACCAAACAACTGTCACATACAATAATTATTAAAGTTTCTGTTTGCAGACCTAAGGGCTTTTTTTCTGGAGTCTTTCATAAAGCTGTGGAAATTCAGTTTCTACAGTTCCAGAAAGGAAAAAGGGATAATGCAAAACTTTAGTTGTCTCTCTAAAATCTAGTAGGCAGGAGGACAACTCCATCGCTCTACATAGCACCGAAGAACTCTTCTTGAAAGCCAAACAGGTCTCTGAAAGAACATACTCATTATCTCATAAAATACATAAAGAACTACGTACTTATTTAAAAAGATCACTCGACAATTGTAGCGGACATTTCTGTGCAGAACAGGCCTGTGAAAACAAGTAATCAGTTTCATTAAATTAAGTTTTTTTTAAAAAGCTGCAGGATCTACTTCACTGCATAAAAAAAATTTTTTAAGAAAATACTTGGACACTTTATCACAGAATACTATGGAGTTGGAAGGGACCTCTGGAGATCATCTAGTCCAACCCCCCTGTCAGAGCACGATGCGCAGGAATGTGTGGAGGAGGGTTTAGAATGTCTCCAGAGACAGAGACCCCACCACCTCCCTGGGCAGCCTCTTCCAGGGCTCTGCCACCCTCACATTAAAGAAGTTCCTCCTCACGTTTAGGTGGAACTTCTTATGTTCAAGTTTGTGCCAGTTACTTCTTGTCCTGTTACTGGACACCACAGAAAAAAGACTGGCCCCATCCTCCTGGATATAAATAAATGTATAATAAAATGTATAATAAAAATAAATTTATAGGCATTTATTTATTGCTAAAGGGAATGAAAAAAACAATGCATCAAGTTTTAGCTTCTAATTTTTTAACTCAAATAGTTGTTTGCAAAAAGAGAGTTACTGACCATTTTGTCAGTCTCAGATACATCAACTATTGCCAGAGCACTGGAATGCCTGAGAAACACCATCAGGCCAGAAGATTTTCCCCAGCTGAGCTAAGTTACTTAATCAAACCTGACTCCCTATGATACTACAGCTCTGAAGATGCCTTTACAAGTTTGGTGCAGAGCCCTTGCTATCCAAAACACAGCAGGGGCAGCACCCCTAAAAATCTGCCCCATTGTCATCTTTACACTAAAAAATACTTACATTCCCACATCACAGATAATATCTTGAGTAGCTGGAGATTCCAACAGCTTTGCCAGGACTTGAAATGAATGCAAGACCGTGTCAGACTCATAATAGTGATCTGAGCAGCCATAACCACTGCATGTAAAAAAATAAGAAATGAACAATTCAGCCAACATCTGCCCCAGAACCGTGGGATGAGAACTGCTTTTGACTAGGAATATCCCATCTGTTTGTACAGAACACACGGGAGCAGCCCCACAGGCATCATCCCTACAGACAGCACCCAAAACACCATGGTATCACTGAGGATCTTCTTCCAGGAGAGGCAGCCGGAGCCTGGGCATAATCCTAATTTTCCAGGGAAGAAGACTAGCTGAAATAGGTCAACAAATTACTGGTGCCAGTCACATACCCAAGAGAAGAGATACAACCCTGTGCTTGCAACACCCAACATTTTTATCTGCACCATGGGCCATGCACTTTGGGCATTCCAGTGGTACATGACTGATTTTCTTACTGGCTGTTCTTCGTTAATTAATCATAGAATGGTTAGAGTTGGAAGGGACCTCAAAGATCATCCAGTTCCAACCCCCCTGCCATGGGC
>VZRU01012940.1:0-58283 GCA_013398155.1 Pedionomus torquatus
CAGTATTTTTCCTGAGCAGAGGTGGCAGTTGATTCTGCCAGTATCCACAAAACAAATGCAAGAAAAAAAAACAACTGTAGAGAAAGAATGCTTCGCATATACCTCCACTGTTGCTTTTGTTTGGAGTACCATTGGTGGATTGCCTGGCTGCAGAAGTAATGAGTTTAAGGTCATTAATGAGGTCCAGTTGCGAACTGGTTAAATCTCCCACATTTCATATTAGTACCTTAGATGCTGGGCTATGGCATATTCTGGGGCCTTTCTTTCCATTTATCCTAGGCCTATGGAAGGCTTATTGCAAGAAGTTGAAATTCTCACCAACAGGTTCTGAAAGTTTTTCATCCCCTTTAGCTACAATAGTGTATTTATGATGTGATTTATTAAAAACCTACTTACATAAACAGAACTGTCTGTTTAAATTTTGCTGTTGATTGTCATACTGACCTACATCTTCTTTGTAACATCCTTTGATTTAAAAACACCACTTTTACTAATAACTGGAAGTTCATAGTAAAAAATAATTGAGCATGTGTGTCTGTAGCATTAGAAAATAAACATTGAATTTTTACTCCAAAGTGTGGCATTCAAAAGGGAAAATACTTTCATCTTTAAAATAATCTCATATATTGTTAAGAAAATACTACAACTACCTTATAATGGCTTTGTTCCTTGGTATAAGAAAAGATATCTGCAGGTAAGTATATTTGTAGAAAGCATACCTGTGGATTCTACATAATTTGCTAGACCTAGCAAATTGCTAGACCTGACAAATAAACTTTGAACAGCATTGGCCTGTGTTCAGCCTGTACTTTGGTTTCAGACATAGTATGCTACCTTTCTGAAAGCCAGCAAGCTTGGGATGTTGTCTTGTACCACCCTCATTTCCTGGCTTAGATAACCGTGAGCTGGAGGCCTTTCTGCCACTGGGCTCTGTAGTGCTTTGATAAGTGCCATGGCTAGCTCTGCCCTCTTCCAGGTTATTAGCACTGAACGTACGCTGTTTACAAGGTCCTGACTTCTCTAACATCTCTATGGATTATCTGAGGTGTTGAAATCTGTATAAATCTTGCTTCAAGGCAGGATGTAAAAGAACGTTTTTTGCTTCTTGTGTCCTATGTTGACCATCTACAGTTCCATGATACAAAAATTTTAAGTTAAATTGACTAATGTAGCTCATCTGAATTTAGAAAATAAGGAAACATACCTTTTTTCCATTGCAATATAATAACAGTAAAAAATTGTAAGCTGGCATACAGCCATGAAGTTAGATTCACCAAACCAGGAGGACAGTTTTTGCACCAGTTTCCTGGGTCAAAATTGACCAAAAAACTAGATTAGCTGTGAGTTTCTAAATTTCTGCCCCATTTCAGGAATCTTCAAGCAGTTGCTGCAGTGGTTTGTATGCCTCCTTCCCCTGCCATCAGCATAGGGGATGGTGGCCAGGGCCACTTTAGTCCTGGCTGGTCTCCAGCTGCTAGAGCAGCTGGCCCCTCAAGGCTGCTGGCAATCAGTGAAAATCAAATCAGCCCTGTGCAGTTTGCTGGAGCAAACTGATGCTGGGAAGCTTTCAGGATTAGGAGAGCACAGAGCTGGTACACGGTTCTTTCTTGGCCAGAAATGTGGATCAGCATTTTCAGACAGCTATTTTCTGACTCAAGAGGTGTTTTAGTCTTCTCTAATACATTAGAAACTTCACATTTAGAAACACACCACACACTTAGTCTTATTATAATGAAACTGGAGAAGTTAAAGCCACGTAAGAGTGAAGTTTTGGGTAGCTTGGTTGAAAGTTTTAGGTAGCTTGATTCTAGTAAAATTATTCTAAATGAAAATTTAATCTAAGGAGATATGAAGACAGCAGAGTTTAAATGGCAAGATGAAATGTTTTGGAACAAGTTTTTCAAGGCAAACAAGAATGAAGCTGTGCATCTCCTTCTTCCAGTGCTGGTGAAGTTCGGTTTCTCTTTTACATGGAAAATAATAGACTAGATATATGGTCCTAGTGTAGGACCACATATATAGGACCTTATCTCCTAGAACCAAACTATCTGACTTTGTCCAACCTGGAAAGTCTTTCAGAGATCCAGTGCAAGTGGCAGAGGTGATCACAACATGGTTAATGGGCAGAAATTCCAGCCTTGCCTCTCTGTCTCTTAGGGGTGGCTCTTAACAGAGGACAGAATACTTCATTCCCTTTTCCTCTTGTGCTGCTTTGTTTTCCTGCCATTCCTAAAGGACAGAAAAAGAGAAAAACAGTTATTTTGTATCTGTATTCTAGCTTTATCCATTCCTTTTTTCACAGAGTCCCTCTGCTCACTCCACTCTGTGGCAGCTTGGTGGTTCCCTGCCCTATCTATATAAATCCAAGTCAGCATTTCCAGAGAAAATGCTGCTTAATAATTCCAAAGAGTTATTGCTTCTGGCTTAATCAGTGCATGGTACAGCAGAGTAAATAATAAAGCACAGGCATAGAATGACCTGACCCTGGTATTTGTATTGAAGACTATAAAGCCATACTTGTCCAAGAAAATGCAGTTTCTTTGGCAAGCTTGCTGATGCCAGGAATATAATGTGAATATTAAAATCCCCAGAAAGACAAGGAACTTTCTAAGGAGCAGTTTTCCAAATGGGGTTTCAGGTGGTGAGAATCTGTTGCTTTACCTCATTAATGAGCTGGGAGTACACATTCACTGTGAATTGATTTGGTGATCAGTCAGCAAATGTAAATAGAGCAGCACAAGTTTCACTGCATCTCCACAATTTGTTTCACTTCTTTTCATCTTTCCATCTTCCTGTGTGTTGCTTTCCTGGCCCTTGCTGCTATGACATTTATCTTTGGCATGCCCAATTCTTCCTTTCCAGTTGAAGATTTCTCAGTTGAGGTAAGCAGTTATTCCATGTACAGTGCTGCATTTTTGAGGAACGATTGGTGTGACTGATATTGCAATTTGAAAGAGTAATTTCTTTTTAATTGGTGAAGCTCAAAGTGAACTGCAGGCACTTCCCACCTGCTTGCATTCCTGTGAGATTGTCACATGTCTTTGTGAGTTTGGGTAGACTTCTACTGAAATTTCTACTGAAAAAAATGAGGGCCCCAAAATGGAGATGCCATATGCAGAAGTAGTAGCACTTGCCACTAGATCCAAATGTGGAATTCTTGCTAATAATAATAAGAAAGCAGTCCTCTGCAGCTTGCCTGGGCAGACCAAATGCCTGGATATGCTAACTGTTGCTGAGTGCCTCAGTCATCATTATAGCAGATTACTGTGGCATCTATGGTTTGTGCATAGTAGAGCCTTCTCTACCTCAGTTGTACCCTGAGCTTGAACAAAAGGGCTTGATTCTGTCATTTAGAAGCTCCCCTTACCCACCTGATGGCTCAGCAACCTTTTACAAGGTTTCCCCAGTTTCTTCTCCATCCACCAGTAACTAACATCCCAAACCTTTTCAGTTCATCTGTCATCCTCCAGTACCATCCATGCTGTCCTAGCAGCCAGTCCATCTTTTCTGGTCTGAGCCACATGGCTCCTATTCTAACCACTTGCTGCTTATTTAGAAGTTGGATTCTTTGTAAACCTTGAGCATAGCCTTGCCACTTATGTCATGTTTTATGCCCAGTAGAACTGTCATGATTTACCACATTACAATGAAGTAAATACCATTGTCACAGAATTAAACTTTTTTTTTCCCTCTGAGAGACTACAACTTCTGTTACCATGCTTATAACTACTGGAATTAAAACACTTGGAGTCAAAATTGGGTCTCGGTAGTCCTGCAGCAGTGGGGAAGCGCTCCCCCTTTCAGCATTTAGACACAGGCCAAAGAGAAATACAGTATTAGTATGAGAATCCTAATCAGTTGTTTGCACAATGCAATGCTTTAGGTTTAATACCTTTCTGCTTCTAAGCATCACATCTGTCTTACTCACAGATATGTCACATTGAGAGTCTTCCAACAGTTAAATTAAAGATGAGAGAGAGAACCCTCAACCTCATATTACCTCTGCCTCCCACAGAAAATTCAATACAAACATTACATTCGGACTGGTTTGCATTGACTGCTTATTGATTGTTAAATTCACTAGTGGCATTTCTACCTAAATAAATGCAGGGAAGACTCTACCCCTGTGGTTTGAAGGCCCACCCAACTGTGCATGCATAAAATTGGAACAGCAGCACTAATTTAGCTTCCTCTTGTTCTTTCAGGTTTTTTGCAGACCCCAACTGCCTCTTAGAGAAATTTGCTGCTGCTAATTTTTTTAACAGACCATCTGCCTCATTTTGTATTCTAGAGCACTCTTCCCCATTTCTTGTCATGTTTCCAGCACAATAAAAAGTTAGTTGGACTGCTCATGCTCTAGATAGTTAGCATGTTGCTGTTCTGCTGCTGGTGCAGCAGGAAAAAGAAAGAGCAACTCTTTTTATACTCCTTTTTTTTCTGAGCAGGAAGTCCTTTGGTCCACTCAGCAGGGAAGGATCTCAACACCTTCACAGATCCTCTAACAAGTTCACTTACACTGAAGTCATTCCAAACTCAGGGTGGTCCCTTCATACAGAGTAAGGACCAGAGTGGCAATATTAGAGATATGTGAAAGGGGCCAGAGACATTCCCCTCCCTCCGCCTTCCCAGGAGACTATAGCTCTTATTGTTGTCATGCCCAGTTTGTTGGACCACTTAAAAATATATTTGCTACATATGTCTTAGACACCAGTTGATCACTGAACAGCAGGCATAGTAGGGTACAGCAACAGTACTCTCTGATATATGAAATACAGCTGGAGAGAATTTAAACAGCACTCTATGCTACACATTCAAGCCACAAAATTGAAGGTAGGCAGAAAATAATTTTACTTCTATACGTATCTGGTCCTAACACTCATATATTTAACTGTTTATAGCCAAAGCAGTTAGGGTAGCAACTTATAATACAAAACCTGTGGTTTCTCCTTCTATACCAAAAAACTGAGACATATGAAACTTGAGAAAAGTGAAAACATGGAAGAACTCATTACCAATATAAGGCTGAGCAGTAGATTTTGCCGAGTACTTCACAGAAATATGGGAAGATTTAAAGGCTAGTAATAATCTGCATTTGGCTTTAGATACCTAGAGTGTTGTTGTTGTCCTGAATGATTTGTACAGACTCCTCTATAGTCATTGAAGAGAAGTACGATGTCCTGGAACATAATTAATCTATTTTAGAAATCCACTTTAGGGTAAGTTGAAGTACTCCCTAGAAGTACCTATTTTCTGTAATTTATTACATAGTCTAAATGACTAACATGGTTGTAGATATCTTTACTGCAGAGTTCTCATTTGACCAGAACAGTCCCCCACAAAGAAACTGTTGGAAGATTCAGAAATAATCACTTAGGAAGCCATTAGAATTTGGCAAGAAAAGGAAGGCAGACTGCTGCTAATGGAAGTGATTAGTGCTCTAATTCACCAGGCACTGTGATTATCATATCTGCCATAACTACCTTCGAGACAGAGCTCCATCACCAGGTCACCACCCCCTGGCACTGGCCTTGATTTCTGAACTCCAACCTCATGTCCTTGCTGAGGAAATTCCGAGCCCACCTGACCTGCTCAGAGCCTCACAAGCTTTGCAAGACCACAATAAACAGGACACGAGACAACTACAAATAAAGTGGGCGTGTGGCAGAAAGGTTGAAATCAACCCCCACAGAAGACTGTAGAAAACCATATATGTAGCATATGCCAAGCCTGTGTGCATCATATGAAAAAGGATGCCCAAACAAGAACTATATTGCTTTGCAAGTGTTTACAAACAGAGTGTAGGATGCACATACTGAGGATTTCTTCACAGGAGTAATGGAAAGGTTTCTGCAGTGCATGGTAGGAATATTCGTTTAAAAGCAAGTGAAACATTTACTAATTTATGTTAGGCATAAAGGGTGCCCACGGTGCCAAAAATGGCATGGAAGTAGAAGATAAAACTTGCAGATAATTTATTGTTATTGCAGGGTGATAAGATGAAGCATTGTCCTGTAGTTTCTCTGCAATATAGGCAATTAGTCAAAAGACCTGGAAAGATATTATATATGTATCACTATCAGAGAAACTGAATGTTACCAGATTCAAATGTATCTGCTTGCTCTTTCTGCTTGGAAGGTGTACTTCTGGAATGGTAGCTCCTCTTATTCAGGACGTAGGTGAATTTTCAAGGGACTGAATACCGGAAGAACTATAGTCCTACCTCTGATTCATAATTTATGCCTTTATAAAACTTCTCCTGCTCCTTTTTCTTTTTTTCTAAGAAATATAGCATAAAAAGGAGAACACTTCCTAACGCTAATATTGGGCCATAGAATCTCTAAAACTAAACAGCCTATTTTATCCTATATTTCTACAATATTTACAGGGGAAAAAGTACCAGGGATTCAGCTGCTGCTGAAATTATTGCCAGGGTTCTGTTTGGTTACCATATAGCACAGTTTTACAAGTTGAGTTAATTTTCTTTAACCTTTTTGGAAAGTGTCATTTCACGGGACTACAATCTGGATTCATTTATTTCACTGAAGAATTCAACAACTTGATAGTATGAATTGAGTATTATGAATACAGACATAACCTGCTTTCCCCTTTGGGAAAAGTAGTGAACACATAACAACTGGTAGTTTTGAAAAGGTGAGAGGTACTGAGGTGCCAGTTCTAAAACTGTCTGACCCACAACTGAATAAACATGCTTAAATACTGTGTGTTGAAAGTAAATGCCACAGGAAAGGAGAGAAAAGAAGCCAGCAAGCTACTTGTCTGTGATGTAGCTAACCGTAGTACCTTAAAAACATTGATGTGTAAAACTGTTCAGTGTTCATGGACTGTAAATTTTAATAGAGAGCTTGGAGTTTTAACACTGCTGAGGTACGGTAACAGAAAGCACAGAATTAAACTAGCTGTAAACAGTTCAAGGGGCAGTTTGGAGTCAAGGTCTTAACAAAATAAAGTCAACATTGTAGCCTGGTGGCTTGTATATTAATGGGTGTGAGCAAAACTAAAATGCCACCTGCCCAAAGAAAGGAGGTGGTTTTGGCCTTCATCCATTTACATAAAAAACATATAACTTTATCTACGAGAGGCTAGCCTTAGCTGAAACTTCCCATAAACTGATTAGTGACATGTTCAAAAGGCACCTGGCAGGCTTATCATATACTGAAAATAGAGATAATTTTTCTTCAGCTACAAATGGATGCAAATTGAATGTTAAACTGGAATAGTCACTGGTGACTTGCAGAGTGAAAAAATAGATGAAGAACTGAAATAAAAGTGCCGGACAGGTTTTTTAATTTCTGAAAGCCAACAGTACTCCATGATGGGCAACAAACACTGCAAACGAACAGTTGTGTTATAATAGGTTGTTTCATCGTTGCAAGATATTACTCTCTCTGTTGGACACACTAGATATGAGCTGGTAACATTTCTTTCAAAGTCAAGAAAGAGTCAAAAGCGGCATTCAGTCAAGAATCAAGGCTGGGACAGCCAGAGGCAATGAACTGCTTACCATAGCTAACGGTGTGCTCCAGGGACTGGTAGATCCAATCAACACAAATTCCACAGACTGCCTGAATGCAACAGGTGAGCTCATTAGTCATCAGTATCACATTGAAAGGTGTTTCATTGACCATGACTAACTCTGGGCTTGGAAAAATGGGGCAAATCTTCAGTCTGCAAGGAGTCAGCTTCTGCAGCAAATGTGGGTCACAGACAGCAAGGCTACAGCTCTTCCATTGGACTTGGGGCGCAGAGCAGGGCTCGGGCAGATCCATGTCATCATAGTCTGGGATGGGATAAATGCAGCAACCTTTGCCTGCAGCTGCAGCCACTAAGTACATGCCTACAAACCTGCTCATGCAGGTTCATAGGTCCTTTTTTCATAGGTCATGGGGAAATAATTACTGATATACAGATAGGTATTTTATTAAAGTGTTATTAGTTTAAACTTACCAGATTTTTATCTAATTTATAACCGCACAGATATAGTTCACACTTTATTTACAGAAACGTATTGATTTTGCTGGTTCCTAAAAGGCACTTGGAAGATACAGTAATGGAACAAGGAGCTGCTTTTCCTTGCAGATCAATTAGTGTGAATTTCATGGACTGTATAAAATGGACACATTTATGAAGCTCAGCATACTCTTACGGCTTCTTGTGCAGCAGCAGCAGCCCCCAAGCCACTTAGCACTCGCAACATACTTGCTGGAAACAGTAGTGAAGAAGCGAAGCATCAAGCAAGCACAGTTTTTTGGCAGCCTCTTACACCGTCTAACCCAATTAATTCTGCTGATTATACCACCTGCAGTATTTACTTGATGAAAAACACGCGACCAAAGCCGCTGCACGTACCACCCTTCCGAATGCAGCACTCATCAGATCGGGTGCCCAGGTTTGGCGTAGGTCAGCCAGCACTGCAGAGATGGGCATTCATCGTGCATAATCCTTCCTCTTCATTTTCTCCGGCCTTACGTGGATTTTGTGCACAAACAGACTGCATTATTCTTGTGAAATACTAGCTAAGAAGTTTATATCCCCTTTTTTGTTTACCAGATTGTTTGACCAGATTGGTTCACACAAATCAATCATGTCTTTGGTTTGTTCAGTGAATGTTAATTTCAATGATCTTTCAGTTGACTTCATATTACCATCTTGTGATTAATCATTAAATTTGCATAGTAACATTTCAGATTGTTGTGTAGATGACAGACTTGCATAACTTTGTGACTAAAATAATTTAAAAATGAGGTTTTACAATTGAATTATTCAGCTTGAGGGTCCTGAACATTTTAAATGTTGATCACAGCAAAACTTTGTCAATGCCATTAGATTTTCTACTGAACTAGATATTTTCAAAATTTCCTGATTTTCTCAGATTTTTGAATGTAATTAAAAATATAAAGCAGATTTTTTTCTTCAATTTAAACAAAAAAAAAAAAAAGAAAAAAGAAAAAGAAAATCACCAGTCCTCAAAATTCTGTATCAGGAGGAAAACAAGGCTTCTTCATGTAAATTGTGGTTTATTTACCTGCTGTCAGTCTTCTCTTTTATGAAGTCATCACCTCAAACTCTATCTCCCTTTATGCACTATGAACATGACTTCAACAAACGGGAATACTGCAATAATTGATAGTAAATGAGAGATAGACAGGCAGTTCAGCACAAAAAGGAAAATGACAAAGACTGAAAAACCCAGGAACTGTTAAGGCAGAATTTTCTAAAATAGATTCAATATTTACATTTTAATATTTCCTAAAATGTCAAATTTTTTATAGTATTTTCCATTGTTTCAGCAGCTCTGACAGTGATTAGTTGCATATTTTGCTTTCACAATCCTGTGACTTAGCATTTGGCACTTGATGTGGTTTAATTTTAATAGCATTTATTGATTACACCATAGACTCGAGAACAAAATGGAAGATGTAAGTCTATTTGGATACATATATATGTCTTGAAACAGGCTGAGAGATGTTGGGCTGTCTCACTTAAGTGTTCTCTCTGCATTCATTCACAATGATGATCTGCAGGTGCTTATTGCTTAGGCACTTAAGCCATATCTACAATCTTCTCGGGATAGCAGAGACTTTTACATCCTGCTAGTTTACTCCTTCAATTTATTTTGATACTGGATAACTGTAAAAACACAGTTATGTACATTCTCACTGGAGGCTGATGGATGCTTGTATGTATTTTTGTGCCTACGAGCTCAAACGTTCTCTTTGCGGGTGCTCACGGGATGGCTCAAAAACCTACACGAGTGTGAGCCATTATGTCGTGGTTTTAGCCAAATTTACCAAAACCTGATTGACAGATGTCCCCCTCTCCCCCCTTTGGGTAAGAGAAAGGAGGGGAAGGAATTAAAGAGATTCAAGAGTTTAGAAAAAAACTAAACTACTTTAATGAAAATATTAATAATAATATAATAAAAAGTTAATTTAGGAAAAGGAAAAAGGGAGTATACAGTATATACAAAACCGTATCAAGCTCCCAGGATGACGACCACGTCACCAGCAGGCTTCAGGAAAAGTCCCAAACTGGACTCGGTGATCGACAGGAGCCGGATTCCAGATCTGGAGTCAGGAACGCTCGGATCAGGATCAAAGGCAGACGAACAGGCAGAGTCCTCCTTGGATGTCAGCCATCGAGGCAGGGCGAAGGGGCCGAAAAGGGGAAAAAAAGGGAGTTGACCTGTTGATCCTTCAGCTTTTATACAGGGCATGATGCTGATGGGATGGAATACCCCTGTTGGTCCGTTCTGGGTCACCTGTCCTGTCCGCTCCTCCTTGAAGGTGGGACCCTCCAACGGGCAAATGTTGAAAATTATCTGACCTTGGTTCTTCCAGCAGTAAGTCTAAACAAGGGCCTCTCTGCATACCATCCCTTGGTATAATCAGGTCTTATCACTGTGAGACGGAACAGCTCTGAACAATGTGCTGTTAATTTCAGAGTTTAGCTAGTTAGAGGAGGCCTAGCAAAGAAAGTAAAACTGTAAAACAGAAAATTGGTTCGTTTTACCTCAAACCAGGACACTAAACAAGGGCCTCTCTGCATACCATCCCTTGGTATAATCAGGTCTTATCACTGTGAGATGAAACAGTTCTGAACTATGTGCTGTTAATTTCTGAGTTTAGCTAGTTAGAAGAGGCCTAGCTAAGAAAGTAAAACTGTAAAACGGAAAATTGGTTTGTTTTACCTCAAACTAGGACACATTATTCTATCAAGTAGCATGCAATTGAATTCAGGTCTTAGCACAGTATAAACCAAACATTTTAAACACAGATATTGCTTCAGTCTTTGGCCTGGAGTTTGCTTCTAATTACATCAATCACTATCTTCTCCCTGAGGTGTGAGAAGTCTGTGACAGACATTTTGTGTGAAGTTGACATGCCAGACAGCACCAAGCCATTACGCAACCATACAGTCTTTGTCAGGTCAACATCATATTTAAATAATATTTACGATGTGTAGATTAAATATCTATTAGTTGATTCACAGGTTTAATTTATCTTTTACAAGGAAAAAACCAAACCACAGTAGTATTATTTGATAATCTATTTTTCTAACATTTTTATGTCTACAAAAGACAGTCATATGGCAAAGTGATGCTGGATTCATGGCTATTTTACAACATTTTAAAATTGCTGGTATTATATACAGGTCTATTTCATCTATTTCAGTGGATCAAAAGGATGAGTGCTTTTGAAGGGAAGATGGCCCTAAAATTCCTTTGTCTGTCTCAGTTTTATTTACTTACACATGGCTTTTCCAACTGTGCATGAGATATGCAGAATTGTTGTTATCTTCCTTCAAACAAACTGCACAGAACTGAAAAATAATTATTTATTATTCTGAGGTACTAGCAAACTCTAACATATGACTTTTAAAGACATACCTACCACACGATAATCTACCAAAACTCTGGTGAGAATAACTATGGTTTTTGAGGTTATGAATTTGGCAAAAATTATTCAAAATCGAAATTTTACTTTACCCTATTTAACTGAAGTTGTTTTTCTTCCCTTCCTCCTCTTCCCCATGCAATTATATAATCTTTGCAGTCCAGCTTTTCAAATCTTCTCAGCCACAATATACATGAACTCCAAATTTGAGCAAAGATGTGATGGATAGTATCAAATTAGCAAATAAAGGAGGTTGAGAAAATGATTTTTTCTTAGAATTTGCTATAATTTAATACTCCTAGAAGCAAGAGAGAATATATACTTACTTTTTGTAACATCCATGATCTTGGTCCTTACCCTTGCTTTGTCTGAGCAGTGCAGTACGGCTGCTGATTTTGGTCCAGAAATTGCTGGAAAATAAATATTATCTTCGGAAATTCTGCTGGCATTTAGGGTAAAAATACTTTTTTAATGTGAAGACACACTCAGAATATTCTTTTTCCAAGACAAGCTAAACAATCATTGACTTATTTTTTGCTACTTAACTGGTAAGGCAAATGCTTAGGTACTAAGTAGGAGAGATCTTTGTGTCTGGTTTCCCTTTAAAAGTTTCAGTGAAATTGATGAGTATCTATTTTAATTTCACTGACTTATATGTCAACATTTTAAAAGAACTGGTGAGTTTTTTACTTTTTTAAATGACTTTTATACTTTAAAAGGCATCAGATGTGTCTGATCAAAGATGTTCGTATGGAGGTTGACATTAAAAACTCAATAAGGTTAGTTTCCTTGATAGTGTTGTATTTCTTCAGAATGGGCCACACTATAGACTTTTACACTGATTTTTTTTTTTTTTTTTTTTTTTTTTACAAGAAAAATAAAATTTTTAAAAGACCTTTGTNNNGGAAAATAAAACTTTTAAAGAGCCCTTGTTCTTCTGTCTTATGGACTTAGAGCCAAGATAGCAGTCGTGTAACAAAATGCTGAAGTAAAACGCTGACACTGCAAGTGGATGGCATACTATATGTAATGATAACTTCATAAAATTATAATTACATTGGAGGACAATCAGTGAGTTTAATATACTAATTTTATTCTTAGCTTCTTTGATAATAAATAGCTTCTTTGAGAATAAATTAGCACAAGCTCACTAAAAAGTTAAAAAGTAACATGCTATTTCAGGATTTGCTCTGTTTTTTTTTTCCTATTCTACTTTCTTTCATTATTTGAATCCATATGGCATGGGATTAGCAGCACAATTCCTAAGAAAATGCTTACACTTTCTCCATCTACTTAAAGTTTCACAATGCTACATTTTTAAGGAGATTATTTCATATTAGCAGAACAAATATTATGCAAATTTATATTGTAATTAAAATACTTAGTTTCTACACGTGAGGAAAAAAAACCTAATTTTAAAATACTGAAAGCTGGTTCTTATGTTGGCAGTGTAGCAGGGAGAAGGAGAGAAATTTAGTGCTTATGGAGTGTTAAAGGAAACTTCTTGGATGTTTAGGTGTTCTTTGCCCAGGCCCTGGTAGTATGATTCACTCAAGTCCCTCAGAAGTGGTTCTTCTCCAGAAAAGTGTTTAGAATGGAGTTAATTTGCCTACTGATTGCCATGTGATGTCTTGCACCTGATTTTTTTCTTTTAAATTCTGTCCAAATTTGCATATGTGGGTGAAATAGTTATAGCTAAAAAGCAAAGTAGTTCAGTGAGAAAAGCAAATCAGAATAATTATTTGCCCTTGAAATTTAGAATAGGAATGCATCATACTACTTATTGACTTCCTCTAATATATTTCTTCTTAAAATGATTGTGCATTTACCTAGTTTTATAGGTAGATCATTAATGTAATGCTCTTAATTTATGCCTCACATCTCCTTTCCCATTTTCCGCCACATGGTTATTTAGAACTATAAAAATGATAATAGGATTGTTTTGAGGTCTGAGTAAACTCATTCAGAACAGTCTATAAATCCCCTTATTCAACTTTGGATAGCACAGAACAGCTGTCACTTAGGTTTAAGGTCAACTGCTTCTAAATCTGAAGAAAAAAATCCCCAAACAAGACTTATGTTGCTCAATTTCTATTGTATAATTTACTCTCAGCCTGTTCTACTTAAAAGAGTCGAGTATAAGTCCTGTTCAGTGACTACAGAATAGTCTCTACTGATAAAAATTGAGATGTTTTTTCTTGGTGAAATGTTTTCTTTGCTTTTTATGTATTTGGAAAAAAAAAAAAAATCATCCCTTCTTTGTAGGCACTGCTGTTTCCTCAGTCCTTTCATTTAGTTAGAAAGTGTTGGGACACTATACAACACGTATAGAGCTTTACCTCTCCCTGGCAATTCCCACACTGCGGCTGACAGCATTTGTAGCCCTATCGTGCTGAAAGCCAGAGAAGCCAACAGGTGTGTTTCCTGATGACCTGAGAAGCAAGGCAGAAAGTGCACACTTCTCACTGCCTGCTATGCCTGATGAATTGCTATATTCCAGGAGAGAGGATGTACGTGCTCACTCCTTTGCTTTTGTGGCCTTGCTTTCAATCCTTTGTTTGCCCTGACTTATGAATTGAACGAGGCACTGTCTAGAAATTAGAACTTGCCCCCTGTGAATCTATCTATAATTCTATCCAAAATAAAAATTTTGAAAAATTCAAAATTCTCTATCATTCTGTTTTCCATCCAAACCACCTGTGGCCTCAAACTGAACTTCAAAGTACTTCCAGAGGTCCAAAGCAGTATCTAACATGGATTTTGTTTTTGTACCTAGACAAATGAAAGCTGTGTCTATTTTTCCCAGGTCGTAAACAAAGCAGGAAGCAAAAGGACCATGTGAAGGTGGAAAGAGACATCTGAGGAGAACTTCTCAAAAGAACTCTATTGGTCCAAATGCTCAGAGGCATTGAAGGAAAACTCCACCCAGATTTTCACTGTCAGAGCCTAAACTCAAAGACTTGGATTTTCAAAAGTACTCAATAATCCTGAAAGTGCTAGAAAGGGCTTGGATTTCTGCAAAGTGCTGAGTGCCATTCCTCTGAAAATCAATTGCTTCTACAGCATTTCAAGCCAGGCATATAAAACACAAGAACTCCAAATCACTAGTTGGTCTTAAAAAGTCTTGGCTCTGAAGAGTGCCAAGTCAGCACCTTCTTTGCCTACTTGTAAAAGCAGCCAAAGAAAGGAAATAGATGAGCCATCAGCTCTGAGCATAATTTCTACTGATTCAGTTCTTAGTTCATGAGCTAGCTGGAAGGAAAAAAGGAAAGCATAAGAAGAGAGTGTTTTAGTTCTCATAAGACAATTTCCAAATGCCTTTAAAACAATAAGTAAAGCATTTGTTGGAGGAGTAGTTACCTTTCTGTACACTCATGAGGAAGCAGAATTAATTAAATTTTAATTACTAAATACATAAAACCAGTATATTAATTAAGTGGTTTCCAGTTGCAGTAAATGACGCATCAGCAATTTTTTTTGGTATCTTATTTTGCTGATGACAGCCAGTAATGGGCTTTCAGGCTTAGTGCAAGCTCCAAACACTGGGAGCAGCAGGTTCAGAAAAGCAGCCAAGAAATCTTTTGATATTAAAAAGCAGAGCTCTGTCACTTATTATGTTAAAAGTCAAGTTTGCAATTGCAAGTAGACAGTCTGGCCAGCAAAGAGAATGTGGTAAAAACCCTAGCCCAAGAAAACGGGAAAGGAGACTCTACCATAAACCAGGAACACAATCACAGTCTTCCCTGGACTAAAGCAGATACTCCAAATTAGAATCATAGCATCTAGCTGAGAGGGGTTTGGTGAAGGACTAACTTGCTCAAGCTCACGTTGAATGTGAAATTGATACAAGCTGGAGGTGAAAACCAAGGGAGATGCCACTTTATGTGTTAGAGCATACCCACCACATTGAACAGGCTAAGATTCCTTGATAAATCTACTTAATCTGGCCTGCCAAAAGATGGTGGATTTATCCAGTTATACTCTAACTGTAGCTCACAAAAGAGACTTATCTCTCTGTCTCTAATGTGATGCAAACACTTTATAAAGCATTCATATATATACCTGTCATAGAAGTTTTACTTTGGCAAGGAATCTTGTGTTTGTGTTTTTGTCATATACTTGTTTTTAATCTGTAGCCCAAGCAAAGCCTTAAAAGAGGTTGTGAGGGTGGTGAGGCACTGGAACAGGTTGCCCAGAGAAGTTGTGGATGCCCGATCCCTGGAAGTGTTTAAGGCCAGGCTGGATGGGGCTTTGAGCAACCTGCTCTAGTGGGAGGTGTTCCTGCCCAGGGCAGGGGGGTTGGAACTTTGATCTTTAAGGTCCCTTCCAAATCTAACAATTCTATGATAATTCTGTGTTCCTCAATAAACTCATTAGCTGACATTGAACTCAGAAATCAAGTGCTCACCATGAGGATTTGAAGTTACACAGGCAGACTACAAGCAAACTTCTGATTATGCAGAAATATGTTCCATTGCCACAACTCATCCTGGAGACACCTAAGGATACCACAAAGCTCCATCAACTTCTGCTTGCTCCCAACACTCCAAATCACAGTTTTAATTCCTACATTCCTACATAGTTTGAGCTTTCAAATTTTCATTTTGTGTCCAGTCTGTTAATTAGAGTTACCTGGGAACCCAGTAAGGAGTCATTTCATTTTCTGTGAGTGCTGACAGCAGGACATTTCTTGAATTTCCTTATCATCTATCCTTGCTGTTTCACCAGAATTTAGGACCTCTGAGGAATTCTGTCCTGGCAGTATCCAACTTTTCCTCACTTCTCCAAAAGTAGTTGTTCTGTTAAGAAATCCACAGCAGCACGATGACTGAGTAAGGAGATATCTAATTAAATCAAAATATGATGCTTGGAAGGACAGGTATTAGAACTCCAATTTCATTTGAGGGACATGTGACTTGGAGTTCCTGGGACATAAATACATCTACAGCTGGTGGTAGCAGTTACAGTGACTACTTTTTTAAAAAAAATCTCTTAGTCATTGGCACATTTGACCTTTAAGGTAATTCAAACCTATAGATTTCAGGAGACTAGTCTGGACAATACCAAAAGAGAAGCTCTATGGGATCACTCTTTCAGTTGTTGCCGTTTATTGATCTTATTGATCTACTTTCTATTTTTCAGTTTGGTGGGGGTTTTTGGGGGTTGTTGTTTTTTTTTTTTTTGTTTTTTTGGTCATTGTGCAGTCAATGAACTGATGTCAAATTTTCTGGAATCAGAAAAAATTTAAAAGAATCACAACTTCAGCTCCATGGCTCAAACAGTTCCTAAGATGTGGCAGGCAACTGGGTTCTGGCCATCACTACTCTGATTGGGTTGGATGTTTTTACTGAAAAAATCATATTTTGTGAATAATGCCCAGGGATGCCTATAAGTAGTAAAATGCAAATTCTGTAATTCCCCTTGTTCCTTCAAGAGCTTATATAATGATGGTCCCAGTAAATTTTTCTTATTTCTGCTGAGTGACTGCTTCTTAAAATAATTCAGACTGTGGAAATCTAGACTCACTGACTTAATAGCTTTCTTTCTCTGCTTTCTATAATCTGACATGTGCCAGAAACCTCTCAACTAAATATAATAGCTGAACTACGTAACCATGTTGAAACAACAAAATACATTTTACATGGACAGGAAGATCAATTTGTTTCAATGATAAACAGAAATTTTATTTTTAACTCACAGTCTTGATTTTTCAAAACATAATTTTGTAAAGAAAGGACAACATTTTCTGAGCATTCTAAAAAGAACAAAAACAAAACTAAAAAAAACCCCAAAAGTTTCAAAGCTTGTTTTTTTTTTCCCTGAAAGAAGAAGTACCTCCACATTGGTAGCTGCTTTTAATGGGATAAAAAGTTTTAAAATCTATGAACAAAACCAGTTCTGTCCTCATTATCTGGATCAAATACATGGGGAAAGGTTTGTCATCAACTTTCTTAGGGTGGGGAAACAGGAACACCAAGTCAATGACCTGCAGAAACACATGAAAGCAATAGCCTGATGCAATCCAAGCTCAAGTGCATCTGATAAGCACTTTCCCAGGACAGGCTGGGGTCTGCCACAACATGTTATTTGGGTGACCACCTTCTCTGTCAGTGGCTAATCTGCACTTGTCAGCTTGGGTTTGGCTCAGCAGCTATGGCCAGCATCACCTCCTGGGACATGTGGCTGTGTATGGGGTCTCAGAGCAGCTGGCAAAACCCAAATAATGGTCACATCCCACACCTACTTCCAGTCATGCAACACCCACAACAACAGGTGAGGAAGGTGTGCCTGCCCTGAGCAAAGAATATGGCTACTTGGGCACTGCTGAGGTTTATCTGTCACTCCAGAAAGTCCACAGGGCTACAGGCTTTAAAGTAGCCAGTACCACTGCCAGAGCCACTTCAGAGCTCTCACCCTACACTCAGCACAGCTTTCTGAAGAGCTACAGTAGCCTGCTCAGTGTATCACATCAGACATTGTTTTATCTAGCTTTCATCCTGTACCTAAAACATTTGCTCAGCAAGAGACTGGCAAGGAGATACTGTTATGTTGACCTCCTGCTTTCCTCTACACCTTCCATGAAGATGAGAAATATGCATGTGGTTCCCAAAAAAAGTCACCATCAAGCACTGGATATGAATGAAACTGTTTTATTCAGACAAAGATTCTACACTGCAGTTGCAGTAATTTAGCTGTAAATGTCTCCAAAGATTCAACCCAATGGTAGAAATGAAAGTAAAACAGCTGGGGTAATGGTATACCTGCTTCCATCTGAATACTTAGTGATCAGGCCACACTTTTCTGCACATTTTTCTGTCATACAAGTGAGGAATAGTAAAGCAGAGCTTTTGCCAACATCACAACTCACTAGAAATGAGACTACAATTAGTATAGGAGTCCTCATCTCCTGAGGGAAAACTGGCTCTGGAAGGAAATCTGGGAATAGGTCAAAGATACATTAAGGTAATGTATCATTTGGGAAAAAAGTGCACGTCTTTCCAACATATTCTTTACCTTATTCTGACTTACTCAGAAAAGGTGAAGAGACCTGTCCATCTCTAATCAATATCACACCTCTCACCAGCTTGAAGAGATTTGATTATATTTAGAATTTCTGTATTGAGCTTACACTATCTTTTTTCAGACTGCCCTGAACACCATTCCCTATATCAACAAGCAACAGGTCAATTGAAAACACAGGGGATGTGATAAACATCTTTGTCTAGCATGCCTGGCAGGGCTCCAGGTGAATCATACACTAAATATAATAGCGCTTTGTTCTCAGGAGTCTATGACCACAAAGCTCCTCGAGGGAGGAAGAACATTATCAGCTTAACAAGAGATGCTTATCTCTCATGAGGCTGCTGTTAGAATTTTTAGGTTGCATTTTCAAGTGCTTTTCCTCTCAAATGAAGCACAAAGTATTAAAACACACATCAAAGAATCGACATGTTTCCATGCATCCCTTTAAACTATGTGCAAATCCTGTTCCTCTTTTCCTGGAATTCCTGTGTTTGTAAACTTGGTCCAATATCTGGTCCTTGTTTGCTTTATTGACTTGCTTTATCTTGTCATTGGGACTCAATGGAGAAATCAAATTGAACTGACCACTAACCTTCTCGGAGGAGTTGTTAGAAGTACGAAATGGTTTTCCAGAAGAAAGAGCTTCTTAAAGAGAAGGTACAAAGAGTAGAGCTAGAATTAGAGACAGTTTCGTTAATACTGTGGAAAAAGGGCATTGGTTGCTTTCAGCCCTTCTTTCACAAGCAAAGGTATACCAAAGGGTTCATGGAAAAATAGATAAGAGTTCTCCAACAAGACTAACGCTGCTTAATTGCTCTGAATTTGTAGAGTGTAAGGGGAAGTAACATACTGCAGAGGTGTGCATTGGTAGGTACTTCATTCTTCATTCTTCCAGCCTCCAAGAGTCATAGGAACTCCCATGCTTTCCCTGGTGGGTTCAGGGGAACTATGAAAACCCAGTGCCTTAGAATTTACACTCACTACATTTAATTTGTTTTCTCACTTGGGAAACCTAAGTCACTGGCACAGGTGAGCATCCTTCAGGAATGGGAAAACCTTACTAGCTCCTCCTGCAGGCAGTATTTTCCAAACATGTATGTATTTTCTTCAGGACTCAAAATCATTGGCAGTATATGTAACTTTGGCTAGTCCAACAGTTTCTGAGAAGTCACTCACTAAATATTCCCCTGCAACTGCACTATTCTCTCATATAGTATGAAACACAGAGCATGTCCAATAACCTCTAAGCATTGCATTTTTATGGTGGATTACTCTCAGTTTGACTCTGCGCTGGGTATTTTTGTAGTTTGCACCTGCAGCTTTACATCTAGACTGTGCAAGGAGTTGGGCCTATGTGGGTTAGCAGAGGAGAAGTAGTGCAAAAAAACTGTTGGAAGCTTACAGGAGCCTTCATACACGATTGTTCTCAATTAGTAAACAAATAGACTTATAACAATTTAGATAATGATATCCATTTGCTCCCTTGACTATCGTCTATGTCACGATGGCAAATCACACTGAAGGTTATAGTAAGCTTCACCATAATCAAAATACATTGTTTTCATTACATGGAAGTTATAAATGCACTGCTGTTTTCCATGTTTCCATAAATCACCAGTCAACGACATTCCATGCAGAACGATCTCTTCTCTTCCTTTCTTAGAGAATGAAGGTAAAACACTTTTACATCATATTCTGGACCTAGTACTAACCTCATGTTGTGGTTTCAGCCAAATTTACCAAAACCTGATTGACAGATGTTCCCCCCTCCCCCCTTTTGGTCAGAGAGGAGAGGAAAAAGTTAAAGAGATTCAAGAGTTTAGAACAAACTAAACTACTTTAATAAAAATATAAGTAATATAATAAAAAGGAAATTTAGGAAAAAGGGAAAAAAGGGAGTATACAGTATATACAAAACTGTATCAAGCTCCCAGGATGACAACCACGTCACCAGCAGGCTTCAGGAAAAGTCCCAAACTGGACTTGGTGATCGACAGGAGCTGGATTCCAGATCTGGAGTCAGGAANGGTATAATCAGGTCTTATCACTGTGAGATGGAACAGCTCTGAACAATGTGCTGTTAATTTCAGAGTTTAGCTAGTTAGAAGAGGCCTAGCTAAGAAAGTAAAACTGTAAAACAGAAAATTGCTTCATTTTACCTCAAACCAGGACACCTCATTTTTTTTTTTCAAGTGAATTGCCTGCATTGTATTAATTTCAGCATTTCCTATGTTAGTTATTCATAATAAGGTCCAAACTTTGGCACCAACTAAAATGAAAGCTTGTCATGGTTTCGGCTCAGCTGGCCTCTAAAAGGAACGACAAGTGCTCTCTTTTACTTCAAAGAAGGGAGACCATGTCCCTTCAGGGAGAGAAGGATGAGAGAGAGAGACTTATGAGCTGAAAAGAAACTAAACTACTTTAATGAAATATTAAGAATAAAATAATAAGTAAGAAAAAACTAACAATGTTATTAAGAAATTAATCAAATATAAACAATATATAAAAAAGCATATTGAGCTCCCAGAAAGACAACTGAATCACCAGCAGGCACTGGAAAAGTCCCAGACTGGACTCAGCAATGGACGGGAGCTAGATTCTAGATCTGGCTTCAGGAATGCATGAATTGGGATCAAAGGCAGACAAACAGTTCTCCTCAGACGTTGGCTGTTGAAGAAAGGGGCTTGCCTCTTTGAACACTCAATGTATATACTGTACATTATGCACATGAGATGGAATACCCTGTTGGTCAGTTTTGGGTCCTGTCCTGTTCCCTCCTCCCAGCAGGTGTGACCCCTTATGCTTTTCCGCTTCTGGCCCTCCAAGGGGGCAAAGAACAATAAGCCAATCTTGGTTGTTAGCAATAGGTGTAAGAAAGATGTTCTCTGCATACCATTCCTTGGCATAAATTATAAACAATCAGGTTTCATCACTCTGGAAGCAGACAGTATCTGAAAAATACGTTGTTAGTTTCAGAGAGTTCAGTTAGCTAGAAAAGGCTTAGCTGAAAAGTAAAATTATTGAACAGAAACATAGTTCTACTTTACCTCAAACCAGGACAAAGCTGGGATCTGAAATCTGAAATGTCCTAATCTAGCACTGATTAACAACACCTCCACACATATAACATAGAAAACAACAGTCATACTTTTGCTCTTTGCTTTGAAAGACCTGAGCCTAGTGCATGACCACAGGCCATAGGAGGTCTCCAGAAGCACTCCCTCAAGTAAAGAAACGCAAAACCACAAAGCAGCAAAGAGCTTGAGTCCAGCTAGGATATCACACAGCTTTGAAAATTCAGATAGGATTTCCAGCTCTCTAAAGTTAATTTTATAGTGAAGTTGTGGTTACAACTTTTCAACAAGACCCAAAATCTTGTGAGTCCAAGATTCATGATTTAGAATTTAGTGGGTCTCAGTAAAGGTCTGCATTGTTCAGTTTCCCATGAGAGAACAGTAATGTTAAGTCGATGCTTGGAGAAGACAAAAGGTCATGTATGAATATTCCTCTCTAATATTTCTAGAGCATCTCCAGTTAGCTCAGGAAATCCCTGTATTTCTATGTACTTTTCACAGTTTCTACATGTTTTTAGTAGATTTCTTTTTCTGTGATTTGCCCATTTCCCCCATTTACAATTTAAAACATCCACATTTTTCTGTAATGAAGACATCCACAAATATACCACTCACTGCACAAAGATTTACCTCCTTTCATTTTGAACCTCATTACTTTTCACTTCATAAAAGACCCTCAAACTAGAAATGGCTTCATAGCAATGCTCTTATATCTGATGAAGTTTTCTAAACATGACTTGGTGCATTTATAATCTTAAATTTTATTCTTCTATGTTATAAAAACTACCAATGCCACTCATTTATTGAAAATATATCTTTAAAATCTCTTCCTCACTGGATTTTTTTTTTACACTCTCAATTTCTATATTTCTTAGAGGACTCTAAGAGGATAGAAACACCTGAAAAGAGAAAGCTTTGATCCTTAGTCCCAAACACTAAACATACCTAATACCATTTAATGATACTTCAGTCCCCTATGTGATTCATTCTACTGTAGAGACATGAATGATATGAATATACTGTTGGCTGAGATATAAACTGATCAGCTTCTGGGGTACATATGTATACAGGAGAAAAATTATCCATTGGAATAATATGACTGAAAGGGAAGGAGAGCAACTGTACCAATTTACATATGATGAATACCTGATTTATGCACGGTACTTGGATCAAAACCTGCTTTGATTTTCAGCCCAGACAGGAAATTGATTTGCATCAATTTCACATAAGTTGGAATTTGACTCTATTTATTTTCTGCTGGAAAATTTCAACACTCATTCACCACTATGCTGCACTAGGTACACTTACTAATGATATTGCAAAATGTTTTTTCAATTTTTAAGTACAAAAGCCAATGCTTTACCCTCATTTTGCATTCATGTAGGAAATTCCATAATGCAAAGTGCATCCCTGAATGTAGTCCTTTCAGATATTTTTTTTTTTTTACCGCATTATTCCTTTAATAAAAAACCGGAATTTTAGTAATGCAATATGCTGTGAGAATGTTTTTGGATTCTAATTTGGTAGCAGATGTTAAAATGAATATTTTAAAAATCATAAAAATGGTATTAAACAGCATCTTCTGTTTACATTTCTAATATGATGCAACACTTGGTTTTGTAGGTGAAACTGTAACCATTAGTATTCTAGACTCAGAATCCTACAGTTTGAGTTCACAATCCAGTAGTGATCAAGAAGCCCTACATTGTCTTGTTTCAGGCAAGGATGACTTTTTAAGCCTACAGATTTACATACCATGTAGACCTGATATTTTGTTAAAATTTCTAGGTTCAAATGAATAAGTGTTAGGATAACATATCCCCATCTTCTTGGATTCTGCATGATGGATGTCTGGCTACAACTGTCTCTCCCTTAGACAGAAACTAAAAGAAAACTCTAAGAAATTAGGCCTCACCAGTTTTCCACTAAGCCACATCTGCTTTTATACATTTAATTAGTCTCTGCAAAGTAAATAAAAGCAGCCATTGGAAACTAAAAGGCACAGTACTGCTAGCTGCAAATGGTAAGACAGTTCCTAGTGTTGCTATTTTAGTTTTAGAGAAAGAAAGACGATTTTGGGCCTATTTGCTGAGCACTGGTGGTATGGGTTATGTTTTCAAGCCTTCCTTTGCAGGTAATATGTGATAAAAGCTTAACAAAAATAAAGAAGTTGAATCAGATTAATTATATCCTCTATGCTTTTGAACCTTCAGTAAACTATCAATGTTATAAGGCTAAAGATAAAGCAATGAAATTAACCATATTGCCAATATTAAGAAGTATAACTCAGCAGACAACCAAAGCAGTACTCTCCATATATGATTATAGCCTGTTCTCTCTCCTCCCCTAGTACAAGCTACCATAGTATTTTTGAGTCTGGGAACTCTAGCATTTAATGTTCCTTAAGTTCCTAAATTAATTTAAAAACCAATTTTCTGGCATTAGATGGGACCTTCCCTTGGATACTATAGCTTCCGTTTTGCAAAGGCAAAATATATATATATTTTAACCTCACTACTGGGCCAGATAGCAAATGACGCTTTGGGGAAAGATCATTTTGTATTAACTTGTTGCAGGAAACTTCTGGGAATCTAGTCCTCGGAATTGTCTTACGTATGACCTGGGATGAGAGAGATGTTTATGTTCCTAAAACATAGTGATGGGACCATGACACCGAGCCAGAGCTTGGGCCACTTCCTTACAATGATCACTGCATAAATGCCTAAAATATATATTCATGTTCTCTGGGATTCTATATCTTTCTTTGTACTCTCTCCTTTTCTGTATTTCCCCTTTGGTTTCTTTACCTGCCTCAGTCTGCACTGCAGCAGCTTCTCTCCCCAAAACATCACTCCCTCCTTTTATGGAACAATCATCAGCTCCCACTGAAAGTTTTCATCTCAGCCAGTGCACAAGGAAGGAGCTAAGGGAAAGAAACAGAGTTCCCCCTATTCCAAATCAGTCCCTTTCATATAACACACAGCAAGCAATGCAACAACACAGGCTCTGTCCAACACAGATGTATAGCTCTGCAGTTCCAAATGATATTCCTTGCCTGCCCTCTCTGCTGAGACCTTTGCACAAAGAGTTGTTCTTTCAAATACAGTCTCATCAATATTTATCAGCTAGGCTAATGCCAAAGAAAACCTTGAAAAAAGTTTAGCCAGATGCTTTGATTGCCTTATGTTAGCAGTGAGCTCAAACACACAGCTGTTCAAAACCTAAAAGGTATTTTCAGCAAGGCTATGATTTAGGCAGCACTATCTTAAGGGATGTCTAAACTCATAAGAACCATGATTTGTGTACATAACACAAGGGATTTGCATAGATAACACATAAATCTACCAGAAATAAAGATAGCTTTGGCATACATAGCCAACAATGCAATGTTGTAAAAGCTGAGTACCAGGGATCACAGTATAAACATTTTGACTGGGGAGGGCTGACTTATGGAGAGAGGGGAAAAGTATAAATTGATCAGCAGTTATTCTGCGATCCACTCAAAAACACGTATGTGATAGAATTTATTTTCTTCATTTTCAACTACCAAGGTTTCATTTCAAACTCATGCAACATTGTGTGGTAATTAAGTTGAAGTAGAGCCTGGCACATCTAGTTGGCAGAAACAAGTTATTTGTTTGGAAGATGCATTCAAAAAATCAATATGAATCTATTTGGGAAAATGGAGTAATTTAGAGAAATATCCACTATCCTCATTTCAGTTCTGTCTGTTTACTGAAAGAACAGTGCAGAAAGAATTGGAAAGACAAAAGTATGCTAGACACCTACATTCACAAACTTGACAGACAAAAATTATATAGTTATTATCAAGCAACTTTTTGCCCGGGTTCAATAACTTCCTTCTCTTAAACCAAAAATGACTTTCGAGCAGTTTTAGCAAAAATGTTTCATGTGGAATCCTGTCATAAATCCTTTAATGAGTTAAAGTTTATAGAATAAACTTAGATTATGTTCCTCCAATTTTAAGTCTCTTTTTGGGGACATATGACTTCAAGTCTGATCCCTAGTTCATCATAGAAGTTTTCAGTACAGTGACTTATATGAAAAAGACCTTTACATGAGCCACAAATTTACAAATATAAACTAGCATTGAGTAAAGCTTCAGCTGATATATGTAAATGTGTTTCACTAGGTGTGTTGCCTGCCGTTAGACAAAGGTCAAACGTCATATCCTGTAGGTCACACAGGTTAAAGGCACAGCTTTACCATCATGAACAACAAATCTGTATATTAGCAAGCCTATAACTAGGAAAAAAAATGTCTATATGAGACATGGACACACAGTTGAAATTATGTGAAGTTAGCCTGATACAAAAAGTTGAGTTTTCAGTAGGCTTTACATCAGCTGCAGGAGAACTGGCACTTGGTCTACTATAACAAAATCTGCTAACCAAGCAGTTAACTTACTAGATTTTTTTTCAAAGAAAACTAAAACAGCAGAGTGAGCTCAAATTAAGCCAGGAGCTTTACAGTACGTGGTCTCAGTGTTTTGATCCTGGCTAGAAAGATAGGGATAGGATTTATATTGCATATCAAGCCATGGCTTAATGCTCGTGTTTCACTATAACCTATCTTCAGCTGTGAAGTCACCTTAAGAAATCTCCATTTGAACAGCTCTACTCTTTGTCTTATCCCTCTGCCTTCACTAGCTGTGCACCTATAAATGGGTGGGCATCCTATAAATGTAGGTAGTGAACTGACCTGACCACTAAACTAGAAATAACCTGTCCTGCTAAGTCAGCAATTTTTCACAGAGACCTGTGGGACAGTTCACTCTACAGACTTCAATAGCTGTAGTGAGATAATGCACACCACAGAAGGGCAACCGGGTCAAACAGTCAGAGTGCACTTCTCCCTTTGCCCACAGAAGACATTTAATGCTTTGACAGTCAGTCCATAGTTGCTAGCACAATACAGCAATAAGCAGCCAGAGTGATAAAACTTCCAGAAAGAGGTTTCCGTGACTTTTCTCCATAGTCTTAAAAGTCACCCACCTTATTGCACTGCTGTCTAGTTTTTGATATTTCAAGGAATTCTTCAGCCTGTTATGAGTTTGGTTTTATAGGCATATTATCCCATTAAGATTCAATTGGGATGACAGGAATAAACCAGGAATAACATAAAGGCTCAGGAACTACCCAGTACACAAGCACACATTTTACCTTCTTCCTTATAGCAGCATAATCCTCTTGATCTGGTTTTTGACTACATACCAGCTATGGTACTGACATATGTTCCCTAACCAAGGAGATGCTGGAGCTATGACTTTCTTTTAGCTGGTTGCTACCACTCATCTGTCAGAGGGTATCACCGACTACAGAACTGGCTGGAGGGACTATGATAGGAGGTTTCAATTGCTTTTTTTGGGTACCGTTTAAGTAAGGCAAGTTGAACATGTAGTGAAAGAGCACAGGGAGATTTAATGTCCATTCATACATTTTGCATGAACTCATGATGCCATGAACGACTACAGCAGGAAAGGAACCAGATATTTTCTTTTAGGTTTGAAAACCTAGAGCACAAAAGTTTCAGACTACTCTGAGACACATTCTGTTCAAATGAGCATGGAGACTCAGAAACAAGTATATACAGTGAAGACAACTTCCCCCAGGATCTCTCCTTCAGCTATATAAACTTTGTGTGGCATTTCAGCACGTAGGATGACTTGGTGCTTCATGAAGTTGCATACTGAGAAGTTTTCCTTCACTGCTTCTAAAATTGCATGCAGTGAAGCAATGGTAATAAGCTGTACATGAGTTCAGGTCCTCATCCCATACAGGAAATAAATTAAACAATTATTTCAGTCCCATCAGTGAGAGCGAAATTATGCAAAAATTAAATTTTTGTAGTCTTCAAGAGTTGTCTGAGCTGTGACCTATTCACTTACTGTTCTATCTTGAGACTCATAAATAAACCAAAGCCTTCCTAAGCCATTAACGTTGCAGTATATTCTGTGTGTTCTCCTTAACTTATTCTGTACCCTCAGTGGATGAAGTGCCTAAAACAGGGTATTTCACATGGTGGAATCTCAGAGTGAACCTGAACATCTCTGTTCTGAAATGGTTTTTACCTTCCTATTTCTTGTGATTGTAGTGGATCTTGTGAAAATTCATTGCACCTGAACAATGTTTTGGTTTAGTTCTATTAATATTAACTTGACATCCTGAGTTTCTTCCATTGTCAATATACTGATTCTTTATCTAACAATGCAATTAATATGATTTTGAAAATTCAATTTGTTCTAGTTTTAGTGTTTATAAAGCAGTGCTAATAATGCAGCTGATCACAAATTATTAAGGTGCTGAACACAGTTAACTCTATGACAGTTGAAAGGACCCACCACAGCAATTAATCTTATATTCTCAGATTAGACATACTTGACTTTTCTATCGGTCCTGATTATGCTAATAACTGAGATGCATGTTATTGTCCTAAAGCAAAACAAATGTCCCCTCCTCCTTCAAGATTAAGAAGTGAAGTTGGCTTTGTCATTTGACAACAAACATCAATTAGGATGCAAAGGATTCACCAACAATGTATGGATTTAGACAAATCGAAACTGCAGAGTAAATTTGACAAGGTAACAACAGTGGTTTTGACCAAATATATTTTTAAATATTCTTCAGTTCTTTCAGAGATCCACTCAGTAGTGGATCCATGGAGCAAATACTCAATAGAGCCCAAAACATAGAGCCTTATGCTGCATTCGATGCTTAGCCCTCCTATTGCTCTGTGTGGTGATCATGAGCTACTCTCCTAACTTTCCATGACTCAGCTTCTCTCTCCATCATTTTTATTTTGAAAAGATCACCTCCTTTTTATTTTAAGATTTATGGATATTCTACATGTATGCACTTTGAATTTTTACCTTCATTTCTGCTTGATTGCTCTTAATTTATTGTGCCACTGAAGTTCAAATACTTTATTGTTAAAATAGAGTGCCTTTTTATTCCCCTGTGAAGAATGGGATAATGAATAATACCTTAGCTCCTCAGTGGACTTTCAGTGGGTTTTCTATAAATTGAGGCCCAAGAGTAATGTAAGGCTACTTTTGTTATTAATTCAGAATCATTCCTCCTATATAGTAAAACATAAGTTCCTACCACATAAAATACTAGCAATAACAAAAAAATATCCCACAACTTATTCAGAAATTAGCAAAAATTAAGTCATTAGTGTTTAAAATTATAAGTGAAACTCAATATAAATGCAGGGATATAGTTTAAAAGTCACAGATAATTCAGTAAGGATTGCTGGGAATTTAAGAATTCCACTCCTATTATGTACTAAGCCAATCTTAACTACAGAATGCAGTTGACTGGATGTGATGGGCTTGTGGGTGGGGAAGGTGTGTTTACAGACATGAGAAAGGCAGGATCTTGTTTAGGGAAGAGGTAATAGATTTGTACATGGTTTAAATGGTACAAAGTCAGTGACAAAAAGTCTAGGTGAGTAGAGATACCTGCCAGGTCAAAAGAAGAAAGCCAAATTATAGGTGTTCTAGGCCCTCTTTACCTTAAATAGATGCTGTGCAAAGCAAGTAATCAGCACAATCTACAGAGAACTTTTATGAAAAACTGCAGATGCAGACTCTTTTCTTGTGCTGTAAAATTACTTATAAAGAAAATATAATTTCTGTTGAGCCTCTCAGAGAGAAAGTAAATGTGCAGGGTTCCTTCAATTTTCATTACTAAAGTAAAATGGATGACCACCTTGCATTCTGCTTTCAAATAGAAGCATAGCAACTAAAAACATCTGTAAAAAAACAATTACCTTAAAGTAAGGCCAGGCTGGATAGGGCTTTGAGCAATCTGCTCTGGTGGGAGGAGTCCCTGCCCATGGCAAGGGGGTTGGAACTCAGTAATCTTTAAGGTCCCTTCGAACTCTAATCATTCTATGATTCTATGAAAATGCTTATACGATGTATTCTGATTAACTTGTGGGTTAAATGATAAAGATATCTACTTATAAACAAAAATCAGTGTATCAAAATAGATAAAGCCTGCAAACTAGTAACAAGAAATAGTTTGGAATGAGTTGAGCATGAGACTCCATAATGTCTAAATGGATCTGTCATGTTTAATGTAGCATTGAACAATGTGTAACTTGAAACATTTGGAACAGTCATCGTCTTGCTCTAAAAAGTTAGTGCTTAGCCAGTGCTTAGTTAATTCACCCTATAGTTACACTATTTCCTTATCTAAAAGGAAAAGATTCCATCATACTATAGTGATACTTTTTTTCCAAACCTGGGTATCTATTATCAAGCATAAAATTAAGTGATCTTATAAAGTATAACCACTATGAGTTTTAAAGATGGATTTAAATGTGAAATTAAAATTCAGCTTTTCCAATTTGCATAGCTCAGAAAGAGAACACAGTACTTTAAGTTTCTAAAGATTTATAGGGACATCTGTACTGAGCAAAGAAGAATTCAGAGAACCCATCAGCTGGTATGAAATGGGACAGGGACAGTTATCTAGCATAGACTGATGCTGTCCAGAGACACATGCTTCCCTAAGCATATTGCCACATTGCTATAGTCTTGGACTGACTTAGCAGCTATGGCTCAGTGCTCTTCTGATTCAAGATGGAAATGCTTTCACGTCCTTTTGTCTTAATTCCTGTCAAATTGCCAGCCTCTTCTTAGGTCTTTGAAATTGGTATCCTCGTCTCTGTTGAAAGGCAGTGAGACAGACATGTGGAAAGCAGCAGTAACATTTATGAAAAGAAGGATACATAAATTCTTATAACTGAAACATGTTAATGATCATCTGAAAAGATAAGTAAATGGTGTAAAAGTAAGCAATACATGGACCTACCAATATTTGCTATATTTATGCTAAAGCTCATATAACTAATTCAGCTAGGAAGTAAAAAATTTGTCCTTTTTTAAAAAATATATTCTCTTTCTGCTTAAATCATTACCATCACACAGAACATGGTATTCTAATCATCTTTGGTAGAATGCAAATAGAATATGCAGTTTCCTATTCTCTTTCTCATATTCCACCAATACCGATTTGCTAATTCACGCTGCTGGAATACCAGGTGTCCCATTGTGTAAAAATCATAAGGCGAATGAAAAGTTCAATTTCCCATTACTATTTTTCCCATCATTTTTTACAGCATCATATTTTCTTTTGTGCTGTTCTTTCCCATAGTTTGCTTGCATAATAGTCCATCTGTAATGCATAACTAATGACTTCCAAGGTGTTTCATTAGAGTGTGCCTCTTACAATATCCCCGCTTTATAAACAGAAATGCCTTGTTTTCTCAGTTGCTGTACTGAATACTTTCTTACGAATTACCAGTTACAAAAAATATAATCTTCTGTATCACATTTACATGAGATACCAATGCTGTGACATCAACACTGAAAAATTACTAGGTACTGTACAGTAAAGTTCAGTAACCAATGACTATACTCCTAAACTAGTATGTAGCCATTTCTTGTCACAAGCTTATGCAGTCTTTGATTGGGAATCCTGAGATTCTTCTGTATGAGTCTTCTATTTCTCTTCCCTGTCCCTCTCCAAAACAGTTTTCCCTCTATAGACATCATTGTTACCAGGTTATCCAGGCTTTAAGACACCAAGATACCTTTTTTTAAGCTGCTGCTTTAAGTTTCTTGTCTCGGTGTGTTCCAACCACACCCTGTGAAGGAAGGGGATGGATTTTACATGAGGAACATCAATGCTTTTCTTTGAGCTAGAGATCCCTAAAACTTTAGTTAACATTATAATTTACTTCTTAGTTTGTCAGCCTGAAAAGAATGTCTAGATTTGCAAAAGACACACAAAGGATTTGAAGCGAAGAAGAGCCACAAGAGTGCCACTTAGAACTCCTGTACTCTCTTCTAGTTCTACAGGTATGCTAGATATCACAAAAACCTAAAACCTTATTACAAACCTAAATTTAATATACAAAGTGAGGAATATCTAAGATATCTGCTATCATCAAAGCTTTTATGAATATGGAAATACGAATGCTATCCAGTGAAAGAATTTCATATTCCTAGGAAGTGAATCTTGGTATTTTATGTCCCACAGGACAACAAATCCTCAGACCACTTTTTTTGAACCAAACACTTGTGAAAACTGCTGAATTCATGAGTTGAAGAACAGTGGAGAATCAGGGCCACTGCTTGTGACCCTCAAAATACTGCCTGTACGTATAGGACTGGAAAAGTGTTTGCATAGCTGTAATGTAATTTTATGGTACAAGGAGATCTGGATACTCAGGTTTCCATTAGAAGGGATAGGCACAGAGAAAGCAAACACAAATTTCCCAGAATGCATGCTCTGGAACCAGAGTGTCTGGCTCCATCACATACCTTAAAGATGGAATAAACGAGCCATGAATCTTCTGGATGTCTTCCAACACACAGTTCAACCCTTTCTTTCACTAACAGGAAAGAAAAAAAAAAACTAGTGTACTAAACTATACCGTCACTACTCTGTCTACACAACTTTTTGTTTGTTTTTAGGCACTGTGATGGCTAAAGACTTTCTTTACATTTCTGTACAATTTCTTAGACAGAAATGCCAATAGAAATCTGTGTTTATTTTTTAAAGAAGCTTTATTGATCTCTGCTCAGGCAGTTCTAAGAAACTGTTTAGGATTCAGCTGGGGATGGTGCAACATGATGGAAAATGGCATTACAATGGCTCTTTTTGGCCTGCAATTAACTGTCTTCCACCCAGCCAACATCAGAGAAACAGGGGAGACAGAGGGTAGAATCCCAAGGTTCCTCACTCCTGCAGTCCAAAGACAATAATCTGCCTCTTTTGTTCAGTATGAGACATTTTGTTAAGTGTATTTCAACAAGTATCTCAAGAGACTGAATACACACATCATTACAGAATCATTGAATGGTTAGAGTTGGAAAGGACCTTAAAGATCATTGAGTTCCAACCCCCCAGCCATAGGCAGGGACACTCCCCGACTAGACCAGGTTGTTCAAAGCCCCATCCAGCCTAGCCTTGAACACTTCCAGGGATGGGGCATCCACAGCTTCTCTGGGCAACCTGTTTCAGTGCCTCACCACCATCATAGTAACGAATTTCTTCCTAATATCTAATCTAAATCTCCCCTCTTCCAGTTTAAAACCATTAACTCCTTGTTCTGTTACTACACTTCCTGACAAAGATTCCCCCTCCAGCTCTCCTGTAGGCTCCCTTCAGATACTGGAAGGCTGCTAGAAGGTCTCCCCACAGCATTCTCTTCTCCAGGCTGAACAGCCCCACCTCTCTCAGCCTGTCTTTATAGGAGAGGCGTTCCATCCCTCTGATCATCTTTGTGGCCTTCCACTGGACCTGTTCCAACAGGTGCATGTCCCTTCTACATTGAAGACTCCACAGCTGGACACAGTACTCACTACACAGGTGGGGTCTCACGAGTTCAGAGTAGAGGGGGAGAATCACCTCCCATAACATGCTGGTCACATTTTTGATGCAGCCCAGAATATGATTGGCTTTCTGGGCTGCTATCATTGTGTTCTGTGAATCCAGCTACCTTACTCCTGTATCTGTAGGTGTGAATGGATGACATTTCCAGCATTTTTCCCCATCGAAAGAAGAAAAAAAAGACACCTTAGAAGTCTAACGACATTACAATTGCAATTTTGTTTATTTGGCTCTGCTTACTTATCCCTAATAATCAGTAAAGTGACCTGGCTTCTGCTTCATGCAAGTAAAGCACCAAAGAGTCTTGACAATCAATTTCTGAAGTGACAGAGCAGCAAAATTGCACAGCAAGTGTATATACTGAAATAGTGGTGATTTGTATGCCTTTGTATATTACACAGCTAAAAAAAAATTGAAAAAAACTATCAATCCATCAATTTTTCCATCAACTTAAGAGGGAGAATCCAGCTTTGACTTACAGCATGTCTAAATTTACCAACATCTCCCTATAACTAACTAAAATTTTGCAAGCACAAAATGATAAATGCATTCAGTACAAGAGAATGCATTGTTTTCTGTTCTAATAACTTTGTGGTGGCAGAGATTGCCTTTGAGGTGGAAGGTCAAAGAATTAGGCTGATTATCTCAAGAAAATGTAGTTAACAAAAAGCGTTTGTCACTAACTGAGGCCATTTCTTATTTGAGAGCACCAAACTTTTTTCAGAGGTCAACAGCTGAAAGACACTGGTTGAACAATTAAAAGGACTTAGCAGTCCTTTGGGGCCAGTTACATGTTTGTTTCAGATGTTTCTTACTTTGGCTTATTAAGCTGTCCAGAATGCTCCAGTAGCTTGAGAGTATGCCTTAGCAACCTTAATGTCTTAGCTCTTGTCTGATCCGCAGGGAGACTGATAGTACTGTGTATGGTAGTGCTCCAGAAACGATACTTTCAGAGAAGCAAATATCTACTTGCTGTCTTTGAGTACTGTTCATCTTAAAACAGTTCCAGATGAAGCAACTGGTATTACATCAGAGAAAATAGAGGTTACTATGGCAAATCCAGCTAACAGTTTCATTTATAATATATTCTCGCAACCTGCTCTTGACAATGACATTGCCCTTTATGGGCAGTGCTTCAGTATGTGAAAAGAACACAATGTGAAATGTTCCTCTGTTCTTGTAGAAACTCATTTCAGTCAAAATCACCCTTTCCCAAACAGAGTTCTTACCACAGAAGGCACAGATTCACACTCTGTTGCACTGAGCAGATACTGCCCTGTTGTGCTGCTTCAGCATATCTTCCCAGCCTCAGACCATGGCTAGAACAAAAACTTGTAAATGATCCCATCTAAGGCAAATGTGCAGGAGGCGGCCTTAATTTCCACATTTAAGAAACTGTATTTTCTGCAGTTCTCACAATTCATCAGTATTAATTTAGTATTGTGGGTGTCCTCTCACATGTTTTTTTCAGCCAACATAATGATTTGCTTGTTAGGTGGACTCAGTTCATAATTTCGGAAGCCCAATGATGAAAAGACCTACCATGGTATTAGGGTTAATTCAATCCCAACTGGGGGAAAAAAGTGGATCTTTAAGACTTCCTCGGTTAAATTTTGGAAATCACTAAAGATTTTCCCTGCACAGAGGAAAAATGCACATCTGATTGAGCAAAATGCAGACCAGAATCACAGAGAAGGGGGAATAGATGCACAAGGCTAGAATGTGCCAGTGGATTTCAGACAGTGTGAAGCAAATGAACAAATCAGTGCAACAGAGCAGAATGGAGGACTGGAGCAAAACAACCACCCTGTTACCTCAGGAAACAGGTGGCTTTTTAGAAAGAATGAGAAAAGACATAAATGATCTTCAGGAAGAAAGAGAACAGGTGTAACTGCAATGGAAAATACAGCAGTGGAATTGAACTGGGAGACAAGAAACTTGATTTTTGCACAGGAGACTAATAGCTAATAACAGATCTGTTAACAGAAAAGTTATAAATGGAAATGGTTAAGCAGAAGAGGAGTTTGTCAATGAGTTTAGTTGAAACACAAGGAATCATAGTTCAGTGATTTCTATTACTACTTCCTGTGGAACCTTTCATTTTGTATGCATAAATATATAGAAAAACCTACTGGTCAGATCTCAGACAGAAGGACACTATACTATAACACAGTGCCCACATCAATATATATGGAATTGGAAATAATGTCTAGCACCTATTAGCTTGTCTAAGAGTTTAAAATTCATTTCTACTTATGAAGGATATATGGAATTAATTCTGGAACAATACAGAATTAAAGAGACCTCTCCTCTTGTCATTAAAATTGATGCATCTTGTATCAAATCACTAAACTAATGTTGAAGTGAATAAAACATTCTTCATTTCAATTTCAATGAAAATGTGATTGAGAAAAGAAAACTTGCAAATGGAAAAATAATAATTGCCAAGGAAAGAATTAGCATCACAATGCTTCTGAAATAATGTTCTAAACAAAGTATGTATAAAAAATAGAAACCAAGATCTTCAGCTCTTTGGAACACCGTTAATTTACACCACCTGAGAATCTGGCACCAACTATAAGAGGACAATGTGGCTCTTTCTTCCAAACACTGAATAATTCTTACTACAGTACTATTATATTATAATATGACTAGGAAATGCTGCAAATGGATCTAATTATTATTATAATCCTAACATTATAATGTTGAAGTCCTTGTCAAATGTTATTTCCAAGACATAGAGAGATGTCCTACAGGCAGGAGAATTAAAATAAATAGATTAAATAATTTCCTACTGGCGAGATATCCTAAAAAGCTAATAGGTTTAGATTACAGATTGGATTCTGTAGCAAAGATATTTGATTTGCTTGTCAAAATTTAAAGATCTTACAGTGCTCCATCAATCATTGTGCATAAGATAGGTTAATAAGAAAAATCAAACTCAACAATTACAATCCAGACAAAATTTTGGCAATGTGTATTAGCTAGGGGTTAAGTAGGGCTGTGCCTTTAGTCTAACATTTTCAGTGGTCTTGGATTTATGTCTAGTCAGTACTAGTCCATATGCTCTACTGTTTCAGATACACAGTAAAAGTTCTGTTTTTAAAAAATGATAACTTGCAGATCCAGCAAACACTGAAATCCTCCCAAACTTGGGTGACTGGATGTTATTTGCAATTATATGAGTGATAAGTACTGAAACCAGGACAGATAAAATAACTGAATCAGTGCCTGCACTGATAGAATTCTTCCAACTCCATCAGCTTGCTTTCACCTGATTTTAGAAAATTGTTCTGATAATTCTTCATGAAACATCCACTCCCTCTATAAGCAAAGGTTTGGAATTATGTCAGCTGTGAAGAGATCTTACGGCTTGAAATATATCACACTGAAAATAAGACCAGTCATTGAATTTGACCTTTGTGACATTTGAATAGTTTCCAGATGACTTTTAGATGACTTCCAGACAACAACACTGCCTCTCTGGAAGTAACTCTTGCCCGATTAAGGGAATCAAGTTATTAAAAAAAAAGGAAAAACCTCCAAGTGCATAAATATTATCAATGTCTCTTATCTTACATTATGTTGGTACTACTGCCATCTGTTAAACTTAAAAGCTTTCAAACTGAAAGAGAAGAACTATTCTATTAGCAAATAATTTCTACTAGTGTACCATCTGCACTTCTGTGTTCAGGGCCTACTAAAAAAAATCACCTGTGATATCCTTTATCTTGCAGACATCTCTCTAGAGGCTTGTTTGGTGGTACTAGAGAGTCAAGATTTCCTGTGGAATCTGCTTGCTTCCCTGGCAGGGCACCTCTCACTCTGAGAGGGAAGAAATGGAAAACAGCGGATTCTCCCGGTGCTATTGGGAAGGCAATATGGTGAATAAAGTTTGAAGCTATGAAGTTTGACCATGTCAGCTGTGAAGTCATGTGCAACCACCACAGGTCTTGAAAGAGTGAGGCTATTGTGTTATCAGCAATGATTTAATCCTTATGTGAACACTAGCCATTTTTTTCAGTTTCATAGGGCTACAAAAACTACCCCTGTTTAGTGCACAAGCCCCCTCTTGCCCAGAGGCAGTCAATTCTTAGGACATGAGCCATCTCCAATCTGAGGTCCTGAAGACAGATCTGTCTTGCATTTCTAATTGTCCAGATACCAATTCCAGACTACAAGATCCTCTTGAGCAACCAGCAATCTGCGAACAAGACCTTTCAACATCTGTAGCTGGCTCTTCCCCATACTCACAGATAGTGTTATGGTCACTAATATTGTCAGGAATGCAAAGTTGTGGATGAGCTTCACTGTTAGTGACAGTAGGGACCCAAACCTTGAGCCTGACAGTACCAAGGTTGAATCCCCCACTCTGCCACAGACTTCTATGAACCACTGTTAAATCACCATTTCTGTGCCTCAGGTGCTAAGCATGCAGTAGTTTTCCTGTTTCTCAAGCATTTTGCAAGGATAAGGACCCTGGAGTCAGTGAGAAAGTTAGGTATTTGTGATGATGAAGAGAAAAGTGGTTTGATGCAGTTCAAAGGAAAAAAGACAGGCAGTAAATTATGTTTGAAGAGTCCTAAATGCATAAATTAACTGAGGAACAGGATTGCTTGAACTATTTCTTGTACAATGGAAAAAATAATCACTTGTGCACATTCTGAAATATGGGTGTAATTTCTTTAATAAAATAATGATTAGTTATACTAATTAGCATAATGTAAATTAGTTGTACTATCTATGGTAAATACTCTTACACTCAAAATACTGCTATGGGTAAAAGGAGCATGCCATTTATTGCTTGTCCAATTAGCATTTTTCACAGTCAAATACTCCAAATTATCCAAAGCAAAAAAGCCTCATTAATAATATAGTAAAAGTCATTAAATGTACAAAACGACCTTCCTTGTATTTATATATATAAGTATCTATACAAGTATATATTTATATGTATGTATACAGCGGTTCCAAATATTAACCCTTTATCTGTGATGGTGTCCTCAGTCTTGTGTCCCATTCCACTTCATTGCACACTTTCTCACCCTAGTGTGCTCCTTTCCCCTTGCTGCTAGGGGAAAAAGCTGGCCTGCAGACACCCAATATCCCTGGGGCCATTTGCCTCCCTCAGGGACTGCCTGGGGCTGTCATCCCCTTCCCCAGAGGCACTCACAGAGCTGGAGCTCAGACAGGCTTGGCAATGGGAAGTTGGACAAGGGACACTTGGTAAACCCGGCTCAGCACCGCAGGCCAAGGACAGCCTGGCCACCCTTGGTTGCCACAGCTCAACACCCGCTTCCAGCAGTGGCAAATACAACCATACTTACTGGTTTACAGTGTAATACTGTTAATATAAATTCAATAAAGGGAAGCTATACTCAATATGACTATGCCATACTTCACTTCACACTGAGGAAAACTCACAGAACTGATGGAAAGTAGCTTTTTTAATAATATAGTCTGGTGAAATAATTGACTTCCTTCTAATTCCTTCTCTGAGAAAATGAACATTATGTATATTCTCATAATGTATTTCATAAATGATGAGTGATTCATGAAAGACCTGCCTGCGATGAAGAATTAAGAACATGCAACCACAGATTCAAATCTTAATTGAATGCTTTGTGTTTCCTCATAATTTGATAATAAATCTCTCATCTTTTAGTGGTATAGGCTAATGTTAACAGAAAAATCATTTGGTTTTCAATAAAGAGGTCAGCTACTCTTCTGCTTCATTTCACCATATCCTGTGTTACACAGGAAAGGTAACAAATATTGCTCACTTTTTTGCAGGTCCCCAGCGACATTAATGCCAATACTACGATCTCAAAAAGGACATTACTTATGCCTGAAAGGAGACATCAAATAAACAATGGTTAAAGATTCACCTAGTTATAAAATTATTTGGTCTGAGAAATATGAATATCTTTTCTGCATTGTCAATTCAGGCGTTATTTTACTAGAGAAAGCCACTCCCATTCACCTGGCCGTAAGGCACTTGTTAAAGTCGGCACGTCCCAAGGCAAGCCCAAGACCTGTGGTCTTCTGGTAGCAATGGCAAAATCATATTTACTGGGTTACAAACTGCATTCATCCTTCAACACTGACATCAGTGGAGGGGCAGGCCAAGAGGTACTGCCTTCCCCGAGGCAAGGGAATGTAGCACCTCTGAAACCAATGGGTATTAGGAGAGGCTCTAAACCACGGCAACTATTGCTGCACTGATGCATAGCAGAGGGATCATTACAGAAAAGTTCTCACATACAAAAATCAAAATATTTCTGTTCCTACCAGACAATGTACATGGTTCCTGGCTGCTTCAGTTTGGGCTGGGCTGGCCACTAAGACAAAAGACAGAGGCTCTCTTTAATCTCTTTCCATTCAGAGAAGAGAAAGAGAGAATGAGAGAGGGAAAGAGACTTATGACTTGAAAAGAAGCTATGCTACTTTAATGAAATATTAAGAATAAAATAACAATAAGAAAAAGATAATAATATTAAGAAAATAAGGAAATATATATATGAAACTGTAACTGAACTCCCAGAATGATCACATCACTGGCAGGCACTGGGAAAGTCCCAGACTGGACTGGATTCAGAAATGCATGAACTGGGATGTATGCATCTGACAGGCAGAGGAGTCCTTGGACGCTGGCCATTATAGAAAGAGGCTGACCCTTTGATCCCTCAGCTTTTATTCTAAGCATGGTGCAGATGAGATGGAATATCTTTTTGTCAGTTTTGGGTCACCTGTCTTGTCTGTTCCTCCCCACAGTTCGGACCCCTCTATGGCTTTCTGCTTCTTATCAATGCGGCAAAGAATAATGTTAAAATCACAGAATCATAGAATGGTTAGAGTTGGAAGGGACCTTAAAGATCATCTGGTTCCAAACTCCCTGCCATGGGCAGGGACACCTCCCAACTAAACCAGGTTGCTCAAAACCCTATCCATGCTGACCTTGAACACTTCCAGGGATAGGGCATCCACAACTTCTCTGGGCAACCTGTTTCAGTGCCTCACCACCATCATAGTAAAGAATTTCTTCCTAATATCTAATCGAAATCTCCCCTCTTCTAGTTTAAAACCATTACCCCTTGTCCTATCACTACACTTCCTGACAAAGAGTCCCTCTCCTGCTCTCCTGTAGGCTCCCTTCTGATCCTGGAAGGCTGCTAGAAGGTCTCCCTGTAGCCTTCTCTTTTCCAGGCTGAACAGCCCCAGCTCTCTCAGTCTGTCTTCATAGGAGAGGTGCTCCATCCCTCTGATCATCTTTGTGGCCTTCCGCTGGACCTGTTCCAACAGGTGCATGTCCCTTCTACGTTGGGGACTCCACAGCTGGACACAGTACTCCAGGTGGGGTCTCACGGGCGCAGAGGAGAGGGGTAGTTAGCTGATCTTGGTTGTTATGGGAATAAGTATAAGCAATACCATTCCTGGATATTCTCTGTATATCATTCCTTGGTATTAACCATAAACATCAGAGATTATTGTTCTGGAAGCAAACACAGTACAATGAATATGCTGTCAATTTCAGAGAGTTAGAAGAGGTTTAACTGAAAAATAAAATTACTGAACAGAAAATTAGTTCTTTTTTACCTCAAACCACGATACTGGTAAAAAAGGTAAGTATACTTTGTCTTATGTATGCTTGTCATTCAGCCTCCCAGGAATATTTCCTAACAAAACAAAACAGCACTGATATAAACACTGCCTACACTTCTTTGGTTTTTTTTTTTTTTTTTTTTTGAAGTAAACCCCCTCCTTTTGTTTAAATTTTCTGGGTACTTTTCTTAGTCTATGACAATTCAATAATTATTTGCATATGATTGATTTTATTCTACAGCTTAAGTCATTAGACCTGTGACTCACAGCCAGTTTTGCCAAACATAGATGGATAGAAATCATTGCATAAATTTTAATGGTAGCCAGATTCTGACTCTGAGATTTTCTTTAGTTGTTGGAGTGTCAAAATAAAATGCTGAACAAGCACTCATGTCTTGTATTATTACATTTATTTTTGAAAATTACTGGTCGATATTTGCTTGCACATTAACTAATAGCACTGACTATTTCACTGCACATACAATATTATAGTTAATAGCTTCACACCACAATAAAAATTGGCCTCAAAAAAATCAATAGATTCCCTGTTTTGTGTCAGGGAGGACAGATGAACAATAAATCATGTATTTTGAACTGATTGTTTAGTCTGACAACATGGTATTCAGAATTACTTTGAATGATAGGTATGATTCACAGTAGAGGCAAATTCTAATATGAAATGCAGCTCTGAGTGCCTTTGCTGCTTCTGTTTAGGGACAAATCACTGCAATAGTGTCTCGATCAATTTTCTGAGCAAAAGTGTTTAATAAAAGTTTGAAGTTCATGCTACCATTTTTGCCTGGTTGATGCCATTTGTGGATTGCTCAAGTTAGAGCAACATAGTTTGACTCACGATGTGTGATGAATATGACATCTAACTGTAGTTCGAGACAAATAGAATATACATACAAAATAACAGAAAGCTGATTTGCCTAAATTAACATCTTTAAGTTTCAAATATAAGGATTCTAAGGTTCATTCATAAAGACAACATTCATCGAGAAAAAAGACATCCACCAACACAATTCATCAAGCAGATAGTCATGCAGGCTGTTATAGCAATCTTAGATAAACACATCAAAATGGAGTGGTTTTTTGGCAACTGTTTAGACCGAAAAATACCCCTGCTTTTAAGGAAAGAGTTCTCTCAGTTTTACCATAATGAGCCAAATACAGTTTTTATGATAGTTTAAACCCAGGATTTTTTTCAGAGCAGATATATACAGGATTAAATAGCAATGATGTTTTAGCATGACAAATTATCCATTCATACTCATGGCATAAGTATCTCTTCTCTTTTGTTATCTGAACAAATAATGGCTTGCTGTAAGGTTAAAACATTGGTTATATTGTGCAAAGGTTTCATATGTCACAAATTCAGCTGGATATTCTTGACTAAAAATCCCTCAGCACCTCCTTCCCAAGGACAATATCTTTCCTGCCTACGTATGCATTCATCTGCACTGGAGCTTTCTTGCAATTCACTCTTTTCAGCACGGAAACAGTTTTCTCTGTACCAGAACTGTGTGGTGGCATTTTGTACCAGCAAGTAATACCTAAAGTATAAAACTAGACTTGAAATATTACAGTTTCTGCTTTGCTGCATTATTTTTTTTTCTTAAACCATGCAACTTGCATGCCATTTATTCTTCTATACGGCTCTAAATATTTGAGCTTTGTAGTCTTTCAGTTTTTACATAACAAAAACCATGTCTAGAAAGATCCAAAATTACAGCTAAACAAAACCAAAGACTAATACACAGTTTAGCGGCTTGCTACATTATGCAGACTTTTTATTTTTTTTATTTTTCCTGTCAGATAGAAGGCCATGAGCAACCTGAGGTCTCAAAGTAGTTTAAGAGACATTACCTTATTTACACAATATCATTAAAAATACACAGATAATAAACATTTCCAAAAATCAAATACTATTAAAATTGACCAAGGTAGGTTAAGGGATTATAACGCTTGCATTTTAGATGTTGAGTTGTTGGTGGTGGAAACAAGTATCACAGTCGAATGCAGATAAGGAGAAGAAATCAAATGGAAGAGGTAATTTTGCTGGAGAGCTGTTAAAATATGAGAATTAGGAGAAAGGAGAAAACAGATGGTAAAACACTCTGTGAGAGTTTTAGATGAGTTGGAGATTTGTAGGCAGAGAAAAGAAAAATGGACATGGATATAGAGAAGACACAAAAGAAAGAAAAAGAAGTATCTAGGAGAATGAAGTCCTAGGATATTGAGAAAGAGTAAAGAATCTGAAAAATTGAAAGCAACAGAGACATGACAGGTCTTTTTTCTGCTTGTAGGATTTCCTGACAAGCACAACACTGAGTGCCCAAAGACCAGTCTCAGCTGTGTGGCAATTATTCATGCTGGTCCAGTATGTGCAGCCAATAATGGCAACGGGTTCTGGTTAACTTAAGGATAGTATTCAAATAGATTCTCATCACTGTGGTGAGGCAGCTTTTATTGAAGGCTTGAATGTATTTGCCACATCAGTTTCTAATTGTTTCACTGCTATCATTTAGCCAACAGTTCAAACACTTTGTCTTTATTTCTTTAACATCATTGTCAGACTCATTAACTGGATGCTTTGACTATGCCTTTCCTTTACCCACAAGTCAATCTATAATACATTTACATTTTTCCTTACAGCTGATGAAAACATGCAGAATTTTTAATCTTCACTCTTTTAATGGTATTTCTTTTGCACTGCTGTCAACAACTTCATCAGCTGGAATTAAAGAGCTGTGTGGTTGGTAATCTCTTATTAATTTTCTTTAAAAAATCACTGAATTGTCAAATGCAATTGTTTGAACCATAGTCAGGTACGGATCTGCTTTATTTCACTATTTCATCCTATCACAAAAACAAATAAAAGTGTTTTCCACCACGGGAAAACAAGGAGGGACCCCTCCTATTATTTCTCATTAAACAGACTCTGAAATAAAAGCGATTTCTCTGATTATATTCTCCAGACTTTTCACTTTATTCCCAGGGCCCAGATTCTGGAACTACTATGAAACAGCTGTGCTATCAAAGTACTCCTGTACAGAGGTCTCAAAAACATCAAACTATCAAACTGGAACTGAACGTTCAGGAAAACTAGTTTGAGCAAGTGCACCTCAAGAGAGAGTTAAAATGGCATTTTTATAGAAATGGGGGGAATACTCCTATTTTAAAAGACCAGAAAATTTGCTGAGAAGCCAGTTGCAAATTAGGAAGAACATTATTTTCATTTTGATTAAATTAATTTTTATCATAGGCTTTTGATGATGATCAGTGGCAAAAAGTCCTTTTAACCTGATGCATAGGAAGCAGAAAATAAGAAAATGTGTATTTTTCTGGAATGTGAATTATACAGGGTTAAGGAATATGGCTTCAAAGACCCAAATAGATACATTTTTTTCCCTAATATATGATGTCCAAAACACTAACACTAATTAGAGAAAAGAACTGTAATTCAATCAACATTTTGCGAATGCATCAGTGTATTTACCACATAACTTTCTATCCTTATGTTATTTCTACCATATTCTAAGGAAATATGTAATTTTCAATTAATAAAACCATATCAAGATCACAGAGAAGCAGAATTTCATAGAATACACCTATTAACAGACCATTCTGCCAATGACTTCCTCCAAGTGAGCATCTTAAAACCCCATCCCTAGGCCACAGGCTAATTCAGTTTGGAAAAGACCTCTGGAGGTTTGTCATCCAAAGTCCATCTCAAAGCAGGACTACAAGGCTACAAAGGTTATACAGGCTGCACAAGGCTTTGTCCAGGTTGATCTTGAAGCCCTTCAAGGATTAAGTCTGTGAAGTCTTTCTGGGCAACTGACTCTAGCGTCTACCTGTCCTGACAGAGAAAAAGCTTCTCTCAGTATGAACCACTCATGTCAATTCATGCCCATTGTCTCTGATTCTCCTGCCACGCACTGCTGTGAAGATCCTTTATCTGCCTCCTCACTAACCTCTCAATAGACATGTACAGGCAGCTCTTAGGTTCCCCCTCAGTTGTCTTTTCACTTTTTCAGGCTGAAGAAGTCCTGATCCATCAGCCTCTCCTCACAGGGCAAATGCTCAGGCCCTTGACCATCTTGGTGGTCCTTTGCTGAACTTTATCCAGTTTATTGGAATCTTTCCTGTACCGGTGTGTCCAAAACTGGACGCAATCTATATTTGATCTGTCAAGTGTGAGCAGAGGTGAATAATCCTTTCCTTCAATCTACCACCTGTGCTCCTGTTCATACAGCCCAGGATGTTGCTGGCCATCTCTGCTGCCAGGGCAGGCTTCTGGCTCATGCTCAGCTTGCTGTTGGCAAGAGCTCAAGGGCTTTTCCAGCAGAGCTGTTCCTTAGCCTGGCAGTCACCTCTAGTGTTACCAGCAGCTCTTCCTTCAAAGGGACAGGACTTCTTATCTGTCCTCGACTTTATAAGGTTTCTTTTAGATCATTCCTCAAGCCTGTCCAGATGTCTTTAGATGACAGCCCTGCCATCAGGAGTATCAAATGCTCATCCCAATTTGATGTCAGCTGAAAAACTGAACATTCACTCTGTCAGCTCCTCAGGTCATTGACAAAGAGGTCAACCAGGACAGAATCCAGAATAACCACAATGGTACGCTGCTTGTTGCTGGTTGCAACTTATTACCTCACTTCCTGAGCCTAACTATGCAACCAGTTTTTTTCTGACCATCCAGACCATAACAATGTAATCTGAATACATAAATATTGTGAGGTACAATATCAAAAGTTTTTATAAAGTTAAGGTAAATGACATCTGTCACTCTTCCCTACTGCACAGACCTAGGCATTTAATCTTAGAAGGTAATCAAACTGTTTAGGTATGATTTACCTTTGCTAAATCCATAATGACTATTACCTATCATTATCTTCTCTTTTACATTCAAATAAATGCGTTCCAAATTAGATTGCTCCATGGGACTGAAGTGCAGCTGACCAGCCTGCAGTTCTCTGGGTTGATTACTTGGCCTTTTCTTGAACTAACGTTACTTATACCTTTCTCCATTTGTCAGAGGTGTCCCTGTGATTTCCATGTCCTTTCAAAAAAGCCCAAAAGCAATAAAGAGAGTTCAGGGAGTTGGGACGCTTGATAAAGGATTCTGGGGTGCAGGTAAATTTCTCATTGCTCCTTCCAGTGGCATGTGATGATGCAGGGAGGAGTAGACAGATAGAATCAGTTAACATGTGGCTCTGGGGCTGGTGTCACTACCATAACTTTGGGTTATTTGACAGTGAGTTGGCCTATACAGCACTGGACCTGTTCACATGGAATGGACGATGCCTCTCTCAAAAGGGGAAGACAGTTCTAGCCCAGAAGATTGCGGGATTGATTCACAGGTCTTTAAACTAGATGTGAAGGGGGAGGGGATGACGACATCAGGCCTACCTCTGAGTATCCAGAGGGGAGCAGGGGGGTTGGAACTTGATGACCTTTAAGGTCCCTTCCAACTCTAAAGATTCTATGATTCTATGAAATGTGATAGCAGATTTGCAAGGACATTGTCCGGTTCTTTCATCATTCTCCATCATTCTCATATAATCCTGTGGGCTTGTACTGGTCAAATTATCCCTGACACAATCTTCACCCAGTGCTAGCAGGTCTCCTCCTTGAACCCTGCCAAGTGCAGGGGTCTCAGAGACACTGTAATATAGTGGCAGAAACACTTCATGTTGCCCTTCGTGTCCCTCATAGCTCTTGACTTTAACTGAACTTTGGTTCTCCTGACACCACCTCTTCATGCCTGGACAGCTATTCTGAACTCCTCCTTTGTTGTCTGTCCCTGCTTGCATCCTCAATATATAGCCTGTTTGTACCAGGGCTGTGTCATGAGTTTTCTGCCTTGCTCCACAGTTTGTAACTGAGTTGCACAGCTGCAGAGCAGACTTCCTGAAGGACAATAACTTTATTGCACAAAAATCTCCCTGGATTTCAATGGGACACATGCAACAATTCATCCTTCAACATCCCTATATTTCCTCTTATAATATAGCCAGCCATCTGAAAAGGTATCTTCAGAATCACTGAGCTGTGAGCAGCCAAGAGTAGAGTTCACCTACACAAGCTATGCAAACCCTGTTAATCTTTTATACACAATAGAATTTGTGGATAAAAAAGTGACAGAATGTACTTCACAACAAGACATGTTTTTAAGCAGGGTTCCAGTAAGCACCATGAATTCCAAGCATTCCTACTAAACAACATGTGCACACAAACACTAGAAAAAATAAAAAAGGAGAGAAATAAAGCCTTACTATCAGTACTGTTCTCTGACTGGAGGAACAATATGAGCAATTTAACACCAAATTAGCTACTATGAGAGCCTAGTAGTTAATTCCTTACACAGCAAACGAGAGGAGGGATGTAGCAATTATTCAATAGAATCATACTTAAATAGATCTGAAAAGCATTACTAATGTCTAAACTAATTTTTTCATTTTTGTGTAAAGAAATTTTGTGTAAGAAATTAGATTTCTCAGCTGACTGAGGTACATTATAGAGTCCAGAAAGCTAGAACAGAATAAGAACTTTTTGTATCATTAAGCACAAGAACAAGCACAGTATGGGCTGGCAGCCTTCAAAGCTCTCTGACAGACACTACTTCTTCAGAATCAAGAACTAAGTCAGGAAGAGTCTCCTTTTTTGTTTGGATGGCACAAAAATGTAAATATTTCCACTCACTTCTCCACACTTCGGAAGATGCATTTTTGTCTAGAATAAAGTTAAAAGTATTAAACATTATACAAAGGGACACAGCTTTCTTTTTATGTTAAATGTTAACATAATGTTAACACGTTAACTACCATGTTAAATTTGGTAGTTGTAAACACTTCCTGACACACTAATCTGGTTGATTTATTATGGTTGGGAAGACAAATTCAAAGAGATAGAAAGAAACCCTAACAGCAAATTGTGCTAAGTCCACTGTTAGCATACAAAGATAACAGTTTTTCCTAAGGAGGCTGTCTACAGTGAGATAGGCTTAATGTAGAATTTAATATCAGCTTTTATGACTGAAAGAGAAAACTGAAATAAAACATGAGCATAAATGAAAGAAATTATACAAAAATTACTATAATTATGAACATCAAAGTTACTTATCAAAACTCCATCTTCTTTATGCTAATTATTTTCCCAACAGATTATTCTGAATAGGATGAAGCCATCTCAGTTATGAAAGAAAACTAGTGTTTTCCCGTTCCCTGATAATTAGTCATTCATATTTAGATAGCCTTCATTCACTGCTGCACAGGTGCCTCAACCTTTGCCACACAGCGTTGAGCTGTATTTAAAGAAATACTCTTTGAATCCTTCTAAAGGAATAATAAAAAACTGTATTAGCAGCTTAATCACCCTGTATCTCTCCAAACAAGAGATCTGTCATGTGAAATTCATCTTTTTTGTCAAAACCATGCACAAAACAGTTCTGACAGACTAAAATATGACAACGTTGTATCAGCAAGCCTGCTTCAGCAGCCCTGCTAATTTAACATCCTATTCAGCAGATACTCAATTTCCGTGGCTGCTGGCCATGAAGTTTCAGTGAACTTCTATAGGTTGGCACCTGCAAAGCTCAATTCCAGTTCAATAAACATAAATTCCTGCCTTCCTCATTGCAGAGATGTTAACTGCTGACTATGGCTATGACTCTCCAGTAAAAGCATGTCCTATTCACGTGTCTATATATAGAAGTCAGCATTATATGTCCATCAGCCTTGTGAACTTATGTTTGGATAGACCACAACTAATGCCATATGAGTGGGAGGAAAGTCCACGAAGAATGATGGAAACACAGATGTGCTCAGAGATGTCAACAGGAAAAACGTTCCCTGATCCATGTATTCCCATCTGTCTGGAATCTGAAAATAATTTACTTACGACTATAATAAGTACGCGAATCAATTTTCAAAAAAACCCCACCCTGACAAACCATCCCCTCTCCCTCCAAAAAAAGCCTTCTGAGCTACTACAACAGGATCTCATGGGTAAAGCAATTCACATGCATAACCTATTCATTGTCCCATGAATCAGGATCTTCTAACAAAGAGCTACTGCTAGGACGCTTCACTGCATCAACCATAATGCACCTTACTCTCCCACTTACACAGATTGGTGCATCATAACTGATTTAGGCTAGACCAGGAGTGTATGTAAGATTCAGTAAGAGAAGAATGAGTCTAAATACCAGGATGTTTTGTTTTGCCATCTCGGACACAAAACAACTCAAAATCTCAAATCTGAGTTATTTTAATCAGAAATATCCAAACGGTACAATCCAATATTCCCATGGATAACTGTAATGAGATATTTGATTTTTAAGACAAGAATTTCATTATTTTTACTATTTAAACTGATTCAGGATTAAAATCCAATGAAATAACCAAATGAAATAGTCTACTATTTAAAAAATTTCCTTACATGAACATCATCCATGGACCTAACAAGAAATAGTCAATTTTCAATAAAATAAATATAATTGTTTGGTACTGGGAATAGGCAGGAGTAATTTTTTTCTGTCATTTTTTTTTAATCCAGATTCTTGAAATTTGTTAGACCTGTTTAGCAGCATGTGCAGAGTACAGGTTTTATGGTAGCAGAGGTAATTAAATTACCTTTAAAACAAGCTGATTAGAAAGTTAGAAACTACCTAGATAAAGCAGGAAATTTGGCATGGACTAATTAACCATGAAGAAATAAAAATTGACATGTAACATTGATCAATTTATGTAGCCAAACTTTCATGAAGACACTAAGGATACATCACTGCAAGCATCTGTATTTCACATGACCAAAATGGCACCCTTTCAGGTGGTGAGAGGAGTCTCTGTTAACAAAATTTCCACAGCCTTAAAGCCAGGATAACAAAGAATGGCATTAATTACTTCCTTTGCCAGCAAATATTTAAAGGGATTGAGTTTTATGTGCTGTAGCTAAACTGATCTGCTTTGATCTGCTTAAGAAAAGGATATAATTTTTAATAGACTTCTTTTTATTATCCCTCTAAACACGAAAGTCCATTTGTATTCAGTTCCAATACACAATCATTACACACAGATCTACACTTCCTTCTTGACCAGTCCTCCCCCACTAGGTTCATGTGCCTGGCTACTGAAAGATGAATGACCAGCAGAGAAGTAGAAATGCAGAGAGTTGTACACCAGGAATGTTCAATCACAATTGTTCTCTAGAGGATGTCTATCTATTTTGGCCAAGATATATTGTCTTGCCAATAGCTGTTTGTCCCTGTGAAACCTTTTATTGAATGGTTCATATTGTGCCAAACTGGGAATGTTTATTAGGAAATCCCTGCAACAATAGGAATAAAGGGAAGGACTTGAGGATGAAGGTGGCACAGCCAACAGCCCAGCTGAAGTGCCTCTATACAAATGCACGCAGCACGGACAACAAACAAAGATGCAGGAGGAGTTGGAAGCTACCGTGCAGCTGGAAAATTATGACATAGTGGCCATCACTGAAACCTGGTGGGTTGAATCCTATGGCTGGAGTGTGGCTATTGAGGGCTACAAGCTGTTCAGAAAAGACAGGTGAGGAAGGAGGGGTGGAGATATTTCCCTCTACGTCCCTAAAGCCCTCCCTGGGAGAAGATGAGGAAAGAGTCAAGAGCTTGTGGGTGAGGATTAAGGGGCATGACAATATAGAGGGACACTGTTGAGGTAGTTTATTACAGGCCACCTGATGAGGATGGGGAAGTTGATGAGGCCTTTTACAGCCAGCTCAAAGTATCCTTACAATCACGGGTATTGGTTCTCATGGGGGACTTCAATCATCCTGATATCTGCTGGGAAGACTACACAGACAGATATGTACACTCCAGGAGGTTCCTCCAGTGTATGGATGATAACTTCTTGACTCGGGTGGTGGAGGAGCCAACAAGGAGAGGTGTACTACTGGACCTAGTACTGTCAAACAAATAGGGAATGGTGAAGGACATTAAGGTTGCACAGCCTTGGCTGCAGCAACCATGAAAACATAGAGTTTGGGATCATGTGTGGTATGTGCAAAACAACAAGTAGGACTGAAACCTTGGGTTTCTGAAGGGCTAATTTCAGCCTCTTTAAGACAATGCTTGGAGAAATCATGTGGGTTAGAGCTCTAGAAGGTAGGGGAACTCAAGAGATATGGACGATATTCAAATATGTCTTTCTCCAAGCTCAGGATCAGTGCATACCTAAGAAAAAAAAAAATCTGGCAAGGGAAGAAGGAGACCTACAGGCCTGAGCAGGGAGCTTCTGAGAAAGCTAAAGTGAAGGAAGGAAGTTTACACTGAATGAAAATAGGGGCTGATCATTTGGGAATATTACAAGAATACTGTTAGAGTATGCAGGGATGAAACAAGGAAAGTCAATGCATCCTTGGAATTAAAATTAACAAAGCATGTCAAAGTTAACAACCAGGATGTTTTCAAGTATATTGGAGGCAAAAGGAAAGTGAGAGAAAATGTGGGTCTGCTGTTGATGAGAGGGGTGTCATGGTGACAGAAGATGCAGAGAAGGTGGAATTGCTGAATGTCTTCTTTGCTTCAGTCTTTACTGGTCATGTCAGCCCTAAGGAGTCTTGCACTTTGGTGGAAACAGAGAAAGTCTGGATGAAAAAAGACTTCCCCTTGGTTGAGGAAAACCAAATTAGTGACCAGTTAAGTACACTGCATATCTGCAAGTCCATGGGTCCTGATGGGGTGCACCCAATTGAGGGAGTTGCCAGAAGTCATTGCTGGGCCATTCTCCATCATCTTTGAAAGGTCCTGGAGAACAGGTACGAGGACTGGAGGAAAGCCAATGTCACTCCAGTCTTCCAAAAGCGCAAGCAGGAAGACCCGTGAAACTACAGGCTGGTCAGCCTCACCTCCATCCCTGGAAAGATGATGGAACAGCTCATTCTGGAGATCATCTCAAAACATCTGGAGGAAAAGAGAGCTATCAGAAATAGTCAACATTTCACCATGGGAAAATCATGATTGACTAACCTGATAGCCTTCTATGATGGCATGACTGAACGAATAGATGAGGGGAGGGTGGTGGATGTTGTTTACCTCGACTTTAGCAATGCTTTGGACATAGTGTCCCACGTCATCCTCATAGGTAAGCTTAGGAAGTGTGGGTTAGATGAATGGACAGTCAAGTGGATAGAAAACTGGCTGAAAGACAGAGCTCAGAGGGTTGTGATCAGTGGCACAGAATCCAGTTGGAGGTCTGTAAAAAGTGGCATCCCCCAAGGGTCAGTACTGGGTCCAGTCCTCTTCAGTATTTTCATAATGACCTGGATGAAGGGATGGAATGTACCCTCAGCAAGTTTGCCAATGATACAAAACTGGGAGGGGTGGCTGACACACCAGAAAGCTGTGCTACCATACAGTGAGACCTGGACAGGCTGGACAGCTGGGCAGAGAGGAAACTGATAAAATTCAATAAGGACAGGAGAAGAGTTCTGCACCTGGGGAGGAATAACCCCATCCATCAGTACAGGTTGGAGCCTGACCTGCTGGAGAGCACCTCTGAGGAAAAAGACCTAGGAGTCCTGGTGGACAACAGGATGACCAAGAGCAATGTGCCCTTGTGGCCAAGAAGGCCAATGGCATCCTGGGGTACATCAGGAAGACTGTGATTAGCAGGTTGANGTCCAGTTCTGGGGTCCCCAGTTCAGGAAGGACAGGGAACTGCTGGAGAAGGTACAGCAGAGGACCACAAAGATAATTGGGGGCCTGGATCATCTCTCTTACAAGGAAAGGCTGAGGGACTTGGGTCTTTTTAGTCTGGAGAACAGAAGACTGAGGGGTGATCTGACCAATACCTATAAATACTTAAAGGATGGGTGTCAAGAGAAAGGGAACAGTCTTTTTTTTCAGTGGTGCCCGGTGAGGGGACAAGAGGAAATGAGCACAAACTTGTACATAGGAAGTTCCATCTAAACCTGAAGAGGAACTTCTTCACTTTGAGGGTGGCAGAGCACTGGAACAGGATGCCCTGGGAGGTGGTGGAGCCTCCATTTCTGGAGACATTCAAAACCTGCCTGGACAAGTTCCTGTGCAACCTGCTCTAGGAGGACCTGCTTTGCTAGGTGGGTTGTAATAAATGATCTCCAGAGGTACCTTACAACCCCGTATCATTCTGTGACTCTATGAGAAGGGAGCTACAATAGGTAAGTATAAAGTAGAATGACAACCACACTGCCAGTACTCAAGTGCAAGGTGGTGACAGAGCCTCAGAAGGAAGACATGAGAGGAAAAGAAAATCAGAAGGGAGGAAAATATACAAAGTCAGTATCTCAGATACCATCTCACTGTTGTTTGACATGGACATCTTTTCACTAATTGCTATTGACTAATTTCTGTTGACTTCCGGGGCCTTGCACAGTAGAGTTCTAACACAGTGAATGGGAGTAGTAGTTAAATAAGGACAGTGTGTAAGGCATGGAGACAGCAATCAAGTTTAAAACAGAAAATTCAAGACACTTCATGGATTTGCTGAATGACACAGGTATCGTTAGAATAGATACCCCCAGGTACAACAATTTGAGGTTCATTATACTAAATCACTAATAGCTAGAAATTAAAAACTCTAATGTTAGCTCATATTAATTTTAACTGCAAATTCTAGTTCCCCAAAACCTGACAATCTTCCTGTCTGTAAACAGAAGCTTGCCTTTATTTTAGATCTCAACATGAAAGATCAAAGTGCAGTGGAAGTATATCGTCACAAGGAGGCTGTGATCAACATAATGGTTAATCTAGGTGTATCCTTCTGTATCATAGATGTTGTGTTATTGCTATTGAGACAACATATATAGAGTCAATGTACAGTTATGAGATGTACATATAGTCAAAGCATATTAATCTTGAGTGTATGTATAGTGTATTGTCTTGTTCAATTGAAATGTTATATGCACCTGTGCAGGAACTGTATCTTTATTAATAATATGAGTGCATTGTCCAAAGGACTCTTCAAAGCGAAGTCCATATTATAGTCCTGACTGCTGTCATTGAGAAATCTGTATGTTGATCAAGACCCTATAAGAATATCAGAGACCTTAGAGTTTGTGAACCTCACCCCAGATGGGATTTGCACATCATGCTGTGCCTTGACGGTAGGTCCATCTGATACTATATCTTGGTGTTCCCAGAATTAGAAATAAGATTTTATAATTAGCTGTCAACTTTTCAAGGTTACTAATACTAACTAAAACTTACTAACTTTGCAAGAAGTTGTGCATTTCTTATGGGATGTAGAAAGCACTGGTGACTTCTCAGTGCAAAACAACACTTGAGCTTCTCGCTATGCATAGAAGGAAGACTTGATCTCTGTGTTAGCAACCTGAAAAAATCTAACTGCAAACCATTTAGGGTACATGCTATGTGGAAATTATCACTAAAAACTATTGCTATTGCATTGTATTCAACCCTCCTATATAGGAAGATGAACCCTTACTATGAATTTCACATCCACAGTACACTTCTGAGAAGCACATAAGGTAATATAGAACTGGGGAAATTGTACAGTGAGATATTTTTGGAACTGGCAAACCCCATCCATTTTCATAATGCAATAAAATATACCATTGTTTGAACTTCAGTGAAAAATTCATAACCAGGCCTTCAGTCTTTCCTTTTTATTAAACTGTTGGAAAATGAACAGCATGCTGAAGCTCCATTCTAACTGTTTTTCCTCGCTAATTTGGCCTCATTTCACAAGTGTAGACTGCTTGTGCCAAGATTTTATACACTGCTTTTTCCTTCTCTCTGCTGTGCCAATAAAAATGTTTTTCATTTGAAGTCTTATATTTATTACTTTCAGTGTCACTTAAAGGAATAAATCTATCACGGAGTAAAGTGCAAGTCAATAAAGTAATGTACATACATCAAGCAAACTTTTTATCAGCCAAGGTATTATGGTACAGATAGTAGAATTCTTTGAAATATACTGTAAGGTTATGTTCTTAACTGTAACTGTAAATTCTGCAGCAAGTCAATAGAATTTTGCTTTTACACTCTTATAAAGGTCAGGTTTTAAATACCTAAAGATGTCTTAGCCTGTGTTAACCTCATCCCTATAGAATTGCTGCTTTGAATTAAATGAAAAATACATTTATTCTATTTTTCCTTCAAAAATAAAGAAAAACATATCTATATAGTTAGTAGAGCTTCCACAGAAGATCTGTAATGAAGATGTCTAGCTGCTATTAGCCTCAGACTTACTGAAACCGTATGGTTACATAAAATAATAATCTGGCAGGTAGCCATAAAAGTAAAATAGACACCCACAGCCAATTATGCAGTGTATTCTCTCCTATTTATTTGAATGTCTCATAGTAAGCCAGAATGAACTGCGTTAAGGCCAGAATCTTACCTTATCAGAGTGATCCTTTGACTACCTAATGCAGTTGGCAGGAAGGTTTAACTGCATTTTTTTTTTTTTTTTTCAAATGGTTTGCCGGGAAATTAAAAAGCCCAGACAGCAAAGGGATCCATTTGGTAGACTTAGCTCTCAGAGTGTGGGCTGAGTGGTTGGCTAGACAACTTTCAGGCTGGCTTCTGTCAAAAATTTTGATGGAACCATTAAGTTGTCCATGGGAACACAATACCATCTGTAGTGAGCTTTACAAGTGTATTAAAAAATAAGCAGACATATATATTTCTAAGTTATAATTATGATTGGGCAGATTCACATCAATTTATTACCGTTGGCAGGCAGAAATTTTCTGTTAATTTTTCCTATAGAACCTTTGAAGACTTTTCTTTAAAATAGTACATATGGAACGATATGCAAGGCTTGGATGTTGCAAATAGCTTCCCTCAGATGGCCATATGCCCATGCCACACCACACTGATTTCAGGCTTCTGGGTACACTGTGAATCAGTAACTTTCAAACCAAATTTGCTCAGTTCACAGGCAAAATAATGTTTTGTTTGGATTTTATTACTACTAGTTCCATCAGAGCATCCTTAAATGTGAAAGCCAAGCTACCTTTTTTTTTTTTTTCTTTTTTTTTCTTTTTTCCCCAGTTCATGTATTTTCCAGTAGAAATAAAGGCTCTGATGGCCTGATTTCACCCCTGCTTCAGCTGGTACTAGTCTTATCCCTGATGCGGAGGACTTCAACCTGTGCATTTGCACAGAAGGTGAGAGAAACGTGGAGATTACAGATATAAAGCCAAATATCTTATGGCGATAGATTTCCACAGCTGCAACAATGTGTCAAAATCAAAGCAAACTTCAGCATTGTGGAAATAGCACATGAGAAAGTAAGAACTGACAACTAGATGTAAACCACCCTCCTTTAGGAAAACCACACACCTTGCAAAACTTGCTTCCTTTAGATGAGCAACAGGACCACATGAAACAGAAATAGAAGTCTTTTTTTTCCCACTTTTATGATAAATTCTTAGTGACACTTGGTGTAGTTTGACAATGATCTGTGCAAGTTCATCAGGTTTTTTGTTTGTTTGGTGTTGTTTTTTTTTTCTAGAGCCTTTAACACAGTGCCCCTTTTAGTACAGAACATACTTTACGCTGATACCATTTCTAGTCTTTTGGAAGTTTTCAGGTTTTTCAGACTGAGTTTATTTGTGCAAATGACACTCTGCAGAAGGTCTATAAGTACAGTATACAATTCTTTAAAAAAATATTATTTTCACTGGGCAGCATTATGGTAAGAGCAGAGGTAGGGAAGTGGCTATAGGTATATGAACACTGAGCAGCTAGCCTACAAATATTGTAAATATTGAGATTTTTCAACACTGAAGACAATAGAAAAACAGAACTCTTTTTACTGCCTTACCTATCAGCTGAAGAAGTTGCCAAGACTTCCAATTTCCTGATGAGGTCCCAGCAACAAACAGGTTAGAAGACTAATTAACAACCAACCCAAATTGCAGAAGAAAACAGACATTTTCCTCTTTCAGGAGAAAGGAGGCTGATTAATTTGCAGGTGAAAATTATCAAAGCAAATTATTTTGCTCTAATGTTCTGCTTCAGCTATGACACTGAAGAACAATGCACTATCAAAGACAATAGACACAAATTGCTAGTGATAAAGACGAAGCAAAAAGATTCTCAGAGTCTTTATACAAGCAGATATTTATCAGCTCTTTGCTGGAATGATTTGTGCTCAGCATTATTACTTGTGCTGCTCATTTGCCCAGAAGCTCTGATCATTACTGTTACTACCTTTGCAAGTATGATCTAGAAGGAAATTATGTCTGTCTCAATTAGCAGAGCAATTAGAAAAGAAAACACAGATAACTCATCTGAAAAACTACTAGATACATTCCAGTGTGCTGGAAAAACTAGAAATGAAGCCCCTCTTAAAGCTTTTCCTTGGTGACAAAACTACCTTTTCTCATCAGGTTTTCACTTAGCTAGTGATAGAACGAGACTGACGACTGACAACTGAAACCGGGCTGACAGCTGTATCTCATCTTCTTCTGAATCCTAACATACTGTTACTATACCTTGGCAAACTAGGTATCCAGTTGGCTGATTACACATTTCAAATTATTTGTTCCCACATGAACTTGCTTTATAAGCCTTCACTACAGAATAGGGGAGTTTGAGCCTAACTCAAGTTAGGCTTTGATTAGCAATCAGAACAGAATACTAGTGCTACTGGCTTGTTACTGATCGCACAGTGTCTCAAAACTTCCATTCAATGACACCAGCTTACAGACAATGAGCAGCCCTAGTGTCTTAGGGAAATAGCCTTCCCTAGTGGATATCAGATATTCAGACTTTAAAATAGGCACATAGTTATTTGCCAAAATATTTGACACCCATCTTGACAACTGCCCGTGGATTCTGACCTCAAGTACAAATAGTAACACTCAGCTTTGTGAGCTGACACTGTGTGAGTGAACTTCAGAGAAGTAAATATGAGAGATCGTACAACAGAATCGTAGAATTGCCTAGGTTGGAAGGGACCTTCAGATCATCTAAGTCCAGCCATCACCCTAACACCGACAAAAAACTCACTAAACCATGTCTCCAAGCACTATGTCTACCTATCTTTGACATACTGCTTATTGGTAAGTAAGGTATTATTGATCAGATTTGAAATGAACACAAACTACTGTATTTGGAATCATAGAATTCTCTAGATTGGAAGGAACCTTTAAGATCATCTAGCCCAACCATCAACCTAACTGATAAAAAGCAACTAATCACTAAACCATGTCACTAAGCACTATGTCAACCAGTCTTTTAAATACCTCCAGGGATGGTGCCTCAACCACCTCCCTGGGTAGCCCATTCCAATGCTTGATAACCCTTTCAGTGTAAAAATTTTTCCTGATATCCAATCTGAACCTCACCTGCTGCAACCTGAGGCCATCTCCTCTTGTCCTATTGTCTGTGACTTGGGAGAAGAGAACGACCCCCGCTCTCTACAACCTCCTTTCAGGTAGTTACAGAGAGCAAGAAGGTCTCTTCTTAGCCACCTCTTCCCCAGACTGAACAACCCCAGCTCCCTCAGCCTCTCCTCATAAGGCTTCTTCTCCAGACCCCTCACCAACTTTGTTGCCCTTCTCTGGACCCACTCCAGCACCTCAATGTCTTTTTTGTGGTAAGGGGCCCAAAAATGGACACACTGTTCAAGTTGGAGCCTCACCAGTGCTAAGCAGAGGGCAATGAACACCTCCTGAGTCCTACTCACCATGCTGTTCCTGATACAGGCCAGGATGCTGTTGGCCTTCTTAGCCACCTG
>VZRU01012940.1:58445-79993 GCA_013398155.1 Pedionomus torquatus
GCTTTAAAATGGAAGAAGGGAGATTTAGATTGGATATTAGGAAAAAATTCTTTGCTGTGAGGGTGGTGAGGCACTGGAACAGGCTGCCCAGAGAAGTTGTGGATGCCCCATCTCTGGAAGTATTGAAGGCCAGGCTGGATGGGGCTTTGAGCAACCTGGCCTAGAGGGAGGTGTCGCTGCCCATGGCAGGGGGATTGGAACTCGATGATCTTCAAGGTCCTTTCCAATTCTAACCATTGTATGATTCTATGATCATCTGCAAACTTACTGAGGGTACACTTGATCCCCTTGTCCAGATCATTGATAAAGGTATTGAAGAGAACTGGCCCCAATACTGAGCCTTGGGGAACAGCACTTGTGACCAGCTGCCAACTGGATTTAACTCCATTCACCTGGGCCTGGCCTCCAGCCAGTTTTTAACCTAGTGGCAAGTCCTCTTATCCAAGTGATGGGCAGCCAGTTTCTCCACAAGGATACTGTGGGAGACCGTATCAAAGGCCTTACTAAAGTCCAGGTAAGTACCACCCACAGCCTTTCCCTCATCCACCAAGCGGGTCACTTTGTCATAGAAGGACATCAGGTTTGTTGAGCAGGACCTGCCTCTCATGAACACCTGCTGGCTGGGCCTGATCACCTGGATATCCTTCATGCGCTGCATAATGGCACTCAGGATGATCTGTTTCTTGACTTTCACAGGCACCAAGGTCAGACTGACAGGCCTGTAGTTCCCTGGATCATCCTTAAGACCCTTCTTGTGGATGGGTGTCATGTTTGCTAGACACCAGTCAGCTGGGACCTTCCCAGTATGCCAGGGCTGCTGGTAACTGATGGAAAGCAGTTCAGCGAGCACTTCTACCAGCTTCTGCATTACTCTTGGGTGGATGCCACCTGGCCCCATAGACTTGTTTATATCCAGGTGCTGGAGAGGTGTCTCACCATCTCCTTTTGGATTACGGGGGCATCATTCTGCTCCCCACCTCTATCTGCTAGCTCACGGGTCTGGGTACTGAGAGAACAACCTACTCTACCACTAAAGACCAATTCCAAGGCAACATTAAGTATCTCAGCCTTCTCCTCATCCTTTGTCACTTTGTTACCTCCCGCATCCAATAGAGGATGGAGATTCTCCCAAGTCCTCCTTTTGTTACTACTATTTTATATAAATTCTTTTTGTTTTTAACATCCAAGGCCAGGTTAAGTTCTAGTCAGGCTTTGGCCTTTCTAATCTTTTCCCTACATAGCCTTACAACACTTCTGTAATTTTTCTGAGTGGCCTGCCCCTTTTTTCAAAGGCCATAAACTCCTTTTTTTCCATTTTTTCCCTGAGCTGTGACCATATCTCTTTGTTCAGGCAGGCTGGTCCTTTCCCCTGATGACTTGCTTTACAGCACAGAGGGGTGGCCTGCTCCTGCACTTCTAAGACTTCCTTCTTGAAAAATGTTGAGCCTTTCTGGACTTCTTTGCCCTTCAAGGACACCTCCTAAGGGACTCTGTCAAGCAGGCTCTTGAAAAACCAAAGTCTGCCCTCCAGAAGACCATGATGGCAGTCATGCTGGCTCCCCTCCCTGCTTCTCTGAGAACTGAGAATTCTATTAACTCATGGTCACTATGCCCAAGACAGCCTCCAACTGTCACATCCCCGACAAGTCCTTCTCTATTCACAAACAGCAGATCCAACAGTGCTCCCTTCCTAGTCAGCTCCCTCACCAGGTATACACCTGGAATTTATCTCTGACACGTTCCAGGAACCTCCTAGACTGTTCCCTCTCAGCTATATTGTGTGCCCTGCTGATATCTGGTAGGTTGAAATCTCCCACCAGGACAAGGGCAAGCAATCTTGAGACCTCTCTGAGCTGCTTGTAGAATATTTCATCTACTTCTGTATCCTGGTTGGGTGGTCTGTGCGTTTAGACATTTACAATGGTGTTACTGTAATTACTAGCCTTGAATCTCCCTATTTGCATTTCATTTTAGGACTTCTAGGTGGAAAAACTAAGACTATTCCTCCAGAGGGAAAATTCTGCTTTCTGATCAAGTCTACTTCTAATTGTCAAAATTAAAGCCGCAGCATGCAGAGAAGTCTGTGTTCCAGAAGAGCACCTTCTCTAACTCAAGTACTTTTAATAACTATTTAGTTCACCTTTGTTTTTTCCCTCTATTTCACAAAGATGACATGAGTAATGATTATTATATTAGCTCTGGTACCATGAACACTACACCAGACTTGCTGCATAATTCTCTTCCTCCTTTGGGAATTGATACTTTTATTCACAGCACAAGAAAACCTAGTTTGTGGAAAGAATATTTTCCTCCATTTATTTTTCTTTATTTGGTGTTTTGATGCAATAAATTGATTAGATAGACTAGACAGTAGTTTCATAATCCTGTTCTGAGCCTACCAGAATTAATTACTGTTCACATAATACTATTCAGGAAGTATGTTTTAAAAAAGCAGAATACTCATTATGGTATAATTTTCAAGGATGCCATCCCCATGGCATAATTCACAACAGTTACAGGGACGGATGCTTGCATATTGCAAAAGGGCAAGACAGTCAGCAGGTGAGGATTTATCTGCCACTCAGTGCAATGTATGGTCCTGTGTGAGGTTATCACAGCATTGTTCTTCTCTCCCATTAGATCAGATTTCACCTGCCCTGGCTGCAAGCATCAGTGTTATGCCAATGAGTGCAAATGAGGTTAAATAGCTACAGAATGGATCTCAGCCCACTGAAATGAGTAATAGCATCTCTTCTGGCTTCATGATACCTTGTGTCTGGCCTTCAGTGTGGTCCTTTACACAAGACTTAAGACAGTTTTGATCCAATTCCCTTTCCTCAAATAATCCAAAATTCATAAAAAAAGGCACATGAAAATGTGTCTATCTGGAGACCTCTTTAGTAGCTTGTTTGCTGTTTAAGAAGCAGTTCTCAGCATCCACAACTTAAGTAACTTGATAGTTACACTTACAGACTACAAAACTGGGGTTTTCTCATTGTCTTGTTCAGCTTGTTTTAAATACTGCACTTTTACCTGGTGTGTCTCTTAACTGACGAGGATGAAAACCTCATCACAAACACAGAACAGCTTTCATAAAGCAATATCACATCCAGAATGTCTTTGTGACATTGCCTAGATCAATGCTGAAGGGTTTTTTCTCTCTAAACTTTCTAAGCCCTAAAAGTTAGCCAGTGATGACTCAAGTGCTTTCTATTACAACAGCCTTACTGAGCTTCTCAGGTTTATCAGTGGTACTTAAGAGCACAAAAATTCTGAATGTGGTCAGTGCAGGTACAGTGCACACTTTTAGCCCAGAAGGCCAATCACATCCTGGGCTGCATCAAAAGATGTGTTGCCAGCAGATCCAGAGAGGTGATTCTGCCACTTTGCTCTGGTGAGACCCCACCTGGAGTACTGTGTGCAGGTCTGGAGCCCTCAATAGAGGAAGGATATGGACCTGATAGAGAGGGTCCAGAGGGAGGCTGCAAAAATGATCAGGGGGCTGGAGCACCTCCGCTACGAGGTTAGGCTGAGGGAACTGGGGCTGTTCAGCCTGGAGAAGAGGAGGCTCCGGGGAGACCTAATTGTGGCCTTCCAGTATCTGAAGGGAGCCTACAGGAAGGCTGGGGAGAGTCTGTTTACAAGAGCCTGCAGTGATAAGATGAGGGGCAATGGCTTTAAGTTGGAGAAGAGCAGATTTAGATTGGATATTAGAAACAAATTCTTTACTCTTGAGGGTGGTGGAGCACTGGAACATGTTGCCCAGGGAGGTAGTTGAGGCCCCTTCCCTGGAGATATTCCAGGTGAGGCTTGATGAGACCCTGGGTAACCTGGTCTATTTGGGGGTGTCCCTGCGACTGCAGGGAGGTCAGACTAGATGACCTTTGGAGTCCCTTGTGGACTGGATGATAACATGATTCTATTCAAGGATGATTCCTCAGGTTGATCCTTCAACAGACTGATTTAATGAGTTCAGAGAACTGTTTCAGTCCTCCAGTTACAGAAGTAAACATATCCAGAGCTTAAGCTAGAAGCTTGAGAAACATTTTTCTAGACCTTCTTCTTATAAAATTACAGCAATTGCTTATTTTGCTATTTCTTATACAGACAAGTGATCATATTTATCTTCATACAGACCTTGTCATTTTCCTTACAGGGCTTTTTTTGTTTCACTAGACAAACTTCTGAAGATGGTATTAGGGTGACATTTGGAGAAGCATACACGCAGTCTTCTTTTGGTTCATAAATACAGGCAAACAATGCATTGAAGTAAATCAACATTTTTATTCCTTTACCACTTTTGTTTCCTACCTTGCCTCTGTAGTAATACACCTGAAAGCACACCTACTGCACGCCTGAAGAACTATATAGCTATTAAAGATGGAAACACATTAATAGCATTGGAAGGCATACTGCAGACAAATCGCTATTAAAGGACAAGTGGTTGCCACAGTAGTTGTGTACAGCTAAACATGATAAGATGTTCAGAGGCTATTAAACTGATGCTGTATCAAATTCAACAAAGTAAAGTTAGACAGTGATGACTCATGTCCTTTCCATCACAGCTTAATAAATGGATACAGAAATCATTGATTTTCATGGATAAGCAAGTAGATCTGAAATCTGAAAATTCGATGAAATGTAAATTATGGCACTTGGACCACATGTGATGATCTCATAACAAGGTGAAAAGTCCATTACTTGGAGAAAGTATGCTACAATGCAAAAGTTTATTTTGACACATTATCACAGCAGGATTTTTTTCTGTTAAGTATGGGCTGGCAAACTTCTCTTTGTGCCGTCAGGATTCTTTGAAGCCTTGACTAACCATAGAAAGCTCTAACGTGGAATATCTAATTTGTCATAAAGTGAGAAGTGTCAATGTGAAAGTAGTAATATCAAAAGGGCAACTTCAGTCAATGTCACAGAATGAAGAAATAGAGGAAAAAAGTATATGCTGTTTTTAAATGAGAACTTGGCAATCAGCTTCCAGATTCATTGCAATTGGAATAATTAAGTGAAAACCAGTTTTACCAAAAGAGATTTTCCACTTGTTTCTCCTAAGTTTACTTTGTGGGATTTTTTCAACCAATATGCCTCCACAGACTGATGTTTCTGTAAAATCAATTTTCTTGTTTATAAACCAAAAGTGAAAGCTTTCAAACTTGTAACTGAAGCAGTTCTTTTTAACCGGAAAATATGAACTTTTCCAAAGTTACTTCAGTCAGCTTCTACCATAACTACCATGCTTTATTTTATTTATTTATGCTACGATGCTTTATTTTATTTTTTTTTTTTTTCAAATTAATAAGGGCCTGAAGATGCAAGCAGATCTTCTTGGTTATTTGTTCATATGCCACACAGTCAGATCAAGAAACTCTAAACAAGGAAGAGCACTCAGCCATCAGACTTGTAACTGTACAGGTTATTCAGAGGTCAAGAAGATGCAAAAATTGTGTACAAAAGTCCCCTACTTTCCTAAACTCTGAAAACTGGTTTAAGAAGTAAATGAGGAGCTTTTTCAGCCTTTGAAAACAGAGTATGCTTCTTTTAAACTGCATTGTTCTTTTCTCACCACTTTAATCCTCTTCCTTTCATGCCCCCAGAAGATGGCAGTGTAGGACTCCCTGGGAAATAATAGAATGGTAACATTTTTGTTGAATTCCCATCAGCAATGCTTTTTTTTTCCCCCGAAGTAAAATTTCTGCCATAATTTTATTCATAGAATCATAGAATGGCTAGAGTTGGAAGGGACCTTGAAGATCATCGAGTTCCAACCCCCCTGCCATGGGCAGGGACACCTCCCACTAGAGCAGGTTGCTCAAAGCCCCATCCAGCCTGGCCTTGAACACTCCCAGGGATGAGGCTGCCACAACTTCTCTGGGAAACCTGTTTCAGTGCCTCACCACCCTCACAGGAAAGAATTTTTTCCTAATATCCAATCTAAATCTCCCTTCTTCCATTTTAAAGCCATTACCCCTTGTCCTATCACTNGCACTTGGCTTCGTTGAACTTTGTGATTTGCATTAGCCCACCTCTCAAGCCTGTTCAGGTCCCTCTGGATGGCATCCCTTGACTCCCGTGTGGACTGCACCACCAAGCTTGGTGTCGTCAGCAAACTTGCTGAGGGTGCATTCAATCCCACTGTCCATGTCTCCGACAAAGATGTTAAATAGCACAGGTCCCAATACTGACTCGTATTTACATTCACTACAGAGGAATCCATCCATTTCCAGAAGTTTTCCTTCCATTCCCCAGGACCATGGGAATTTCAGCTACCCAAACATGCAATGTGCATTCACATTGTGGGAACATCAGTGAATTCTTTGTGGAGTATGACTTTTGGTACTTCACATCTTCCAGATACTCATCCCAAATTACAGCAGACAACAAAATTACACCTTGGCTCCTCTGCAAGATTACAGCAATTTTGGACAGCTGATGTTGCACAGGACAATTCATGAGGTTATGGCAGCCTGGTAAAATATCTTAGATGTTTGGGAATAGCCAGTCAAGATAATAAAACCCCTAAAGAGATACTGAGTTTGTATTATTGGTAGAAAGAGGATTTCCAAATCTTGGGTCATCAGCAAGTCTCTCATGGGCCTCAAGGCAAATAGGGCAAGATCTGAAACAGATGAAAGACCAGAACAGGATGCTCTGAGATCTTTTGTTTCTTGTTTATAATATCTAGATCAACAAAATTATCTTTAAGATGTTCAGATACTCAAAAACCTGAAATACAGCTTCTCCTATAATAGACAGCAGAACCACTCATTTCTAGCCTCTGCTTTTAAGATGGAGACAATTTTGATGTGAATGGATGACTGGGAAAGAACAATTAAGGAGAGACAAGAAACCCAAAATGTAAATTAAAATTAAAATTCTACACAGATATTGCTACAGCACTATTTTTAGACACTTGCAAGCTCCCAGTAATTATAAAGATAACTTGCAATTATTTTATTTTCCTTAACTTGCTTAAGAAAATGTTTGAAATACAGTAACTTACTGTATAGGTAATTTAACTCATAGGGTTTTTTTTGATGTTTCTAACAATTAGACAAAACCAGTCATTTCCTGTGACACTTCATCACCACAACATACCTATAGCAAATCCTGCCAACTAAGACCACTATTTCTAGCACATTTCCCATGCAGTCACTTGGTTGCAATCACTTACCCCATCTCACTAAGAAACACTCCTAAGTTTTCCATATTAGGCAGCTGGAACAGCCACAAACACTAAGATGTTTTGCGTTTAATGATTTAATCAATTTTGCTCCCTGTCCAGAGAACAGAAACAAACACCTGTATGTGAAATGATATTCTTTCATCTATGGCAAAATAACCTTTTTCAGTACTTTTCTAATGGACGATTATGCTATTAGCATTCTCTCTTACAGAGAAGAAAGAGGACCATGTATAGAGAATTGCATTCAACAAATGGTGGTGGAATAGAAGCTGTGACAATTAGGAAGGGTAAAATGAAGAAAAAGCAGTATGCAAAGAAAAAGATTAAACTAGTTACAATGTATTGAAGTGGACTTACCACCATGAGTGGGAAACTTAGTCCTGACCTGAAGAATCCTAAATGTTTAAATAAGTGAAAGAAAAATCAAGAAATCCCTGGATAAAACTGGATGGTTCCATTTGGAGTGGCATTGCTCAGCTTCAGTGTGAGATAGGAGAACAGACCGATCTCATGTAAAAATCTATGAAGGAGGAGAAGAAGAATCCACAAAAAAAGGAGAATCAAATCACCTCATATTCATATTTTTTGGGAAATAACAAGAGATAGTAATAAGAAAGTAGTAATTATGCATTTACAAGCAAAGGTACTATACTACCACCATCTACAACTACCTACCATTACTCACCTGGCTAAGGTTAAGCTAGGAAGATACAGCAATCCAACATTTCCGATTGCATCAGCTATGTCACTAAAATTCTTCAAATTTCAGCAAAAAGTTAAATATATGTACCAAATGATTTTTTTTTTTTCAGTTTTAAGACTGAAGCAGCTCATAGAATACAGAAATGAGGAGGATTTTGCATTGTTTTGAGACAGATAAATATTGCTTACAGCACTTGATCACATCTACCATCACTGCATTGGATAGTGGGGAATATTGGAATATTGTACTCTGACATGTAATGTATATATATATATATAAATTTATAATATATATGCTCTAAATATTGATGCAATTTGGGTCTCCTTAAAACTAAGTATTAAAAAAGGTTTGTTTTTTTCCCTATTGAAGCAATCATAATTAAACAATGACTCCAAGAGAATAGAGAATTTGTCCATAATGTGATTTTTGACAGATGAATTATAAGGTTTTCTCTTGCTATTCTTTGGCATAATTTTAATTTGAGCAGTTCTACTAATCTGATACTTTGCAAATTGCTAACCCGTATGAAGCTAATAGACACCAAAACCTATTCTACTGCAACATGTAGCTATTTTTGCTCTGTTTTAATAAAATCACTTATTCCTTTTTCTTTGACTGAACTCTGAACAGTAACTAGCTCTTATTGTTGGGTAAGTAGCATATTTATCTCACCAAAATTCTTCTTAGCAGGAAAGGAAAGAATTCAAACACACTCAAAGACCAACTAAGCGGCCTTAGGAAGTTTATCCTGAAAGGTTAAAAATACTTCTTAATTAGCTGCCTGTGAACTAGCCACATGGTGGAAGCTTTTCCACTAAGACTAACTCCACAGTTACTACTTTCCCTAATACTCCACTACATACTTTCCCTAATATCTGAGTTCTACAGCCTGTTGACAAAACTAAATGTATGACTTTACACCACATACAGAAGAAGGGCCAGGTGACTTCAGAAGAAGCATTCAGCTCAGTTTTCTGCAGTGAGTTTCCTCCAAAAGGACATGAAGCATTTTCAAACCCATGCCCTCATAGATACAGACTGTTATTTGACATTCAACTCTAGATCGCTGAAAGCATTCCAGTTTGGAAACTCATGAAGCCATGGGTCAACTTGTGCAATATAGCATTTGACAAGAATCATTTTAATGAGCAGATATCCTTAAGGTATTCCACATGTTTTAAATCACAGCATGTATTGCATAAGCTTATTACATAGAGCTTTCATTGTAGCACATGTAACCAACATTCTTAGCATGCCAGTACTTTTTTTGCTAAGGTTTGGCTACGACAAAATCCCCCAGATGTTTGGGGTTCTTTTTTAAGTAGTATCCTGGGTAGTATATCCTCTTGCAATAAAAATAACCTTTGCCAAATGTTCTCTAGGAACAGAACAATCTCCTCTTTCCTTCCATAAACCTATACACTTATTTTTAGGCTTTTGCTGATCAAACTTTTCACATAGGAATTATTTTTTTTTTAATTTCTAGATTTCTTTTTGTGATGCAGATGTCAGCAGCTCTCTTTCCTTCCTTCTTGAACCAAACCTTTTACTGTTGAAACAACCAAAGCTTTATTTCAGCAATGTAGTCTTACACGATCATTCAGTCTTCTCTTTAAAGATGAAGTATAATCTACAGACAGACTTTCTAGAGAGGATAATTTTGTATTTCATATATCCTATCCATTAAACTAGCTGCTGCACGGTGTTTTGTGTGTGGATTAACTCTCCCCTCTCTCCTCCCCATCCCATGTCTCACTTCAGGAAGTTGCAGGGAGAAGGAGGTGAAATGAAAGGAGGAAAACAGAATGATTTAGGATCAGTAGCATGTTCAGATAGTATCAGTTGCCAAAGCTCAATTTTGGATAGAAGCATGCAAGCCAAGTCTTCAGAGTTCCTGGCATCCCCAACATTGATTAGTCCTCATTGGGAATGCACAGGCAGTACTTACAACTGGCATTCCTGCTTCTGCAAGGTAGGGAGGATCACAAATAGCTTAGCTCGTGAAAAGAGATACCAGTATGTGTCTAGAAGAAAATGAATACTGTTTCCTGCTGAATCAGCCACCTCATTGCTGCAGAGCTGAATTAGCAACAATTGACATCAGCAACTGAATTAATCCCAGCTCTCCAGGAATTAGAATCATGAAACAGTAAGGATTTTCTGACACCCTATTATCACCATCTGAAAGTTATGAGACCATCATAGTTCTCTTCATTGAAGAGATACCTATGACAAAGCTAGCCCTTATTAGAGAAGCAACACCTCAAGGTGTAGGTAGCCTTGCATTTGGAAAATACCACCACAGTTCTCATTTGTTCAAAAGAACAAATCCATGGAGATCACTGTTTTAGTCCTTGGTTAGAATAGCGGTATGACATTTGGTTGAGCTTCTTCCAGAGCTTTAGCATCACTGCTCATTTGATTTCAGTCAAATGCCCATCTTACTGTGCAAATACTGAGCATTATCCTTAACTGGAGCACCAAGGGTCAGGTGTGTTTGACATAACAAGTCTATGCTTTTCCAGGTTTTGCCGTATTTCAAACTAGCTACCAGCTTAACTCCAACCTTTTCTCCACCCCACTCCATTACTCTTTCTCAAGCTGTATTTATACAAACAACCCATTTTCACTACAGAAACCTTTTAATTTTAAACTGTATCTCTATATACAAATGTACACAAGTCTGAAACACAGGTTGCCCATACAGAAAGGCTGCAATCTAGCTGCCAGCAGCTGAACCAGAAAGACGATAGGCCAGAAGTCTAGAATTTTACAGGAACACTACCCATTCACCACTCTCTCTGCTTCCAGGAAAGGGCAGCTTTCGGGATCTTCTGATTTGCAGGACTTCTGGTTGGAACAGAGTCAGAACTGTGAAGAATTATTTTGTGTGGGAAAGCTGTGTCTGCAATGAATGAAGTGGAATGCACAGGTAGGAAGCACAGCAGTCCCTAACAGTTACTTCTCAGTATTAAAGCCTGAGAATCAGGACAATAGGAGATTTCTCATAGAGAGGAACTAAAGATCTAAGCTGCTGGATATGAAGTCCTTAGTCCTTCAGTTTCCTGTGGCTCTAACCTGGTGTTAGACTGCAAGCCTGCAGGATCTGAGACCTTGGCCTCTTTCTCCTCAAAGCTGAGCCAGAGAAGTCATACTCCAGAGTATCTTCCAGGTTATCCTTTCCCAGGTATAAGCAGAGCTTTTTCTTAGTAGAAAACTTGGCTTTAAGTGACAGAATTTGGTTCCTACCCATGAGGATGTCATGAGCTGGGAGGAAATGTAAAAATTTCAAGCTGTGAGCCTCTGCAAGGTCAACAAGGAAATTCAGGTCAGAGATTCGAGGATTTCTTATTTCACTTTCTGTTCCAAGGGGATAGGCCTTGGCAACCTGAAAGTTCAAGCAAGGTTGGGAAACACTGACTACTTTTATTAGAGTTACTCATTAGAGTTACTAAGGTCGTTCAAAAGTTGAGACATCGATAAAAGAAAAATGCTGAGTGAGAAGCAGGACTCTTTGTTCTACTTAAGAAACACTAAGTCTTTCCCAGTGAAGGCATCTCTGCCACTCACAGCTGCCTGAGTACTCTCACCACTTTGGCTGACATGTACATCCCATGTCTCAGCATGAGGAGGGAGCAGAATCTGAAAAGGAAAATAGGCTTATTGAAGAATTTGGATGAAAAAGAAAGGTGTAGCAAGGAACAAAGAAGGTTCTCCACCTGGCCATTTCATTGCTGTTAGGAAAATATGAGAACTAAGCAGTGCTATGGAGCTGCTTTCACAGTATAACAGGGCTTACAGAAGATGATTCAGATTTCTGAGGAGGAGCAAGACTGAGCTGCAGGCCTCAGTATCAGCAGTTAGGGAAGCCTAGAACAGGGTTTAGACAGTGTAATGTCGCAGGATACCTGCAGTAACAGTCATAGTATTATCAAATTGGGACAGCAGAGTAAGGAGCAGATGAACAGAATAAGCTTTGGTAGAGCTGAGAAAAACTGAGAAACACATGGCAAGAAAGTGCTTCAAAAGAAATACCACTACATCCTCAAAAATAACATGCAATGTTCACGTAGTCTCCACCGTAGAGGAACCCTGTCTGTTAGAAGGTACAAATACCTCCAACAGTAAGAAGAAACTGCCAAACACAACCCACAACTCAGGTTCCACAGGGGGAGGAAGGATCTGAGAAAGTCAGGCAGTCTTTGCTGATGAGCAGACCTAATAGTCATCAACCTTTATTGGTTACCATGTCCTCTTTGAATCATGTTTTCTTTTCAAATGTCTTCAAAAGTCTGAAAAGAAGAATGGGTGTGTTGGCCTGGTAGTCATGCTTTAAGAAAAAGACACCATTTTTAGAAGAACATAACACTATGACTAAAGAAGTACAAGATAAATTCTCTACTCCCTCTCACATGGTTACCGATTCACAAAAGCATTTGATTAACCCTCCTAGCTGTCCCGCTTGACACTGTTCTTACACTAGTAAAGTGTAGGTAGTAAAAACAAGGTCTGAAAAAGACTTTCATGAGTGACTTCCATGTCATTTCTGAAGAAACTTGCTGCCCAGAAAGTCTATAGAAAATTCCAGACTGCAAAGATTCTGATAAAATATATCAGCACAAAATCAGATTAGACAATCACAAAGGTCACAAAAAAAAGGAAATGCACAGTGCATCTTTCATGAGGATATGCTGGCAAGGCTTATGTACATACTGCTGGTATCTGGAATACCAGACATAGGGATCCTAGCATCCAAATGAAATCCTATCATGGTCTCTCTCTCTCATGGTACACAGGGTAACACAGTGAAAGCATAATATTAATCTTAATAATTTTACTCTCACAAATTTGTTACAGGATAATGTAACACCATGATGATTGATGAATACCAATAGCCAGGATTTAAGTTCTCATAGAGGTAAATCACATAAAGATATACAGATGCTTGTGCTCACCCAAAGATGTAACTGGGTCTCCTTCAGTAGAGGCCTGGGCGCATTCTTAAGAGAATACTGCTGCACATATGCTGCTTCCTCTGAGGGGACAGAGAGAGAAGTGGTTAGAAAGTTGACTCAGCTGTGAATTCTGTTGAGCCACTATTTTTAACCAAAAAGACGCATTTTCTAACAGAAGTTATTTTCAATTACCTCCTTGCCTCAATTGTGTTTTAAAAATAAAGCTTTAAAGTTGTCAAAATACTCATCCTGGCAGCTTGAAACATGACTTACCCTCTTGGTTTGGGACAGAATTGCTGCTCAATTAGTCAGTATTTTGCATCCGGTTTGAGAATCAGGTTCAATTACTATGTGCAGTTTCGTTCTCCTAATTAGTTTGATCCAAACCCATGAAATATTAATAAATTGGGTCTGTAGCCATGAAGATTTTGCTTGAAGAACTAGCTTTAATGGGAGTTTAAGGTGTGGGGGAGCATGTTATTTTAGTAGATACAAAATATCACATTTTAAGAATCCTTAAAACCCTGTGAACTTAGAAATGTTGTGCTAATATGTAAAAATATCCTGTGGCCTTTAAGAATCCCTATTTATCCAAAATGTTTTGTTCATTGGTTTTTTTGTTTTGTTTTGAAAGCTACTTCTGCTATATGTTACATCTAAATGGATTATAATTGAAAGAAATTAAATTACTTTGGTTTTCCTTGCCAGGACTTGGTGTAACTGTCAGTCATACTGCATTGCACGTACAGCTACAACAGCATTTTGCACTGTGCAATGCAGCACTATGCACAAACCTCTGAGTTAGTGCTGAATTAGTTGGCTGGACAGATTGAGGTGGGAACAGTGCCATTCTAACTGGGATATCACAATTCAAGCCAAGGCGCCTCACTGGCCCCAGCTACACAGACCAGTAACTCACAGATAGCTCGGGAATTTCTAAGCTGTACTGTGTTGTGTAGGCTAGACATACTTTTTTAGACAGACTCACATTAACTTTATGTGAGGATGGTACCTCAGATGCTGCAAAAGGGGTGTGAAGGAAGTTCAACTTTTCTCTCCTTCTCCCTCATCTAGCACATCATCTGAAATGTTTTTAGCATCTGTGCTGAACTATTTTCCAAAACTACAAAACTGGAAAAAAAAAAATATTATTGTATTCCCAAGAAAAATGGCAGGGGAAACTAAGTAGCTTAAACTGTTTTTGGAATACAATGAGCTAACAAACTGATAGAGCTCTAGGAAAGTTATTTAATAAATTATCCATGTACAAGACCTTCAGTGTATGTGGTAAATGTACAAATTCTTTTCTCCTCCTATTTTCAGTTGTACATTAGGACAGCTTTAGAGACTGCATCATCTAAGCTCATGGGCAAATGACAGAAGAATTTTACATATGAGGGGGAAAAAGGAAAAGAAAATTAAAACAATCATTCTGAGAAATGAACTAACCAAAGAGCTGTAACTCAGATTTTAAGCTGTACTTCATGAAAGTGAAGTATACAGTACTACCATTTTGATAAATGGTAAAACAGAGGAACTCTTAAGCCTCCCCAAAGGACTATTCCAACTTAATTTCCTTTTGCCCTCTTCTAGGTTTGTTTGAAAATTGATTAGTGATACTAAAAAGTAGCATTATTTTCTGACTGGGCAAATCTGGTCTTTAAAGTGAATCATATTTATTCACAAATTCATAGGTTAAATACCATGAAGTTATCCAATGCTTTAAATACCTTATGCAACAAAAGCACTCAAGTTTACCCATTTTCTTCTGTGATAAGGCAAATAATTTGACTTAGACTAATACTTTCCTTTGATAAGTACCTAATCCCTATTTGAAGACAGCAATATTTTGAAAGCTTTATGTTCAGCTAAACTATCCGCTTTCTAATTTCGTTTGTTTTGTTTTGCTTTCCAGATTATAAAATAAAACTTTGCAAATGTGGCAAAGTCATGATGCTAGAGAAAAGACAGTCCACTTTCCAAAGAGTTGGTTTGTGAACATACAAGGTATTAGGATTTTGCAATAATCATTACAAACTTTTAACAAACTAGAATTATTTATATTCTGTATACCAGAACTTCGAAATATGCTCAAGCTTTTTTTCTTTTTTTTTTTTTCTTAGTTGCAATACAATTAACGTAATTTGTTAAAATTCTAGGTTGCTCAGTCACTTCATAATGCAACCATGCATTTTGCACAGTTCTGAGATGGGACATGCATTGCAGATGAAACCACAGTATCAACAGAGCAAATATATTATAAAGACCATAAACCTGGTTCCAGCAATAAGTCCTGCTTCCATCATTTAGATGGCCCAGATGAACAATTGCAGATTCTGCAGTTGCCAGGTCTGGGAAGCAATTACTTTTAACTGAAAGTGTAATCCCCATTTCCTGAAAAAAAAAAAAATATACTTCAGCTATTAAAAGGGACAGAGAGAACTAGACAGATTAATAGATAATTTCTTAGCTGGTGTGAATTGGCATTGGTAAGCAAAGTTTCTCAGCATCACAGGGCTTTGTGTTTCTCTGCAGCAAAGAAAGTAGCAAGTGGCTGAAAGTAAGATGAAGACAAGCCTGGAAATTTTGCTGATAATTAGGAAAATGCAGTTTGGTCTCAACACAACTGCACTTATTCTCCCACCCGCCCAACACCCTCAAGAGACTTATGTGATGAGAAGTGCAGCAAAGATCAGCAGAATGCCAGGAACAGTGGCTGTACATACAATTTTGGCTAATAAACCAGCATAAAGCATGCCAAAAAAAGTGCTGCATAATTTTACTAGAGACAGAATTTGGGTTTTTTTCCCTCTGTGTGTTGTTAATTCCACTGGAAACTAGAGTTTCTTTATCTGTGTGAATATATGACAATTTCATTTCAATGTGGCTTTAGGAATTGGCAAGCTAACAAAGTTTTGGAAAAGTGACGGAAAAGAAGGAAGATATTTTCAATGTCTATGGCTGGTATACAAAATAAGATTCCAACCAATCTGGAAGGTTTCATCCCTTACTATCCATACATAATTTCCGAGACACTAGGAGACTTTACACTCTGGAAAACTTGTAACGTCTTTCTAATTTTCCCCACCTCCCATGGCTAGATATCACTTGAGATCCAAGATAATTCAGACAAACTTCAACTCCCTCATATTTGCAACAGAGGCATAGGTTAACAACATATAGAACTGAAATGCTTTGATTACCAAATATGTTTTAAAATTATCATCGTATTCTTTACAGTTTTTGGTCATGCTCTTCTCTTTCTGCATACTATTAGCTTTACATGAAGAAAAGACTGAATCTCAGATTCCAGGGAGATTTCTGGTAACTTCTCCTTTTCAGAATGTACTGTTCGGTACGACCAGTTTTAGATCACAGCTTGATTTACCTATAGAGTTAGAAAAAGAAATAGTTACTGTCTTGGATGTCTAAAATTTACATGGAAAAAAATCTGTATCAGTCAAAGAAATATCTGCATCATTAAATTTAAAAAGTTGGTAGCGAAACACAGCAATGCTTGAAATAATTTTCCATTGCTACTTAAAAACTTCTTTTAGTAAGAAACTGATCCCAAGTAGCTTTAAGGCAGCTAAGAAATCCATCAAGTGTTTTAAAATCTGTAGTAATCTCATGTGTGTTTACTTCAAAACGTGGCTATAAACATCCAAAGGGAAAATGACTTACCAATATGCCATATATATAGAGAGATAGATATAGATAGATATAGGTCCAGCTGAGTTCTGAGAAAGAAAAAGTTGACTGGCAAACCACCAAGTCATTTGCATACAAGATAATCTTTAAATCTGTCTATAGTGATCTGTCCCATTTAAAACCAAAGCATTCACAGGTATGTAAAAGAAACCTACCAACTGTACTTGTCAAAAAAAACGTTAACAAAACAACTCTGAAGAACAAAGTCTTTAAAGTGGGCCTTTTGAACAGGTCCAAAAGAATTTGCACAGCAGATTTTCAGAGTGCCAGTAGTGTGAATTTGATCACTGTATCGTCTAGGGCAGTGAGCAAAAGGGGTTTTCCCGTATATACCTGTATATATGCATACATATTTATACATTTTAAAATTGCCAGTAGTACGTTTTTATTCTTGCGAGGGAAAGCGCAGACCAGGGAAGTCCATAAAGCTTCTAACAGACCTGAAATCCACACGGGCCTGGGATCTCGATCGCCTTCATCGACCGGTAAAACAGTTCCACACCCCGAACAACCTGGCAGCGTGGCTTTCGCTAGCTGTCCCTCTGAGACCCCCGGGCTCAGGGCAGGACGCGACAGCCCCGACGGTGGCCAGCCGGGTTATCTTCGCGGTACAAGGGGTCCCTTTTGCCGCTCTCTGCCCATCGCCGCCGCCGCTGGAGGGGTGGGCCACGTCGGGCATCAGTCCCCTGCCCACCCGACACCGGTTCGCTGCGCGGCTGGACCCACGGCTCCAAACGGCTGCCCCCGTGTCCCCGGCCGCCCCTCGGCCATTCCCTCCGCACCCAGCGGGGCAGGGCTGGGGTTGGAGTAGGGGCTGAACCAGGGTCCTGGCACCGTCGGGGCCTACCGGGGGGCGGCGGGGGGCGGTGCGGGGGCGGTCCCGACCGCTTGTCTGGGCCGGCCCTCGGCAGGGGGAGCAGATATAGGCAGGGCCCCGGGAAGAAGGGGAGGCGGTGGCGGGCAGCGTTGCGGTTCTGGGCAGGAGCCCCCTTCCCCGCCGGCGGGCATCGCCCTGCCCTGAGCTCTTCTCGGCGGGAAACCGGCAAGCGGGGTCGCCACCATGGGGTCCGGAGGCGGGCTGGGGCTGGTACTGGCAGCTGCCGTGCTGTGCGGGACCGGGGGAGTCACCGGGCGCGTCCTCAGCGGTGAGTGCGCGGGGCCGGGGCTGCTGTACGGCGGGGCGGGAGAGGGGGCGGTGGTTCTGCTACCGCTCCCGGTGCGGGGGCCGATGCGAGAATTCTGCTCTCCCGGGAGCGGGGAAGGAGTGGGGACCAAATCCACTCGTTAGATAACCCGCGTGTGGGAGGCGGGCTGTGGAATTGGGTGTCGAGCCCCTGCAGGGGCCAGGCTGGGCGCTCCTCCCCTGCCCCGGCGGCTTCTCGGAAACTCCCGCTGCGGCGTGGGCTGCAGGGAGCGAGCGGCGGCCCGGCGGGGCCGGCGAGGGGATCGGCGCACCCTTGGGTCTGGAAGCGACTCCAGTTTCGGGGCTTCAGGAGCAGAAAGCTAAGGCTGTCAAAACTTCTGCAGCAGCCTGAAGTCAATTCCTGTCCATGCGGTGTTACTTTGTACAGGCGGATTTCTAGGATTTCTAGGTTTGATGGCTTGCCCGCATAATCTAGCTCCGGTTTAGTGTTTAAAAAGACACTGTAACAGCCTTTTTTCTGCCTATCTGAAGAGCGGCTATACACTGAGATTACTTTGCATCTGCACAGCAATGCAAATCTTTGCTTTTTTCCTCCTTACTGTATTAAAAACAAACTTCTAAGAGCATACAACGTAAATTGTTCTGTTATGTGCGGGTGTATCCACAACTGTCAAAAGCGAGGGGAAGATAGTACTTCAGAAATCTAGATCTAACATTTGACCTTAGGTTTAATTTAAGAGATGTAGGATCACACTCTGTTTCCAGCACACAGGTGCACATGCTCAGAAGCTGCTAAATGTAATGAAAAGTCTTTTTTCAGTTGTACTTTGGGTCAAACCCCTGGAGCTAAAGCTAACAGGTTGTCAGAGGCACGTTGGATGTGCAAGCACATCTATACATGTGTCTTGAAACAAAGATTTACACACTTGACTGCACTTGGCAACAAGTTATGTGTGTAAATCTCTGTATATGCAGACAAAAAACACGTCTCTCTACCAGCTGATTCTAGAAAAATGAAAATTACTTGTATGCAATTGTTTCAGAGGCTGTAATGGTAGCACATCAAGAAAACTTTTTGTATAGTTTTTTTTTGGTAGCAAACACTTGGCCGCTGAATTCAGGTAATTTTTTTAGTTGCCTATGGAGTACAGTTCCTGATAATTCTGGTGATGTTTTATTTGATGCAAGTTCATGGGCAGAACTAAGATGTGCTGTTGGGTTTTGGTGAAACTGTACCTTCTAGGAAACAATAGCTAAGTAGCAGTGCTTCCAAAATTTTGGAAAAGCTTGCCTTCCTGAAGTGTACAGTGAAATATTTCATCTATTTCTGTTACATTGTGAATTGTACAGTCATATATGTTGCAGTGAAGCTCTTAGTTTCACAATTTATATTAATACTATGTAACATTGTTATTTTAAGGAATAGTGAAGATTATTATTCAGCCACTAGATGCATCTTGCATCGGTAGTCTCAGCACAGAAGTCCAGTTTGTCCAACAAAGCCCGGTCTCTTAATATTCTAACTGAAGCTTCTGCATTCAAGTGACACATGTGGCAAATTGAGTAGAGGTTCAGCTTTTAAAACAATGTGCGTACCGCTTAGTCAAACTATTCCTAGATATGTATAAGGCTTTGGGGCTTTGAAAGAATACAGGCTCTACTCCGTGCTTCCCTGAAGCTTTTCAAAGCATGTGATCATTCTCATGTCACTGTATTATGCAGCTAATACTTGGCTGGTAGAACACACAAAGGATTTGAAGGCATTTACAGAAGGAACCATTTATGAATTGTCAGGTGTATTGGCTGAAGTTATATTCATTAGATAACGAGTCTCCAGACAATAACAGCTAAAGATACTTAGTATGCCTATGCCAGAAGTACTGGCAAGAGAACTTTTTATTTTTCTCTTTCCTTCCCTCTTTCCAGGACCACACCCCTATCATGCCACATGCGCATGGATCTAGGTCTAGTACTAGTTGGCATTTTTTCAAACAAGAAGTAGTGTTATTAAATTATTCGGTAGTGTGTGCTGTCCTCTTTGACTTCCATTTAGCTTATCTGCCTGTCTTATATAGGAACCTACGGTTTGAACTTACATACAGTCTTACATTTAAAATCATAAGTCTACATCTTAAACCTGTTTGTGAAAAATTGCTAATTTATCCTTCAATCCTGATAATCTGGAATAAATGGAAATCTCACTACTCTCATTCCAATTAAGTTAAATATATAATTCTTATCACTCACATTGAAACTGTTCCTGAAACTGACTTGAGTGCCTATTGGACCTTGTGGAAATATTCTTGTTTACAGCAGTAAGCTTGTAGCAGACCTAGCAATAATTCCAAAATTGCTACCATTTTGGTCACATTATCAAGAGGGCAGAGAAGGAAGTGTCTTCTATTTATTCAAAATGCCATTTCCTTAGGTGTAAAGGCTTTTTGTTTCTTTTTCCAAATATGTTGATTTTTCTAGTATATAGTTCAAATTATTCACATCAAACAATTCGCACTTAGGTGTTATTTCTTTGTCTTTAATTTGGGAATTGTTGAAGACAAGTAATACAAATGCTTTGTAATTTTTAATGTAGTTAGATGGATGTTTTGTGAGCAGTTCTCCTAGCCTCCATATCAGAATATTTAGTGTTGCTAGAGAATTGATTCTTGAAGAAAAAAAAATAAAGCAGGCTCAGGAGAAACTGCTGAGTCTGCCTTGCTGTCCCATGACATCATGAAGAACGTGAAGTGATGATAATGCAGTTTGCAAAGATGCAATTACTTTAAGTATCTATTGGGCAGGAAAGATGCAAGCTAATCTTATTACTAATCATTTAACAGCCTATGTATTAATCATAGACGCTATACTTTAATGACTGCTGAATGCTGTCTTTTTGTATTTCCATGGCTTTTTAAATTTTGCTCTTTGTGATTGCTATGCATCAATAACAGATTGAATATACATATGGTATTTTAAAGCAATACGTATCTATTTTGGTGTAAAAAGTATTTGGATATATAAAACACTAAAGGAAGAAAAACATTTGGTGGTGCATGAAACAAGACTTGCCCCTACACTATTGGCTTACTTGCTTCAGGTGCCTTTAAGGATATGGGTATGTTCATTTGCACTGGATTTGAGTTGGTCATAAAATACTGTAGGAAAGATATTTAAAGAAGCATATTCATGGCATATAGAGAAGCATATCTCTATTCAATTCATAATGAATTGAATAGAGATAAGAAACCCTTTCTCAAAAAGCACAATTTAATTTAGTTCAATTGGCTTGACCTGCTTATTACACCTGAATTTTGTCTGTCAAACTTCAAGTATTTTCTGTAGAGGAAACCTTCTACTTTTGGTGGTGTTTTTTTTTTTTTTTTTTTTTTTTNTTTTTTTTTTTTTTTTTGTGTGAGAGGGGTGCAGGCTGTTTAATTTTAAGCTATATTTGTATCTCAGTCTCATCTGTAGGATACATAGCAACAGTTCTGTATTGAACACAAAAATGTGTTGTTGGTTCCATGCCAGAAAAACTTTCAATGGACATGAATGGCCACATGATGTTTTTGTTTAGTTATAAGACTCAGTAATAGCTAAAGCTGAGAATTTGAGAAACGCAAAGGAGGTTGGGCTCTTAACTCTCCTAGACGTTGTTGTGTTTTTGACTGGATTGACCAATCAGAATGACAGATGGCCCCTCCATCCCCCTCTAAGAAAAACAGAGAAGAGGAAGAGATTAAAGAAATGTATGTGTTTAGGAAAAACTAAACAACCTCACTGAAAATATTAACAAATAATAGAAAATAATTAAAAAAAAAAAAGGTATACAGTATATACAAAACC
>VZRU01012940.1:80035-112327 GCA_013398155.1 Pedionomus torquatus
GTATACAGTATATACAAAACCTTATCATGCTTCCAGGATGATGATCATGTCACCAGCGGGCATAGGGAAAAGTCCCACACTGGGCTCGGTGAGCAACAGGAGCTGGATTCCAGATCTGCAGTTGGAAATGCTCATGTTGGGATCAAAGGCAGACAGACAGGGTCCTCTTTGGATGTCAGCCATCAAAGAAAGAGTTGGCCCTTTGATCCCTCAGCTTTTATACTGAGCATGATACAGGTGGGATGGAATATCTGTTGGTCAGTTCTGGCTCCCCTGTCCTGTCTCCTCCTCCCTACAGGTGTGACCCCTCTACGTTTTTCCGATTATTTGACTCTCCAATGAAAGAGTGATGAATATTTCTAGCTTTTTGATCTCAGATGAGCATGATACTCTTCCAGGACTACAACTTCTCAGTGTCTTGTTCAAAGATAGAGGAAGGCATTGCAATTCTAAAACTCATGACTGCCAAGCCCAAGTATCCCACTTGGCTAATGGACCCAAGAGAAAATACCTGCCATGGAGGGAGCTATGATAAGGAATGTGTGAGACAGCAGGGATAGTCTGCTTGTCTTTTACATGGCTTTTCTTGCTCCCAGTGAAACAAGGCTAGTGTGCTGTCCCAGTGTAGCAGCTAGGTGAAAAAAAAGTCCCTTGCCTTGTTGAAGTCATGTTCTGCACCCTGACTTTACTTCTCTGTAGTTCAGGTCTGATCCTGTGTAGATCAAACTTAAAAGTTTACAGGAAAACATGCTTTGATTTGTGAAGTGCTCTTTATAATAACACTTTAAAAAAAACCTTAATTCTCATAACTACTTCTTCCTTGCAAGTCTCTCATGGATCAGAAAAGAAATATCTAGTACTATTGTGATATAACTAACATGAAGAAATGACTTGATATTAATTTCTGCACTGTAATCCCATACTTGTACCTGTCACTCACTAGTCAGAAACTGAGTGTCTTGCTGAAGCAGTCTCCACTCCTGTCACTTCAGTTCCAACCAATCTTAAGAAATGCTGAGTCCTGACTAAATAACCATCATTTTTCTGGCATGCTAAATCTAAATGTAAATGCAGTATACAGCTAATCACTCTAGGCTCACTTTCTAGGCAGTGAAGGAAAAAAAAAATCAGTATATTGTAAGGTGAGATTAATTTCATTTTAACATAATCTTGAAAATATTGCAGGTACACTCTAAAAATGCCTGTTTCTTTCAGTTATCTACACAGTGATATTAGTGAGCCAGCTCAGATATGGACATGTACATTGTGAATGACTAAAGTTTGAGATGGATCCCACTCTGTGTTTCAACAGTTCCTTCCCATACAGGGTTGTATATGTGTGATGTGAATTAATCATACTTTACTTCCACTTCATTATCAGAAGAAAAAGACAAAACTTATGGGTTGAGATAAAGGCAATTTAACAGAACATCAAAGGAAAGAGGAAAGCAACAGCATTAATACAGATAGAGGAATATACAAACATGATTAATGAACAACTGCTCAGTGACTGGAAAAGTCCAGAAAGCTCAGCCTGCTCCTGACTGGCAATTTCTGACCCCAGCTCCCCCAGCTATATACTGAGTATGGCATTATGTGGTATTGAATACCCTTTTGGATAGTTTGAGTCAGCTGTCCTGTCTGTGTCCTGTCCGAGCTTCTTGTGAAAATTAACCCTATCTGCTCTGGAACCAGGACATTATCCACCCCATACTCTATACTGTCATTCCCAGATCTTACNGGGGAAACCCTTTTTTTTTGGGTGGTTTTTTTTTTTTTTTTTTGTGTGAGAGGGGTGCAGGCTGTTTAATTTTAAGCTATATTTGTATCTCAGTCTCATCTGTAGGATACATAGCAACAGTTCTGTATTGAACACAAAAATGTGTTGTTGGTTCCATGCCAGAAAAACTTTCAATGGACATGAATGGCCACATGATGTTTTTGTTTAGTTATAAGACTCAGTAATAGCTAAAGCTGAGAATTTGAGAAACGCAAAGGAGGTTGGGCTCTTAACTCTCCTAGACGTTGTTGTGTTTTTGACTGGATTGACCAATCAGAATGACAGATGGCCCCTCCATCCCCCTCTAAGAAAAACAGAGAAGAGGAAGAGATTAAAGAAATGTATGTGTTTCTGAAAAACTAAACAACCTCACTGAAAATATTAACAAATAATAGAAAATAATTAAAAAAAAAAAGGTATACAGTATATACAAAACCTTATCATGCTTCCAGGATGATGATCATGTCACCAGCGGGCATAGGGAAAAGTCCCACACTGGGCTCGGTGAGCAACAGGAGCTGGATTCCAGATCTGCAGTTGGAAATGCTCAGGTTGGGATCAAAGGCAGACAGACAGGGTCCTCTTTGGATGTCAGCCATCAAAGAAAGAGTTGGCCCTTTGATCCCTCAGCTTTTATACTGAGCATGATACAGGTGGGATGGAATATCTGTTGGTCAGTTCTGGCTCCCCTGTCCTGTCTCCTCCTCCCTACAGGTGTGACCCCTCTACGTTTTTCCGATTATTTGACTCTCCAATGAAAGAGTGATGAATATTTCTAGCTTTTTGATCTCAGATGAGCATGATACTCTTCCAGGACTACAACTTCTCAGTGTCTTGTTCAAAGATAGAGGAAGGCATTGCAATTCTAAAACTCATGACTGCCAAGCCCAAGTATCCCACTTGGCTAATGGACCCAAGAGAAAATACCTGCCATGGAGGGAGCTATGATAAGGAATGTGTGAGACAGCAGGGATAGTCTGCTTGTCTTTTACATGGCTTTTCTTGCTCCCAGTGAAACAAGGCTAGTGTGCTGTCCCAGTGTAGCAGCTAGGTGAAAAAAAAGTCCCTTGCCTTGTTGAAGTCATGTTCTGCACCCTGACTTTACTTCTCTGTAGTTCAGGTCTGATCCTGTGTAGATCAAACTTAAAAGTTTACAGGAAAACATGCTTTGATTTGTGAAGTGCTCTTTATAATAACACTTTAAAAAAAACCTTAATTCTCATAACTACTTCTTCCTTGCAAGTCTCTCATGGATCAGAAAAGAAATATCTAGTACTATTGTGATATAACTAACATGAAGAAATGACTTGATATTAATTTCTGCACTGTAATCCCATACTTGTACCTGTCACTCACTAGTCAGAAACTGAGTGTCTTGCTGAAGCAGTCTCCACTCCTGTCACTTCAGTTCCAACCAATCTTAAGAAATGCTGAGTCCTGACTAAATAACCATCATTTTTCTGGCATGCTAAATCTAAATGTAAATGCAGTATACAGCTAATCACTCTAGGCTCACTTTCTAGGCAGTGAAGGAAAAAAAAAATCAGTATATTGTAAGGTGAGATTAATTTCATTTTAACATAATCTTGAAAATATTGCAGGTACACTCTAAAAATGCCTGTTTCTTTCAGTTATCTACACAGTGATATTAGTGAGCCAGCTCAGATATGGACATGTACATTGTGAATGACTAAAGTTTGAGATGGATCCCACTCTGTGTTTCAACAGTTCCTTCCCATACAGGGTTGTATATGTGTGATGTGAATTAATCATACTTTACTTCCACTTCATTATCAGAAGAAAAAGACAAAACTTATGGGTTGAGATAAAGGCAATTTAACAGAACATCAAAGGAAAGAGGAAAGCAACAGCATTAATACAGATAGAGGAATATACAAACATGATTAATGAACAACTGCTCAGTGACTGGAAAAGTCCAGAAAGCTCAGCCTGCTCCTGACTGGCAATTTCTGACCCCAGCTCCCCCAGCTATATACTGAGTATGGCATTATGTGGTATTGAATACCCTTTTGGATAGTTTGAGTCAGCTGTCCTGTCTGTGTCCTGTCCGAGCTTCTTGTGAAAATTAACCCTATCTGCTCTGGAACCAGGACATTATCCACCCCATACTCTATACTGTCATTCCCAGATCTTACACTTCCCAATTGATCATCACCACTTTTCCCAATCTTTGATATGTATCATATATACACGCATACAGGTATTATTCCCTTATTTATCCCTCCAGAATATCTGTTGAGTTCATTTAATTCATGACTTCGGGCTCCATCTGTCACAGCAGTGTCTCAGGGCAGGAAAAATGTGTGGTGCTGGACTAAATGCTGTATGCTGAGCTTGCAACTGGTGTGTTCTGTGCAGCCTGTGCCCATGGTCTCCAGGTTAAAGATGTCAAGTCTCAAGGATGCTGCTGTACAGCAGTTGCAGAAGCCAATTCTGGTCCCATCACCACTGCATTTCACTCAGTTTCATCAGTATTCATCCTTTATTACTTTGGGTGATTCTTGCTGTAGTACCATTGATATGGCATACAGCAATTGTGGCAGTGATGATATACAGTGGCAGGGTTACTTGGCAATTAGCATACAGGTTGATTTACTGGCTATTCTCACCCAAATTCAAATCCTCATGAAGTACACATTGGACCTCTCCATCCTTCTGCATCACCCACCAAGTGCATCCAGGTCCTTGAGAGAAAGCAATCAGGCAAAGCCAAACCCATCTGCAGGAGGCAGGACTAAACTAGACTGTCTTCCCTAACATGTTCTTCGTCTGCACTATGGGGACTTTATCCCCTTCTGCAGTAAGTGGGACTTCTGATTGGGCAGTGCCAGCTCAATTATTATATCCCTTGGTGTTAGCTAGCCAGATACACATTTGCCAAATGTGTATCTCAATGTTTTAAGGTCCTAACACCCATTGCTCTAAGTGTAGTTTTTAACGGTCCATTGCATCCTTTTACCTTCCCAGAGTCTGGAGCATGGTAGAGGATGAAATATATCCACTCAATTCACCTCTGCTACGAGGATAGGCTGAGAGAGCTGGGGTTGTTCAGCCTGTAGAAGAGGAGGCTCTGAGGAGACCTAATCACAGCCTTCTAGTACCTGAAGGGAGCCTACAGGAAGGCTGGGGAGGGTCTGTTTACCAAGGCCTGCAGTGATAAGATGAGGGGCAATGGCTTTAAGTTGGAGAAAAGCAGATTTAGATTGGATATTAGAAACAAATTCTTTACTCTGAGGGTGGTGGAGCACTGGAACATGTTGCCCAGGGAGGTAGTTGAGGCCCCTTCCCTGGAGATATTCCAGGTGAGGCTCGATGAGACCCTGGGTAACCTGGTCTAATTGGGGCTGTCCCTGCAACTGCAGTGAGGTCGGACTAGATGACCTTTGGAGGTCCCTTCTGTCCTGGATGATTCTATGATTCTATGCCCTTTGGTCCAGGTGTCTATGAAGTTGTTTTGGAAGTGAGTCCTGTTGTCTGACTCAGTTCTCTCTGGGGTGCCATGTTGCCGCTGGACTTGCTTTTCAAGGCCCAGGATAGTGTTCCAGGCTGGGGCACAGGGTATGTTTCCATCCTTCTACCACTGTGAGCATATGGTGCTTGCTGTGGCAGGTTTGTGGGAATGTGATATAATTGTTCTGCCAGGCCTCCTCATATATATTTATATTTTAGCCGTCATCCTCTGTACCAGAGAGGCGTAACTGCTTGGCTTGCTTGATTGCAGTGCATGTTTCACATGCCTGGATAACCTGTGCAATAGTGTTTGTGGTCAAGCCCATGCCTCAGTCACAAGCCTATCTATCAGTTGCATCTTCTTGATAGCCTGAGGTGTCATGGGCCCATGGATTTATGAATAATTCACTCTTACGTTACCAGTCCAGAGATCTCCCTGAACCACTTCAATCTTAGCAGCCTGAACCACCTGCTGGTTGTTTTGATGTTCCTCAGTGGCTAGACTCTTGAGTATGTGGGCATCTTTACAACCAGATTCTCTATCTGGGCAGCAATATCTTGCCACAATGGGGCAGCCCAAATCAGTTTGCCTCTGCACTGCTGGTTGCTCTGCTTCCTTTTCTGTAACCACAACTACAAAGGATTTGCCATCTTCCATGGGTCAGTATAGGGATAGAGTGCTGGCCATTTCTCTTGTTCAGCAATGTCTAAAACCAGCTGGATGGCTTACACCTCTGAAAACTGACTCGATTCATCTTGTCCTTCAGTGGCTTCTGCAAGTTGTCTTGTGGGACTCTGAACAGCAGCCTTTCACCTTTGTTTTCCTACAATATGACAGGACCTATCACTGTATATCACCATGTATTTCTTCTCATTTACTGGTAGCTTATTATATGGTGGGGCCTCTTCTACACATGTTACCACCTCCTCTGGTGACATTCTGAGATTTTTGTGTTCTGGTTAGTTTGGTCACTTCCAGAATTTCTGGGCGACTGCAGTTTCCCATTTGTGTCTGCTGTGTGATCAGTGTGACCCACTTAGGCTACTTGGCATCTGTTGCATGATGTGTAGAGGGGACTTTCTCTTTGAACATCCAGCTCAGCACTAGCAGTCAAAGTGCTAAGAGAAGCTGTGCGTCTGTACCAACTGCTTCTGAAGCAGCTGATAATGGTGCTAATATGTCTTTCAGTTAGAGTATAGTTGGCCTCAGATCCTCTGTATTCCCAGCTCTAAAACCCTAAGGACTGACTTTGAGTCTTCCCTAGTGCTTTCTGCCAAAGACTCCGGGTAGGGCCATTCTCTCTGACTGCCCTGCCTGGACTGTTGCCTAGGTTACTGTGTGAACTATATTCTGTTTAATTTGTTCAAAGGCCTGTCATTGTTTGGAGCCCAGCACAGTGAGGTAAGTTGGGCCTTTCTGGAATAACCACAGCATTTTCCTTTCAAATATTCAACATTTTATCAGCATTGTTTGGGACTGAAGTTCCAAAACACTGTAGGTGAGAAATTCTCTAGATATCTGCCTATATTCTCCCATATGCCATGACTCCCATGACTATCCAACCTTGGGGAAGATCTCTAGGTGTTAGTTTCAAATAGTTGTTTATTCCTAAACAAGGACTGAAGCACATTCAGGAGACATAGCAATAGAACCATGTTGGTTTGAGCATTCGAAGGATATTTGAAATTCTCAAAACCTTGACCAAAAGAGAAAAAGGAGGTGAAAGAGCTGGGGGAAGTATTTCCTGCCCCCATCCCATCTTTCCCTAGGTTGGATGTGGTTATTAATAAATTCTGAGAGGTCACACCCAAGGTATGAGCAGGCCAGCAAAGCTGCATAAACACACCAACTTAACCACCTGATCACTGATGTTATATCTTAACTTGGTATTATACAGGATAACAAAGATAATCCTGATCCTTCTTTCAGAGGTGATAAACTCATATTGCAAAAGAGAATGTTTATACTCCGTGTCCTATGCTCATGGTGACTTTTTTCTTATTGCCAATTGAGAAGATACATACCATGTCACGTTGTAATTCAAGCCTATCCTCTCTGGATGCCAGCTCTAAGTTTCTAAGTGGATTGTCCTAATCACACCCAGTGATGCCAAGGAGCCTGCTTTGCTCACAGTGACAATGATGCTAGGCCTCTCAGACAGAAAAGGGTCTGTCTGGTAGGTCCGATATAGATCTCAGTTCCTTGTTAATACATGAAAAGTGAAGGCAACTTGCAATTTTTAGTTGTCTTGGCAACTATGTTGGCGCTTTGCATGAACCCCTAAGACAGGGCAGTTTTGTACTGGCCCCTTAGAGAAGCAAGCAGCTGGCTGCCATGATCAGCCCTGCAATGTATACCTGTAAAGTTTACATGACCAGAGAGAGGAAAATAATTATTACAGGAAAGGCTAAATGCGTCTTGGGCTTTAAATTTATGACCTGTTAGGTATCTGTAACAGAGCTGATGCCAAAATATAAGCATGCTTTACTTAGAAGGAAGGAAAGCTGTCAGGGGTTTAGTGATTTGACTGGGGAGGAGAAAGAAGTACTTGGGAAATAATTTATAGATTTTTCTTTTTTGTTACACTGACATATCACTCAAATCAGTGTCTAAAACCATTTCATAAAAATGGATATTTATTTTCCAGTTGAAGACACTTACCCTCTGTTGATTTACATAATTGTAATTGTATGTTTTCCTGCAAGGGTAATTATGCATAGTGAAGTGCTGATTAGCTTCTAATGAGATTTAGATATCAAACTACTTCTTTGCAGCTCTGTTATCAGTGGCCTGAGATCCCTGCCATGTGTGCCAGGGCTGAGAAGCTAACTATAAGAAGTACCTGTTTGTGTTGCTTCCTTTGTGAAATGACTGAATAAGCCTGTTGCTGCTGGGTGAAGATGGCAGCCTTTCATGAGGGCAGGTATTCCAGTTCCCCATCCATGAAGAACAAGCTGGTTGCTGAAATATCATATCCCTGTTCTTGAAAATCCAGGCAAACTTGCAGTCTCTTCTGGGGCTTTATTCAACACAATGAAAAAGTTACCCGTGTTTTTCAGGGCAAGGCTTGCTTGCATCTTCCCAAGACCTGGAACAGTGCAGGTTCTGAACACATAGAAGCTTTAATAAACCTCACCAAAAATAGTGTGTTTAGATCAATACTTGTCATCAGTTTTGTTACGTGTATATTTTTTTAGCCACCAGCTATCTTGCTGCAATATCCAGGGGAACTATCAGATTTCATTTAAATTGCATTTGTCTTCGGCCAGATGGCAAAATCCAGGTGTTAGTGATAAGTAATGGTCTTTAATATTCATATCACCACTGCCCAATGCTCCTTTACAAGTAGAACTGTCTCATTTCTGATTGCCTGATTTTACAAAACTGTAACTATTATGGGTCTATTATTCTGAAATAACTGGGTCAACTCTTTGTCCTCAAAAGTGCTTGGAAACAAAATAGCATAAATAAAGGCTGACATAAAGGTGAAAACTCAATTTCAGCAGTAAGTAAACTGAATAAAGAGGACATAGACTGGACTGGGACAGATGTTTCTTGTGTAGCTTCATGTTCCACATAACTGTACTGAATCTCTCTACAAATGATTGTCATGGTTTCAGCCAAATCGTCCAAAACCAGATTGACAGATGGCCCTTCCTCCCCCCAAAAAGAAAGGAGAGGAAGAGATACAGAGGTTTAGGCGTTTAGAATGAACTAAACTACTTTAATGAAGTATTAATACTAAAATTAAAATAAGAAAATAATAGATACAGTGTATACAAAACCATATCAAGCTCCCAGGACAACAATCACGTAACCAGCAGGCATCAAGAAAAATCCCAGAATGGATTCAGTGATCAACAGGAGCTGGATTCCAGATCTGGAGTCAGGAATGTTCGGGACGGGATGAAAGGCAGTTGAACAGACAAGGTTCACCTTGGACATCAGCCATGGAAGAGAGTTGACCCTTTGATCCCTCAGCTTTTATACTGAGCATGATGCAGATCGGATGGAATACCCCTGTTGGTCAGGTTTGGGTCACTTGTCCTGTCCCCTCCTCCCTGCAGGTGGGGACTGGGTTTTCCGCTTTTTTGCCTCTGACCCTCCAACGGGGCAAATAACAAAATTACCTGACCTTGGCTGCCACAGCAACAAGCACAAACAAGGGCCTCTGCATATCATTCCTTGGTTTAATCAGGTCTTAGCAGTGTGAGAGTGAACTGTTCTCTGAACAATGTGCTGTTAACTTCAGAGTTCAGTTAGTTGGAAAAGGCTCAGCTAAAAAAAGTAAAATTGTAAAACAGAAAATAGGTTTGTTTTACCTCAAACCAGGACAATGGTATAATATAGGACTTCTTTTTTTTACTTACAACTTTAATCCCCCCTTGTTTTCTCTCTGTCTGCAAGAACTACATTAATCCTGGACATGACTGGCTGGTGTCTGAGGACCTCTATCATCATATTGGCTAATTTACAAGATAAAGGATGATTAACAGCTGAAGATAATCTGGCCTGTATTTTAGAGAGATTAAAAGGAATTTGACTTTTGCCTATACATTTATACATAATACCTTTAAATTTGTAATTTTTACATGCTAATGCCTAAGAAATTAGTAAGAAGGGGACTCAGTTATAACAAATATTGTTGGAAGTCTGGCTAATTGATCAGTTTTGCTTAAGAGAGGTTGGGGCCAGCCTCTAGTAAGCATCCTTAGATATTGTCTGCATGCTAATGACTATATGATATAATGTATATAAACTATCTGACTGTACACATACCTACCTGAAGTACGGCTACTTAATAGGCAAATGTGGCCCTTGTTTGGTTTTTTTTTTATACAAGCCCTTAAAAGAGACTTGGAACTGTTGAAATTTTTTTCACAAAAAAAAAAAAAAATCACTTTAGAGAAACTGTATAATGACAATTAGGCATAACCTCTAACCCAGAAAAAGTATAAATCACTAATTGTCTCTTCTCTCTGCGGACTTTGTTAGTAGAAGGATGGGAGGAAAAAAGTAGCTATTAAGGTATGGAAGTAAGTAAGTTAGTTTATGGAGTTAATACAGATCAGGCTGGCATATGGTCTGTGTAGTAGTTTGTATTTGAATGGCAAATTTTTTAGTGCACGGAATTTCTTAAGCTGCTCAGGAGTGTGAGCTGAGCAACATCTGCGATTTGAATACTGACTTAACTAGAGAACGATGTATCTTCAGTATTGCAAACTTTGGAAGAGAAGATGGCAATTTGCTTTTATCATAAATGAAGACAACATAATTCTGAAGTCTTATCACAGCAGTATTTTGTTAAAGTAATATGAATCATCAAAAAAACCCCAAATTAAATTCAGTAGATGGACACAAATATGATACAGTAAAACACCAACAGAAGTAAGATATGGAAACATGGCCAGCAGCTGAACCCAATCAAAATCTGACTGAGTGATACACAGGTCAGCTGACGAGATGCATCAGCTCAGAATTAAAATGTGATTAGGAAAATTTTAACACGTTTTAGCCTCTTGCTTGCCACATTTGGAAGTGTGTTAGTGGGATTTGACATGAAGTGCCTTGTGACACCGGAGCAGATAAAAACAAATTGTGCCCAGTGTCCTGCATGCTGGTTACACAGCTCATGAGGTCGATGTGCTCACACAAACTCAAGACCAAGACTTGTCTCTGCAAATCAAGCAGAGAAATATTATCTAACCAGTGGAATATTTTGGTTAATTTACGTAGATTTCTGTCCTGCTATTATTTCATGCTCAATTTCACTTAAGTGCTTGTCTCTTTATTTTGTTACTTTATTTTCAGAGACCTCAATCAACCTTATGCTGACCTTTAGAACTCTGGCTAGTGTTAAATATTCCACTTAGTAGCACATGCTTGACTGTGCTTTCTGCTGAATCTATCATCTTGGGATAAAAAAGTCACAGTATGAAAATATAATGGACTTCTAGAGCAGGCTTTGTGCCTTCCTTTGTTCTCTCACATGCTATGCACATGCAGCTACTGGACTGGAACTGGACTGTTCCCCACTAGTCCAGGTGGATGCTAATCATAGCAGAACATGGAGTGTAGGTTAGTCTATGAGATGCGAGAGGAAGAGGGATGGGAATTTATCTTCTGCCTGATGTCTCCAATATATATCTCTTATAAATCTAGTTTCTAGTCAATTGTGACAAAAATTGGAATTCAATTTGCACACTTGAAATAGTAAATGTTGCTTTAGAGTTAACGATGGAATCTTGTCTCCTGCAAAAATGTTAGAAGGTAAAATAGCCCATGTTTAATGTTTCCATACTTACCTTGTTGCTGAACAATGTGATCCATTCTGTCACTTTTTCACTGGTGCTTTATTTCTGCTTTGTAGTTAAGAAACTAACAGTGAGTGAAAGCTGTAAAAAATGAAGCTTGAAAACCTGACATGTCAGCATGCTCAGAGAACAGCACTAAAATGTCAACTGATTTGCCAGCTATTAAGGCGCAACTGCAGATTTCCATTAACACATTGAACTAGCTCTGCTGCAGCAGATAAAAGTCCCCTTCAAAAGAAGAAAAAAAAGATTCAGAGTAGGTCATTACCTAAACACAGGGACTAAATTAACTAGAAAAAAAATTTTCACAGCTTCTTCAGGAAATCTTACTATTCTGCATTGCATACTTCACTCACATTGGATGGGTCTTAATGCCAAATATTTCTTGGTTTCTTGCTGTTTTCTCTTTTGTTTTCTAGAGGTTTATTTTTGTACAAATGATCAGCCTGTAAGGAGGTAATAACTTATTTTACCAGAGGTGTTGAGACCAACAAATGAAAGAGAACAAATTCAGGAGTTGGATTGTACACAAATATTCACTTGTTCAATTCTTTCACTTTATAATACTTGATTTTAGAGTTATTTAACCCTGTATAAACATCTATAAAAACAATGGTATCCTCAGAAGTATTTCAGATCAGTTTAGGGGAAGAGGAAAAATAAAGGCCTTTACACAATGTTTCAAGGTATTAATTACAGAATTGTCATGGTTGGACAGGAGGTCTGAGATCACTGAGTTCAACTATACACACACAAAAAACCTCCTACAATCTCAGCCACCAGTGTATACCACTAGAGCATGCCCTGAAGTGTCCCATCTGCAGGTTTCTTAAATACATTCAGGGATGGTGACTTGACCACATCTCTGGACAGGCTGTTCCAGTGCCTGACCACCCTCTCAGTGAAGTAATTCTTCCTAATATCTAGTCTAAACCTCCCCTGCTGCAATTTCAGACCATTTCCTCTGGTCCTGTCATTATTGGTGTTGGGAGAAGAGGCCAACACTCACCACTCTACAAATGCCTTTCAGGTAGTTGTAGAGGGCAAGGAGGTCTCCCCTCAGCTTCCTCTTCTCCAAACTAAACATGCCCAGTTCCCTTAGCCTTTCTTCACATGACTTGTTCTCCAGACCCCTCACCAGCTTGGTGGCTCTCCTCTGGACATGTGCCAGCACTTCAATGTCCTTCTTGTAGTAAGAGCCCAGAATTGAACACAATGCTCTAGGTAAGACCTCACCAGTGCCCAGTACAGAGGCACCATCACTTCCTTACTCCTGCTGGCCATGCTATTCTTGATACAAGCCAGAGGCTGTTGGGCTTCTTGGCCACCTGGGCACACTGCTGGCTTGTATTAAGCCAGCTAACTCACCCTTTCAGGTAGAGACTTGGGTGCAGATTAAGCCTTCAGATCTGTATTCTGGAAAGCTCCAAGGAAACTTCCTGCTCCAAGTGCCCCCATGGCAGGGGGGTTGGAACTTGATGACCTTTAAGGTCCCTTCCAACTCTAATCATTCTAAGATTCTATGATCTGTGTGTTACAGATGGAAAGTTAGCTGTTTTCCTGTGAAAGGGAGACTAGCAGAAGAATTGAGATTGGTACTGGCCAGCCCACTGCACTTGGCAGATTGAATGTTCCTGCATGACTGAAATCATGACATGGGTATTTTGATTCTTGAATTTGCTCATAACTGCCTACTTGTGGTCAAGTCCATAGAATGCAAGGACTAATAAAAGTTTATTTCTAAAAATTGGCTGGGAAATAAAGAGAGCAAGACAGTGGACAAAGGACTCACCATAAATCTGTATATACTTCTTGAACTAATGCTTTCAATCCAAGTTACAGGGAGAGGTGTGGTCCCTTTTCCTTGTAAATGATTAGTGTCCTACATAATTCACTGCTAGCCTTTGGATGTTTGCACTGTTATGTACATATGTGTATTCTGGCAACAAGCCATAGTCACTCACCCAGTGGTGAGGATTAAAATGTTGAACAGTTCCTCCTTCACTGTACGCTCTGTCCTGTCAACGAGACAGCTCCTGGAGAAAATGAAAAGGTAGTGACCATGTTAGCAAAATTTGAATTGCAGTATTATAGATGTAGGCAATGAGCTGTGCTTTTGCTCACAGCTTTCGTTCTTGGGCTTCCCACCTTTAAGAATTTAGAGTTGTCCCTTTGATAACAGGGGTACACTTTTTGTTCAAAGAAGTCTTAGGAAGAAACCCATTATTTTATATCCATCTCTAGCAAAGGGTTTGCCCCTTGATTCTTCAGCATCATTGCCCAGCTAGAGCTATAGCTCTTACTGCATTCATTGATACTTGGGTTCATAACTGATATTAATAAAGGGAAATGGCAGGAAAGGAATTATGACATGCACAGAGTTATCAGGACATTATCAAAGTCCAAGTAGGTACTCTTCTCCCAATCTCAGAGCCCCTGACTTTTTCCACAGATACCTGTGACACAAGCTTGTCCTTACATTAGATTATTCTCATTCTTGTACTATTTCAGCAGATCACTGACTAGCAAATGGCTTTTCAAGAGTTTGTTTGCTAATCCTAAATAAAGAGTGAGACTATGAAGACACTTCTCTTACTGACTGTCGTTGTCCCTTTTTTTTTTTTTTTGAGAAAGATTACAAGAATCATAGAAACCACTAAAAAACTAAGCGTTCGTTATTTTTACTGACCATGTATTTAGATATCTTTTCCTATTGTGGAAAGGTTCCAAGGTAAGAATTACTTTCAGATATAGGTAAAAGGCACGAGATGATCCTGCTTTTATGTTCCTATATTCGTGCCACTTTGATAGAGTCTGCTTATTCTCTGCAGATTCACAGAACTGTGCTCTGTGCCTATATAGTGTTCACTCGCCTTTTGTGCTGTACGCAGTCTGCCGCAGGAAATGTGTTACTTTGTAATTAAGCATGAAAATGAAGCAACATTAGGGTAAGAAGAGTGAACTTTATCTTACCTTTTAGTTCTTTTGTTCAATTCTATATTTATTCTTGTGTATAGAAAAACATTGGCTTAAAAAAATTCAGTACAGCTTAAGTTATAGAATGATGTTGTTGTTTCCCAGCAACAAATTAATATTTTTTTAAAGGTAAAACTGGATAAAACCTGTTCAAAAGTTAAGCCAAAGAGTTATTTACTCTTTGAGGGTCATGTATTTGGGTTTGCTTAAAAGCGGGAGCAAATATAAGATTTTCAAATGCAATACTAATATGGTACAATAAAATACTTTCCTTGCAAAATTTTTCAGTAAAATGATAAAATTTCTTGATTTCTAAACAATCTAGGTAATGCCTGGCAGCTTTTATTACTTTAGTGTGCTTTAGTAATTCTTACTTAGCAAAATAAACTCTTATCCTTCTCTTCTCCAATGATGAAGTTCTATACTGAAAAAAACATGACCTTTGAAGACCTGATCTCCTTATATAAAAATATATTTAGAACCCTTCCCCTATCTGCAAATAGACATACTGGTGTTCAGTTGGAGCTAAGTGAGTTTGTTCATTCCATGTCTGATATACATTGAATAAATTTTAGAGAATCTCACTAGTTGAAGATTATAATTATTTATTTTCCTTCTTAGGAAAAAGGCATGTGTCTTTGCCAAAGTACTGGAAAGAAAAAAAAATAATAATTTTGTCATTTGGCTTTTGATTCTTTCCACAGGCATCACTTTGAAGGGCAAGGAAAAAAATTGTGTGAATGCAGTAGATATAGCACTTTCTAAAAGCATCTCAGGGCTTCTTTGTAGTATCTGAATAGTATTGGTTTATCTGCTAATATTTGGATTTTCTGTTGACTGTGTTAAGGGTTGTTGAGAATGTGGCCACCTTCTCTAGTATCTCCAATCCCAGGACTTCTTCCTGCCTGATTGCTGGTCCCCACCCTGGTACCCACAGGCCATGTAGGATGTGGCTGCTGCTTTCCCCCTTGCCAGTTCAACCAGTAGCAAAGCTGTGCAGGTATCCCACTGACAGACAGGTCATCGACATGGCCATCACACAGATTGCCACAGACAAAACACTGCCTTCAACAGCACTCATATGCAGGGCCTACATAAAGCATACACACAAGCAGCCAAGTCCCTTCCTCTTCTCTGGGTAGCAGAGACAGAAGGTCACTGGGATACATGTGTCCAGACCTGCCTACACAGACACATCCTGTCTTACATGTGACTAGCCCCTTTTATATCCCTTTCTATCCATTCCTCCATTGTTCCTCCCTGTTTCCTAAATCTTCACAGTCCCTCATTAAACTGCATAGTCCCAACAACCCCCAACATCCTGGGACCCTCAGTTTTACTTCCTCACCAAGTTTCAAAGTCCTGTTGGCATACAGTTTCTTGATAGCATGACAATTAGCATGTCTGACAAGGTGATTACTTTTCTTGTTTGGGTTTTTTTTTTCTCCATTATGTTTTCCTGTTGAGTTTCTGATTGTATGTTTTATCTATGGCTTCCTCCTTTTTTTAATATCCATTTTTGCACTGGAAAAGTAATTGACCAGATACCCTTAAAGGAGCAGACACTTGCCTTCCACACACCCATTACAGATTTTATTTAGACACGTTATAGAGTAGAGTAGCTCTGAGGTCCTTGTGAATACACCCCGCCAAGGTTAAACAGCAGGATCAAGAAAATGCTAGCTTCTTCCTGCCATTAAAATTGAGAATTTTAAACTTTTTCTGATCCAATAGCTTGGATTATTAAGTAGAAGTGGAGTTGCTCCTTTAGTATGAATAGTTAAGAAAATACCCTCTAAACAGAACCTGGCTTTAGCAGAGAGGCCTGATGGTACAGTCATTAAAGTAGAGAATATTTTTTTTCTAGAAGTCAGTGAGAGTCTTCATTGTCTTGGAGAGTTTCACAGACCTTGGGAAGAAAGCCACAGATTCCCTTGAACTGCATGATATTTGCAATTTAAATTAAAGCTAATGTTTTCAGCAGTAGTATCTCCATGAGTCCTTTCAGAGAGGAGCACAAGAAAAAAACCTCCATCACTGTATTCACGCTGGGGTATTATTATTTTTTTTAGTTGTGATATTCATTAGTTTACTTTGTTCTGATATTTGTATTTTTCAGGTCAAAAGGTGTGCTATGGTGACTTCAAGCGTTCTTGCTACAAGTTAGCTTATTTCCAGGACTTGTCTAGACGAGTGGGCTTTGAAGAAGCTCGCCAAGCTTGTGAAATGGATGGTGGGGCTTTACTGAGCCTGGAAAGCGAAGCTGAGCAGCATCTAATAGAAAACATGTTGCAAAACCTCACTAAGTCAGGCTCCGGGATTTCTGATGGTGATTTCTGGATTGGGTTGTGGAGAAGTGGCAATGAACTAGCCACCTCGAGTCCTTGCCCCAACCTCTACAAGTGGGCAGATGGAAGTATTTCACCATTCAGGTAAGCCTGTAAAACTGCTTATTGAGGTTGCATGGAAAGAAACAGAGAGCAAAATGCGTGGCAAGTCAAGTCTTCTGTAAAGAAGCTTGAAGACTTGTAGCCCCATAAAAGTTGGTGGCGTGACTCCTTAACTTCTCCAGATAAAGGGGAGCTGGGAATCAGGGGTTTGAATTTGAAGCCGGAAAAGGATAGCATAATGTGGCTTCAGCCTACAATTTCCTTTGCTTCCATCTCATGAGTTTGCTTCTGTATGGCTCCACATAGAGGATTTATGATGTGGTCTGAAAGCAAGCAAATAAATTCTGCAAGACTCTGACTACCTTGAATCAGGAAGCCAGCCAGCAAGTAAATTACTGCATGTTACTTAGTGTAAATTGTTCTGTTTCTAGCCTGTCTTTTGAAAAGCCTTTAATTTCCTGACTAAGCAAAAGGCCAGAGTAGCAGCAGCTCACAGGGCTCAGGACTAAGGTACAAGTAAGAGTCAAATAGAAAGGAAGTCAGGTAACAGAGCAATATAGTGTTATTTCTGCAGAAGTGCTTCGGCAGGTCAGATTTTGTTTAAGATGTGGAGATGGGGAGCCCAGGCCCTAAACTGCTTTCATGGAGGAGCTCAGGGAAGCACAGCATATCTTTGAAGAGGACAGGACCATTGGATTTGACATGTTTTCATTGATGTAAACTCCTTTGCTTGGCATCCTGATGCACCTTACCTTTAATATTTTAATGTTTTTCTTTGTGTACTGCTAGAAATTGGTATACAGATGAGCCTTCCTGTGGAAGTGAAGCCTGTGTTGTGATGTATCATCAGCCAACTGCAAACCCTGGGCTGGGAGGGCCGTACCTTTATCAATGGAATGATGATAGATGCAACATGAAGCACAATTTTATCTGCAAGTATGGCCCAGGTAGGTGAAAATAGTTGTTTCACAGGTGGGGCATATTCTTAGAAAAGCAATTGCCTCTTGTTTTGTGAAGAAATCTGAATGTCCTGAGGCATGTGGTACTGATTCCTTTGTTGTCCGAGTGGCTGAGCTGACACTGATGGTGATGTAATATATCAAATCTAGTGATAGTTCAAATAAAAATATCTGTGTTCAGGAAGAATATTTTCAAGGCTAGCTTTGTTAGCCTTGCACTCCCAGGTTTACTTTAATTTAACTCATTCACTAGTTACTTTATTCTCCAATAAGTGTTTTAAGTGGCTATTGTCTACTTCCCTTGCTCACTATCAAGTAGCAAGACCAAGATATCTCTTGATCTTCCCGTAAAAAAAATTACGATGTCCTTGTAATTGCAGACATCTGACATTTTATACCAACTTAAGTGTGATGGCTGTTTCTAAAAGTTTTGCATTAAAGAAAAGTCCAGAACAGCAAGAAGAAAATTCTGCATTCATACATGTAGATTTATAGATAGGAAAAGCAGATGCTTTTATACATTCATACATGTAGATTTATAGTTAGGAAAAGCAGATGCTAGTTCAGATGGTGACAGGAAAAGCCAGATCTCAGGTGATTTGGCTGTACTTCCAGGCATGACATAGGTTGTGTATATGTCAGTAGGGAAGCCGTGAGCTATAAACTAGAACTTTGTGCAAACAGAAAAAGGATGTGAAAAGTAAACTTTCAAGTAACCTGTAACAGTTTCTACTTGTGGTGGTACTTACAGGAAAGGAAAACACATCTTTCAGCAGGTTCATGCAAATAATTTTAAATAATTTATGGTACGTGTGCTTTTAAAAAACTAAGCTGAAAGTCAGAATGTATAAGAAAAATCCTACTCTTAGCAGCTATTTGAGCTACCCAATTCTGCAGTTTCCTACCTGCTTTCTCCATCCTCATGATCTAGCAATAATCTCACTCTTTATAGGGATCCACCTGTCTGTAGAGATGCAGACTATTTTCTCCTTTCAATTTTGGTGGATAGATAGCTTTCTCACTGTCTAATATTTTAATGTGGATATTAATGGCCATTAATATTGCAGGCAAATATTAAATACTTGGAAGGCTTGATGTACCCACACATTTCATCCTACCCCCCAAATCTGTTCCTCCTAAAATTATTACTCAGTATGGCTGCCTTGTGGTGATCAGTTGTCATCTTGGCCACACAGGCCATTCAAGGAACTGTGCTGTATACAATTTTATCACTTCTATAACTGATTACAACTCTTTTGAAATAGGAGAACAAAGCAAAAATGTTTTAAGTTTTTAAAATCGCAACTTTTTTAATGTCAGAAAATGCAGGTTTGATTAAAAGGGCTCAGTTTTAAGAATATTTCATATCTTTTAGGGCAAGCATATTTAAGTGAAATAACTATTCTGTAACAGTGAATTACTTACCATTCTAATTATAGTGTATTAAAGGTTATTTTTTTCCCAATTGCTTTCACCATTTGTAAAAATGCCAGGTATTTTGGATTGGCAGAAAACAAAGTGATAACAGTAACAATGAAAATGCATTTATATTTCTTTCACTATCTTGAGATAGATTACTAGTATATAATGAGGCATAAAACAAGGCAAACAATACATAGGTAGACTATTATTAGGACTGACATTGTTATGCAGCTAAATAGAGTACTGCTGAATTGTAGCTATTTACTTTTCAAGCTGTTGGAATTGTGTTCTTTAGCAAAACACACTATTTTTCAGAAATGTATTTTTCTATCACATGCAGAAGAGGAGTAGATGCATAAATGTTTATAAATAGTTATATGACATCTCTTTCACCCGAAGAAAACACCAGTGTAAGAAAAAATTATGTTTACTGTCTAAAACGTAGTTAGACTTACAAATGACCTCTATATACTTCCCAAATCACTGTAATAACTTCAATGTCAGCCATTTGCAATACAAAATACATCTATTTTACCAGTATTAAAGTGTTTTATGCATATTGAATTTTATCTATGTATATTTTTTTGCAGAACTTTCCTGTCTGTTTTGAGTATATGGTATATGATACCAGTCATAGGCCAAAAGACAGAGGTTGTAGGCAACGATGAAGTTGCATCTAATTGTGTCAGCAGCAAGTTCAGTGCTTCAGAAGCAGTCCTACTAAAGTAGCAGCTGCATTTCTGGTAGACCCTTTCATTTTTTCTAAGTCCCTTTTATAGCACCTCCCTTGACAGCATTTACTGTTGCAATGTTCAGACTGGCTTCAGATCATATTGATCATTCAGCATCTGAAATTTAATTATAGGCTGGTAATTGCAACTACATTTAGTTCCTGTCCAGCTCCTGGAGGCTTGATTATACAATCAAATTAAAAACTTGTCTCCTCTTCTGCTGTCTAGAGCCAGCAACTCAGTTCTTTGTGCTGTTTTGATATCTTTATGTAGTCATGAATAAACTTGCAAGCCTCTGCAATACAGCTCAAAGCTATGGTTCTCCAGTTTCTGATGCATTACAAGAAGTATGATATTACCATTCCTCTCTTGGTAATTTCACTTCTGTGTGTGATGTATTAGAACCTGCTTCCCACGATTTGTATTTTAGGGTTGCTAGTTGCAAAACCAAACTACATGACCTCAAAAGCTTGTGCTGCTTTGTTTTGCTTCATAGGCAATGTTTTTAAAATGTGCATAAGATTTAAATATTAATCAAGAATACTTCCTCTCGTATTGTTTCAGGGTAATGTGCACAAATGAATCTTTGTAGGTGTTAGGAGTTTTAGTCAGCACAAGAAACTAAGGGATTAGGTGATTTAGCTAGTAGTTTAGGAAAGGCCACCAAGAACTGGAACTAGAATGAACTATAGTCCTTTTCTAAGCAGTGAAAATTTATAAACTAATAGTGATTTTACATTAGTTTGCAAATAGTCTTTGGTAAGAAGAGTAAATGCTGAAGATTAAGAAATTATTGCTTTAGATAATGTGTCTATTTCTGTGATACTGTGTGTGTCTATTAAAATAATTAAAACATCTGCTATATTATACATGTTTTTTTTCGTTCTTCAACAATTGATTTCAAATATTTCAAACAGACAATGTCTTAGAAAAAGAATTGGGAGACAGAGCAGAACCAGATCATGGTAAGAAATCTTGAAACATTAAATTGGGTCACAATGGTAAATACATAAATTTAAGGACAGCTTATAAGTACCTCCAAAATTACTCAAATTTAACAGGCATAGTTTGGAACTGAAACATATGAAAAATGAACCCTTTAGAGAGCAATAGCTACAAATACATGGCTATTATTCAGAATAGCACTGCTCATAACTCTTGTTCCAGATGTAATCCCAATTTTGCAATAAAATCTTGTCTACATGTTTATATCCAGCAGTTTAATCAATCACAAATATGTTCATTTTTCCAGTATGAATTACTATTTATATATTTAACAACATAACAGCCATATTTTGTACTCACTGTTTTCATAAAGTGATAGAATTGCCTACGATGGAAGGGACCTTTAAGAGCATCTAGTCCAACCATCAACCTAACACTGACAAAAAACATCACTAAACCATATCACTAAGCACTATATCTACCTGTCTTTTAAATGTCTGATGTCCATTTCAGGTAATTTTCCAACAGTGCCGGCAGGAAGTCCTTATGACACAAGCAAACCAGAAGATCAGTATCATGTTATTGCTACTGAAACGGGTAATGTGTTCATATGATTTTAATGGTCTGCCAAAAATATTAACAGTGGACTCAGTTAAATTAGTCTTTAACAATTTCCATTACTATCAGTGGGAGGAAGCAGTCTATTTCTCCAAGAAGTGCCCTGAAAAAGTATACTTTTGAAAAACATTTCAAGAGTTTTAGTCAGTCCTCTTTCTAACTATGCAAACATTATTTCCATGTCTCCCCAAACTTTGACCCAAATCTACAATTTAGCAGTCCTTGAAGTTGCATCGTTGTCTCTGGCCCTGGTGAGTCTCTGTGAAGAACTAAGATTTCACCAGTGTTCACCCAGCTGTGCAGCCTCACCTTCTAGGCTGTGGTAACCAATGCCTTGCCTCTCTCCACCTCTTCCCCGCCTCTTTCCCATCCTGTGTAACAAACATATGGTGCATACATCATCTTTTATATCTGATACCTGGAACTCACAAAACAGACAAAAATGAAACTGTTCTAAGAGGGCATGAAGTTTCCAGTTATCTGCAGAATAAGCACCTTTATCTGTCTCCTCCTTAGTCAAGGAAAGTGTGCCTTTTCCCTTTATCTTTTAAGGGGAATGGGGACTGAAGGGCTGGGTTTGTTCCTTTTGTGGCCCTGCATGGGTGGAAATCCAACATGCAAGGGCAACTAAATAGAGAGATTATATGGTCTATAAAAAATAATTGGCTGTGAAATGTCCTCTCCTTAAATGTTTGAATTTTCCATTACAAAATTGAAAATCTCACACTGATGCACATAGAAAAGTCAGAATTTAAGTCCTTAAGATACTTTGAACATTGCTGAAGTGCTCTTTTATTCTTGATATTGATGAGTCATCTTTTTAAAGCTCTTCCCTGTAGGAGGCATGTATAGATGTTCTTTTGTGTAAGTTAATATTTTTCTGGTATTTTAGTCCAGGTTTTTACTCAGATGATTGAGTATTTCAACATGGGAGACATTAATGAGAGCTTTCTGTCCTATAGGCATAATTCCGAATCTAATTTATGTCGTAATACCCACTATACCACTACTGCTGTTGATACTGGTGGCTTTTGGGACTTGCTGTTTCCAGATGCTTCATAAAAGGTAAAATATACTAATCCAAAATGGTTTTATAATGCAGAATTCATGTTTCCATCAACAAGCTACTCATACTGAAATCTGTCCTCGTATATGCAATTAAGGATCTTTTAATCTGTTAGAATCCAAGTAGTTTGCAGATGAACATTCACCATCAGGCTTTTCCACAATGCACTGAAATAGTTCCAGTTCTAGAGCTACATCTGTTTCTCAAGAAGATATCTTTGCTGACCATTTGGTAGGTTGAGCTACTAGCAGCATTTTTTCTTTGCCTTTTCCATCACAGTTGCCACCTGTACAACATCTGGGCTTTGGGGATAGACCTCACTCATACAGGCCAAATTTAAGGACTCACCTTGGTTTCTGACCAAAAGTGTAGGTTTGTTCAAAGGATATACAACATATGAGCGACTGGAGCAAACAAATTGAAAGCAGAAAGAAAAACATGTTTTGAGCCACATGCCAGTGCAACTCCTTTGAACATCATGTATTTGTCAAAAAAAGTTACATAAAATAAGTAGACATCTACATAGATGTAGCATCAAATATTTAAAGTTATTATGCAAAAAGGAATCACTTTATGAAACAGGATATGTTTTGATCTATACTTTAAAATTCTTTGGACTTTTTATCTTTCTCAAAATGTGATATACCAAGATATGACAATATACTTTTTTTTTTTTCTGAGCCAATCTTTCTGAAAACTTCAAGGATATCTTTCATTCTGCAGTTTGTTTTTTGTTTTTCAGGAAGTGTTAATGTAATCCAAAAAGTTTAAACTGAAATATGTTTTATGAATAAACACTATTTTGGCAAAACAACAAGAGTAATAAACAGATTCAGAAGCTGTTATCTCTCTGGCAAAGCAGGAATACTAGTCAGGAGTATGACATGGTTTTTATTACTGTTTTAGAAAATTAGAAAAAATATTTCCTCCTTACTTTTAGTCTTTAATTTTCCTTTGTGTTTATTTAGTATTGTCTGCAAATAGCTGAAATACCTTATTTCAAGTGAAAAAACACTCCAAATGTCAACTCTGCTTATATCTGTATGAATGAGTGTACACTGATGTTCACAGCATGCCCTGATGGCATGTCTCGTTGAAAAAAGTGAACATGAGAGATATTAGGAGGGCTCCATCATAAACTAGTTTGTGTCTTTGTTATGCACTTTGCTATATAGGAAAGGAAAGGAAAATGTTCACTTTCCAACTTGTCTTATGGCAGGTAAATTCATTGTTATGAAAGGCTGTATCCAAGCCTCAGCACTGGAGCTGTAGAAGTCTGGAAAATCAAAGCAAAAAAAGAAATCATGTGTATAACAATAGCAATTATATAAGTAATTTAAATCTTGAATCCTTATTACAGTGGACCTGGATTTCATGGTAAGTATGACATAAGTGCTCATACCTTTTCTGGCAGATCGCTGTCTTCTCAGAAAAGGTTCTGCTCTCGAATACTGGCAAAACACTAAGATATTCATGGCCCACTGAAATCAATAGAAATAGTAGTGTTGACTTCAGTGAGCTTTGATCAGGCCTTTGATGCTATAGCAGTTAATTCAGAAGTAATTCATCTGAACTTCCAAGATTTAAAAATGTAATGACACTGTGGAAATGCAGCTTGGAAGATTGTACTTTTTCTTTTAGCTGATGAGCTTGGTAGATTAAATGGTACAAAAATCAGGGAGAAAATGGATTTGAAACACAACAGATGTTTTTTTTTTTTTTTTTTCCAGAATGTTAATTTAACGTTGCACCAAAGCTTTTAATTAAAGAAAATAAAACAAATTTTCCTTAAAGTTAATTTAAGTCAAAAGAGGAATCTGGTATAATCAGAAAGGAAGTATTTTCGTTTTTACCTGTTGAAACAGAACTTTGTTTTAAAAAAAATGTTTTCCCATCTATTTTCAGTTATATTTCTACATATGACCTACCTTGCGAATCATTTTGATTCATTGCAAATGCTAATTTCTTGTGTAAAAAGCAAATCAGAAAAAGAGGCAACCACTCGAACTTATCGACTGGATATTTTGAGCTCTAGGAAAGGGAGTCTGTCCTTCTGTTGAAGGAGAGAACCACAACTTTCCAAATGAACCTGACTTCTCATTCTTTTTTAGGCTTCCACAACATGGTGACCTTTCCTCTGAGAGCCACAATCCATGGCCAACCAGGACATGCCTAGCTTGAAAGGTCATGACTAATTTTGCCTGGCATTGGGCTCTTAAGGGTAGTAATAAGACAAAGCAAAACATCTTCCCTGTAGCTAGTGGTAATGATCAGCTCATTCATGCTTAGATGCTCTCCCTTTCATTTCTTCCAGGGAAGCAAGGAGAAACTGCTTCAAAGATCCATCTCCATTATCATCTGAATGCCTTGCAGAAAGTTTAAATTCCAACCTGGTATATTTCTCAGTTTCTATGATTGCATTTGATGGTCAAGACAGCAATATGCTCAAGCTCTTTACTGCATCTTTCTTACCTTTCTTACTAAAACCTATTGCCTGAACCAGATACATAGCTGTTGAAAATCAGAATAGGTTCACTGAAGATAAGCTCATTTTATACAGCTGAAGTTCTGATCCAAGGTATTTAGAAGTTGTTCCTGCTATGCGGCAAGGACTCTTCATTCAGAGTTTCATTCTTAATTTATAAAATATGCCTGATTCTTCTGTATTAATCTGGAAGGAAGTAGTGAGTCAGTTTCATAAGGAAAGAAGTGCTGAAATTACTTGATTCGTTACAATTGCTTTGTTTATAGCATTGTGGCCTGATCTAAAGTCCACTGAAACCCATGGGAGTATTTTCAATTACTCCAATGGGCTCAGGTACATAATGCATTACTTTGTAGGAATTCAGAGGTAAGTCTGGAGGGACTGAAAACTACTGTACCGTCCAGCTCCCTCTAAGTACATTTTAAATCAACTCAGATTGTTTACATTTATGCGCCAGGAAAGGAGTAAAATTGAATGTATACGACTGTAGGGATTTTGACTTTCAGGTTTCCAACTTGCAGAATTACTTAAGGCTATTTCTCCTTCTTTGGTTTCTACTTAGTTGAAAAAAAAATCAGTGTGAAATATTCTGGCCAGAGACTAAAACATTTTGCTTCAAATGCAGCTGCAATGGCTCATGAGGTGCCTTTTCTTAATAGACTGCAATACACTGTCATCCGCCATCTAAGTGCAGGAAGGTGGTGTGTTGTGGCAGCTGTAGGAGAGATGCTAGCTATGTGGATGTGGAAAGACTCACATCAACTTACAGGGTGCCTCGGGGTTTCCTGTAAAGCTTAGAGTAAGCATTTTTGCAATACTTTTGGAAACTGGTTTATCTTTTTTTATTTAAAAAGAAAAAAAGGAAACACAAAACCTACTATTGACAGATCTGAATGAAAACTAGACCTAAGGAAGCTTTCTACCAGTCATTCATTGCTAGGGGTCTGATTCATGTGCCATCACTCCATGAGAAGTTGTATCAAGCACTGAAGGGAAGAGGCTTCCCCAGGGTGGGTGGGCTGCACCCCAAGCATGTTGGATATGGGCTCAGGAGCTTATGGGCTCCTGTCTCCCCTATATGTCCCTCCAGACAAGGGAAGAGCCCAGCCTCCCACCACCCTTGTAGAACGGCGTCCACACCACTCTGTCAAAAGACCACTCTATATAAGACAGTGTGGAAAGTGAATGTGAACTGAAAAAAAGGAAGTAAAAAAAACAAAGAAAAATGGGCTGAGTCACTTGCTGCTTGAGCCGCTAAGCAGAGTGGTCTGGTGACTTTGGTAATGGTTGCTTACCTTAACCCACTGCTGAGGTGCTTGGTGTGGCATGGGTATGAGGCACGACCCTTTTGTGGATGGGGAACCTATGCTATGAAAGCAACAAAGATGGCCTTCAAATAGGGGAGGAAATACCCAGGTCTGTTCACAAACCTGAATTACGACTGGTAAGGCACACGTGCACTGAAAAGAGTTTATATTTTTATTTTTCAGTAAAGGAAGAACAAAAACCAGTTCAAACCAGTCCACACTATGGATTTCAAAGACGCCTAGGAAGGACAGTAGCATGGAGGTGTAATGATTTACTGACTGAAAACAAAGCAAAAATATTTTACAGTCAGGCTGTATTATAATGTCGTCAAAGAACATTGGCTTGGAATGGCTTGAAAATGCAAAGGATCTACAAGAATGAACTGTAAGCTCCCCCTTGAGGCAAATGTTCAGATCATTTTTATATAATGTTTGATTATTAATTCAGTAACAAAATATGCCATGCTAAATAAAGGGGTATGTGTTTATTTTGCTAAGAGATGTAAGTTAGCTAGTTGTGAGCAATGAAATGAATGGAGCATTTGAAGTTTTTATGGGGAAATATCTACAATGTATCAGTTTTAAGACTATTTGTTAAACAAACCCTCTGTTTTCTTTAGTCTCTCATGCATTGTAACCTAGTTGATGTACTGTAAATGGAACTGACAATTTTACAGTGTAACAATTATTTATCTTTGCATAAATGTTTGATACAAAATATTTGTTTAGTACTTATTTGCACACTTAACAGTTTTTGATCTTCAGGCATGAAAATTATTTTATTAAATATTAACATGGTCGCTGGCAGAGATAGCCACCTTGTTGGGACGTGGATCTGATGTGGTAAAATTCAAGGATTCATAAAAGTCATTTGATGTCATATAATGAATCCACTTTGCCAGGGAATAACCAGAACTTTTTGACATATTGATCCAAGGTCACCATAAATAATTTGGCACGAGACACCTCTTTAATGAGGTGTCTTTGAAGGCAGTCCTTACTTGTTATTTAAGTAAAACTTTTTTAATTTTTCTGAGGAAAAAAAGTAATATCACAATGGACAATAGTTTAAGATTAAAATTACTTGTTTCAGTAATCTATGTAAAAAGATATTAAAAATCCTTTAAGTATAGATAATGGTTTGTTAGGAATAACATAATGTTGAATCAAAGAGAAGACAAATGACTTTTTTTGAAAGTGGCACTAAAAGATTATCCTCAAGGTTATTCAGACTATTAGCTAGAAAAACATTAATTGTGTTAATTGAGAAACGGATTTAGAGGTAACCCTGATGGATTTAAAGTCGTCTTTTAGAGTTATTATTAACATCATTAATGTCCATTCTCCTTGGTTACGTAGGAGGTTTCTGTGCCATAAGAATGACTTTACCAGTCATGAGGAGCAGATTTTGGAGTGGTAGCAATAGCACTCCGGCTGATTTGTTGGTGACAGTCTGGTGCTGTAGCAGAAAATTAAGAGGGTTTGCTGCAGTTGCAGCAAGAGTTCAAGAGCTGCAACTCTTGAAGCTGCAACTCTTCAACAAGTTGAAGCTAGTTGGCTTTACATTACACAGATACAAAACTACTGCTGGGTGGAAGTGGAGGAAAAATGGACAGAAGCAAAACTGTATTTCTCTTGGGGTTGCCTACCCCCTGCTAACTGATGTGGACCATAGCTTGGAGTTCAGAGACAAATATGTATCAATCTTTCCGAGTAAAGAAAAAACATTTAAAAGTTCAATACCATTAATACTAATTGTGCAATGCTATTTGCTGAAGCACTTCTGGGACCATCTTACAGTTGCTGTTATGCCATGTTTTACATCCTCTTTGAAGAAGCTGTCTTCTGTACTTCAGGTTAAGTATTGCTGTTCCTACTTAAAATATTCTATAGTTTTTCCAGTCAATCCTAACTTCTTGCTTTCCTCAGTCCCTTCCTTTAATTTCCTTTCTAGTTATTGTAAATAGAGAGAAAACCTATGATCCTACATGATCACCAAGACCAGAATAATTTTTCTCCTGACTTAACTCAACTGAGGGTAAGAGATTCCTCTCCTCTTTCTTGTGGACAATTGAGGTTAAAAAGAATGTAGTTCTTTTTTATGGTGTTGAAGGATTAAGACCTTTTAAGTTAATTTAAGGATTAACTGTCTGATCATACTTTGGGCTTCCAAAGGGCAGGTAAAGATGTAGCAAAAGCTGTTATGATTAATGCAGCAAAAGTGATTTCCATGCAGCAATTAGGGTACTGCAAATACCTTCAGATGTCTTCTGGGGTGAAGGTGATTGCTGGGTAGTTACCAGCATGGACCAGTCAGACTTTGAGTGAAAGAAGAATGGAAAGTATCATGCAAATCTTTTATTATAATTTACTCAGATTCTATATGTAAATAAAAAATATTCATAAATCGGGACAAAATATTTCGATATCATATTGCCTGCTTAGGGGAAGGAGGAAGGAGTTTCCTTTCATGTATTTCCTTTGCTTAAGATGTTCCTGGATACCGGGTAAAATCTAAGTTAAGAATCCTGTGTAGAAGACTGCAAATGGTGCACAGATCAAACTAATGGCCTTATGACTCCCACTTTTAAGTTGGTAATTCTTTTCTAAGCCAAACATTCGAATCCCATACATACAAAAGGGAGATAGGAGTTGAGGGTGAAAGAGGAAAAGGGGAAAGACAGGTGTGTTGCACAGTTGCAGAGAGAATACCTAGAAATTAGACCATGCTGGTATTTCCTTTTGATTTTCTTGGGGCTTAGAGAATCCAGAAAAATTACAACAGGTATTTATGTGACATGGTCTATTAATGGCAATAGAAGTGCTATTTAAAAAGAAAAACAAGAACACCACTCAAAAAATATGCAAAAAAAAAACCAAAAAACAAATCCCAAAACCGAAACTATCGCAACCCTCTATGTCCTTCATATTCACATTAAAATCTACGGAGTGGAGAAGCAAAAATGATTTCAAATTTCATCAACTACAGCTTCTTTGAATAAGGTAGTTGACTTTTCCATACAGCTATGGGGTTCCCTCACCATGACCACATTCCCTTCTGCTCACTGCCTCTCTAAATCTCTTCCAAATGCAGCAGTAGGTGAGGCAAGGAACCAGAGGATGAACATCAAACCTTAGCTAGTCCACAGATGGATGGCATGGCTTCAGTTTGGCGTTTTACAAACATTATACTCCCACCACCTCTATTTTCCCCAAGGACTATAATAATTTATGTTTTTTTTCCACAGTGATCTTGGCCTTTTGCAAGCAAGAAGCATCTGAGAAAGAAAGCTCTTGTTTTCTTATTGAATCTTTTAGTGTTTTGTTGGGTGCAAGTCAGCATCAAGTTACCACCCTCTGTTTCAAAGCGTCTTGGAACTGTGGCTCAGTTGAAAATAATTCATGCTGCCCACGTTTTAACATAGTAATGACTGTTTTCTCCATAGGTTATTATGCAAGCAACTGCAGTAATGGATGCTGAATGAAGGCTAGAATGTGGTGAACTCAGGTTACATTAGTTTTATTTAGACATAAATTAGTAGAAATAAAATGCTTACCTTTCATTATACTAGTCTATATTACATATATGTTTCTATACCAGAATTTATAACAGGAATTATTTTTGTCTGAGAGGATGTTTTATTAATGGATACCTCAAAATACATCTATGCTTTGTATTTTGGGAAGCAAAAAATACAAATAAATAAAAGTGTATTACTGTACTTCTGGGAAGTACATTTTATAGTGACTGGATCTACTTTGCGTTGGCTCTTGTATTCATTAACAGACTGAAACACCATTTATAATACTTGTATATGGTAAATAATGCAGAAATCATATCACATATTAAGTATGCATTTTAACATAATTGATTTATCTGAATGAATTTATACTGATAGTATAAAGTGCACCAGAGTGCACTTTTATTTTCAGCATCTGTTTTCTAGCAAAGGAGAGTAACAGGAGAAACAGTAGTCCACTATGTAAGATAGGATTTGCAAACTTAACATTCTAATGTTAAAAAACATGTGGTTTATACAGAAGAAGGTGTCTTAACCACCTTTTATCTTCTCTCTGGCTTAATTACACGTGTCTGTGTTTCTTGTGGTCACAGATGTATTGATAAAGCTAAATATTATGATCTGGACCTAGTCCTGTAATGCTTATGAAGACCTGAAAACAGTTTGGGACTTGGTATTTTTAATCAGCAACTGCCAACCTGTGTTTGTTAGCTAGCTTTCTGATTGAACACTTTATATCTGCGTTTAATGTGGTAAGCACCTAGTGTGGGAGCTCATTTCAAAAATCATACACCTATATGTATGTGTGTAGAAACACACAAACTAGAAAGTTAGAATGCACTTTTTATTTTCATGCAGTACTTTAGCATTAAAAATACATTAAATTCCTACACTAGGTTGAAAACAGAAATAAAGGAAGTGCATCATATTACGCTAACATTAAGACACCAATGAGTTTAAGGCTTTTCTAATAGGAACCTATTTAGAAAAGAGCTCAAGAAGAGAAAAAAAAAAAAACCTTTTGGGTTTTTTTTTGTATTCTGTCCTATAGTGGGCTAGTCTGATAGTTTTTACACAGAGCACAAAATCAGTATTATAAGTCACCGGTACAGAAAAAAAACATGTAATACATCAAAGGAGCTCCATTCTTTTTTATTCACCAGGAACAGCTGATACTCATTACTGTCAGATGTTTTAAACATTACTTTTTATGAGAGGAAGTTGCAGTGTTGTGGATCTGTGCTTGGGTGTACTACACAAGCACATATCTATAATTGCTTGAATAATCGCCAAAACACTTGCTTAAAAAGAAAAGTACAAAGCTATATTCAGTCTTTATTTAACTCTATTGATTCCAAACAGATTACGCTAGAGAGAACTTTTGGCTTACATTCAGTTTATTCATTAGAAAGCAGCATAATACATTATCAGGCTTTATGCACAGTCCATAAACCTCATTTCAGAGCTTTCTGTAATAAATAAGACAGAACTCCCATGAGCCCAGTTTAAACAGATAACATATACCATCATATTAATATGCGGTGAGATTACTGAGAAGAGTTGCCAGTGCATTGAAATGAAAATGCAGGTTGAGAAATACAGTGTAAAGACATAAAACCAGACAATGTTTGTCCTGAAATTATTAATTTAGACCATTTTCCAATACAGGACTTGCAGTTTAATTTTTTGTTGTTGCTTTTTTTACTACCCACGCTTTGTAAAGCCTTCCACTAGTGTTCAAAAAACTGTTTCCCCATGGTCTCACACAAAATGAAAGGAAAATGATAAAAACATTTTATTAACAAAACAAAGCATCTGTTTTGAAATATTCCACTCAATTAGTAATGGAGCTGAGTTATCATTTATTAATATTTTCCTTCCCAAAATTTAAATATTTATTCAGTTTATTTAACTGTGAGATTGGAATGCCAGTCTGGTTTTCATCATTATACAATGGCTTTCTTTCAGCTTTTACATTCTGTTTCTATCATTAAAAGATATCAAGCTAATAGATGGTATTTTTAATCCAGTCCACAAACATGGTGACTCGAACATACACTCCTGGTCGTTTGGGAAGTGCACATTCATAGCCAAAAGATGTTACACCAACCAAAAACCACTTGTTGCCATCCTCAGCTGTCAGAGGACCACCTGAATCTCCCTGCAATATAAAATTAAAAAGTTAAAAGCAGAAAATGTCAACTCTGAAGCAGAGCCTGTTTATGATATTTGGTTTGTGTTGATCCTTACTGATAGATGTTTTATCCATATTGTGGGCCCCCAAAGTGAGATCAAGAGATCAACAT